>OY856188.1:85090839-85411457 GCA_963693315.1 Diogma glabrata | reverse complement strand
CATCACATTTTATTAAAAAAAAAAAATATATATAAATCAAATGAAATATGTATTACACATGTATATACACCAAACCAAGAACATGTTTGTTGTAAATTAGAAATATTTGTTGCAACGTAATGTGTTGGATGCATATAATTGTATCATGTATGTATATAATAAATATATAAATGTATATAATTTTCATTTTAATCAATTTCTTTGTCACATTATACTTTAATTTTCCATTTGAATGGTAATTCTGTTTTGCGGAAAAAAATCGATCAACGATAACTGGGTGAAAATTGAATAAAAAACCAAGTATAAAATATAATATACATTTAGGCAAACCATTAGGAAAATTAAAATTATTAATTATAAAAAATCTAAATTAAATTTTTAAATTTCGGCTCCGAGGGGCATTAGTACCTGTTAATGGCCTTCTCCTGGCAAAATTTCAGAGTTCTGTGACAGATTTCGCTGGAGAGCGCACGCAGACAGACAATTACTTTCTTTTATTTTATATAGATTAGAAAACTAAAATATAAAATTATGTAATGTTTTAACGATATAACGATTGTTGGTAAATGGCATATTCATCATTTTGTTTTTTGCAATGTATCTGAAAATATAAAAATAATTTATTGAAATAAATTTTAAATTATTTTAGTTTAATATGAAGATAATTTAAGAAATGATTTTATTTTTTATACATCCTTACTTCCCTGAATACGTCTTCCACGTTCAATCTTACCAGGACTTAATCGTTTATCATTCGCCATTATTGTTGACTTTCTGTAAAAATTTGAGCAAATATTATTATTTTAAACATAAATTTTAATCAAAATAGAGTAATTACAAAATTGAAAATATAATTTTCGGCATAAAACTTTTATGAGGACATTGTTTTTAGTTTTGGGCAGTCTTTGTTAAAGTACATGCATTTTTTGTATCTCTGTTTAGAAATTTATTACAAAACTAACACGAAACATCAATACGTTGCCGGAAAATTATAACAGATCATAAATTAATGTAATTTAGACAAAAGATGATACAATCAGCAAACTACTCCAAAACCTCTCCATTTAGCGTTTCGAGAAAATATTACAAAATCACAAATTCAAATTTCTTTCAAAATTCCAAAAATATTGTAAAATTTAAATAAAATCAAACTTTTTTCAAAATTCTAAAAATATTCCAAAAATTATTACAAAATCAAAGATTAAACTTTTTTCAAAAATTCTGAAAATATAGCAAAAATTATAACAAAATCAAAAATTGAAACTTTTTTCAAAATTCCGAAATTATTCCAAAAATTAGAATAAAATCAAATATTTAAACTTTTTCTAAATCCTAATAATGTTCCAAAAACTCTTAAAAGTTCAAAAATTCAAACTTTTTCCAAAATTCTAAAAATATTGCAAAAATTATAACAACATGAAAAATTGAAACTTTTTTCAAAATTCCAAAAATTATAATAAAATCAAAAATTTAAAATTTTTCAAAATTTTAGAAATATTCCAAAAATTCTTAAAAAATCAAAAATTATAACTTTCCAAAATTCTAAAAATATTTCAAAAACTATAACAAATTAAAAAATGTCCATGTCACATTTACGTCATACAACAGCTAAATTTTTTTTTCCAAAAAATTAGCTATAAAAAAGAAATGAAATCATTTTTTGACACACTTGACAATATTTTTTAGACAAACTTATATTGCAATAAAATTCTCAATAATAAAGTTAATAAGTTCTCAATAATGAAGTTAAAGTAATAAATAACAAGTTCTCAATAAGATTCTCAATCATTTTCATTTCATTTCATACAAATAACTAATCTTATTATTTTCTAAAAAAAATAAATTAAAATCATTCTTTTGACACACTTTACATTATTTTTTTGACAAACTTATAATGCTATACATCTCTATAATAACAATAAAATTTCATGTCATACAAATAATTAATTTTATTTTTTTCCAAAAAAATTGGGTAAAAAAAAATAAATAAAAATCTTTCTTTTGACACACTCGACAACATATTTTTAACAAACTTATAATGCAATAATCTAGTTTTTGGTCTCACATACCAATCACGACCATCAAGATTCCTTCAAATTCAATGTTTCTATCGTAATCACTTAAAATGAACGATTTTTAAGCAAAAAATATGCAAATTTCGTCAAATTTGTTTTGAAGATTGACGAACACTTGACGATTTTTTTGACACACTTACGGTACAGTTATCGAACACATCGTCCTTTCGGCTCTTCCCATTGAGTATACCTATTTTTAGAAAAACATTTTTAGAAATTTTCACATATTTTAGAATAACTAAAAAGCTGTGCACCGCAAAATTCTAAAAATTGCGATGTTTCTTGAATTAGGTGCTCTTTAAAATGACACCCCACTCGCTTGGGTCAAAAAAGTTTTTTTTCACCATTCCCCACCCACCCAATCCCTTAAAAGCACAAAAATATAATTATTTAAGACTTCGCTATAATTTTCGTTCAGAGTTTATCAAACTTCCTGTCTCTGTGAATTTTTTCAAATTTGTCTGTCAATTAAGCTGACCGACCAACTTTTTGTGTCACCTTTTTGACAATAATTCAAAAACTAGGCATTGCAAAATTCTAAAAAAATGGCAATGTTACTAAAATCTCTTGCAAATGACACCCCACTTGACCTGGTTTTAAATTATGTTTTTACCCCTTCTCATTCCCACCCCTTTAATAAATATAGTTATGATTATCTGCCACTTTTCCATATTTTTCATTAAAAACCTACTCATTTTTCTATCATTCCAAATATATTTTAAGATTTTCGATGAAGTAGGGTCGGAGGGCGCCATGAAATACCTCCCAATGAAATAAGTCCCAAAAAAAAAATGAAATAAGTCCCAAAAAAATTCCATACGATTTGGGAGTTACTTCATAATGAAATAACTCCCAAATCGTTGGAACTTAATTCATTTATTTTGGGAATTATTTCATTTATGTATTTGGGACTTATTTCATTATGAAATAAATCCCAAATTAACAACAATGAAATAACTCCCAACAAATTTTTAATTGGGACTTATTTCATTTTTTTGGCACTTGGGAGTTATTTCATTTTACTTGGGAGTTATTTGATCATAGTAAAAAAGTAATTTTTAAGATTTTTACGTATTTTTTTACGAATATCAATTGCAGTTTCTAATTGAAGTTTGAAGTATTTATATCGGTATATTGTGTATATTGTGTGAGAAATGGCAAGTGTTGATCTTGAGATTATTGGTGGAAAACGTAGAAATAGTAAAGTGCTATACATAATATCTGAAAAACAATTATATATAAAAAAGTCAGAATTTAAAGCAAAAAAATATTATGTTTGCTATAAACCTGATCAGTTCGGATATATGACAAATTAGCGATCAAATAAGTTAGAGATCAAATAAGCTTACTTGAAAACTTATTTGATCGCTAATTTTTCATATATCCGAACTGATCAGCTAGAGTTCTGATTATTTTTCATTCATATATTTAAAAAGAAAAATTAAAAATTATATGCTAGCATTTCTCATTACCACTTTTTGAAATCATTGCTTCTACGTCAACAAAATGTCTACGCAAAAACTTTATTTATAAGCGTAGCGAAGCACGCCGGGCCCTCCTAGTTCGAATAAAAAAGCCTTAGGCGCTTCAAAATGTTTTGTTAGCGTATTAATATATAAGAAGATATGTGCCATGTACACTGTTTGGAGTTATATTTGGCATTGAATTTTCTAATAATGGAATTGGTAATTTGAAAACATTATGCAATCCCCAATCAAACGAGTTGATGCAATACCACTGAAAGCAGTTACAATACACGAAAAATTCAATGAATTAAATTTATGAATGATTGCCGTTTGAACAAAAGTTTTGCCACAACCTGCATGAGCTGTCAAGAAAAAAACATTACTACCAGTATCATGGAATTGAGCTTCACGCAAAACAATATCAATCACACTACGTTGCTCATTATTTGCATTTTCATACATTCTATCGAAAACTATAGCTTCTACTTCAATATCGAAATGACCTACATCGCCAATCTGTACGTTATATTGTGGAATCGGAAGACCAAGGTGGTCTTCCGAACAAGATGGTCTTTCATTAAAATGAAACGGTTTCGGAAATGGAACCAGATGAAGACCTCTTTGAAGATTACGTTTATATGGAAGAAGTAGAAGAGGATGAGGAAACCTCAAATGAGTTACATGTTGAATCAAACTCGAGATCCCAACTTTTATGTGTAGTTTGCTTAATGCTTGAGGCCAACGTTTTAATGATGCCATGCAAACATTTGAAGGTCTGCAATTTATGTGTGATGAAGTTGCAAGCAAATAGTATTGCTGTTGGCTTAGACAAATTTAAATGCCCAGTTTGCCGCAAAGAGGTGGACGATACTATACAAGTATTTTTGTAAATATATAATATCAAAAATTAATAATAAAAACAATTTGGCAGTTATTTCATTTTCTTTGGGATTTATTTCATTGGGACTTATTTCAGTTTTTACTTTAGGACTTATTTCATTCCCTTGGGGAGTTATTTCATTGGGACTTATTTCATTTTTTGTCTTGGGAGTTGTTTCATTCTTTTTGGAAGTTATTTCATTTTTTCCATACGGGAGTTATTTCATTTCACTTGGGACTTATTTCATTGGGAGTTTTTTCATTGGGACTTATTTCATTGGGAGCTATTTCGTGGCGCCATAACTTATTAATAATAATGCTCATTTGCATTAATTAAATAATTTGTATTAATTAAATAAAATTATAAATTACGTACATCGGCTTTTTCTTAATATTGACAGTTTTCATTCTTGGGGTGACACCATAAATATGCTAGCTACGCCACTGGTGGTGGTATATTTGATAAAACAGGTAACCAACTCAAAGGTGTTGATTTTATAGCACCAGAAATTAATCTCATTGCACGATTCAGTTGAATATTTATTTTTGGTGTATGAGCACTGTTCATATAGATTGAAGAACAATATTCAGCTGTAGAATATACTAATCCTAAAGCAGCAGTCCTTAAAACATCTGCGTTGGAACCCCAAGTTGTACCAGCAATTTGTTGTAACAAATTATTTCTTGCACTAACTTTTTTGGCTATTGCTTCTAAGTGATTTTTAAAAGTCCAAGAACGATCAAAAATTACACCTAGAATTTTTGGATTATGGTTATGTAAAAGAACAACATTTTCAACTTTAACACATAACTCAGATTTTGCTATTTGATTGTTTAAGTGAAAAGCACTGACTTCAGTTTTACTGGAATTCGGTTTAAGACCCCATTTTTTAAAATAATTCCACATTTTATGTAAATCTTTTTCTATAACTTTTTCACCAAGTTGAAGATCTTTACATTGATAAGCTAAAGTAATATCATCAGCATAGTGAAATTTCTGGGAAGTGGTTTTTGGCATGTCATACATGTATAAGTTGAAAAGAATTGGAGCAAGTACTGAACCTTGAGCCAAACCATTGCTTAAAGTTTTCCATTTGCTTTTAGTTTCTTGCATGAAAACCTGAAATTTTCTATTAGAAAGCATATCATTTAAAAGATTTATCAGTTTAATTAAGACAAGGAATAATTGATGCAAATTTCAACAACAATCCATGACGACTAACTGTGTCATATGCTGATGTAATATCAACTTGTGCTATACAAGTTTTCAGATGTTTTTGAAAACCTGACTCGACATATGTTGAAAAACCGAGCATTTGTTCATTTCATTTGTTCATTTTGTTCATTTTATATATATATATATATATACCGAGATGTATCGGTTAGACAGAAAATTTTGAATAAAATTCACGACTGCGGGATGAAAACCGTACGCAAAGAGCTTGATGATCAAGTTGGCATGCCAGATTCAATCAAATGCTTTTGAGATGTCTAATGCGATCACTAACGTTTCATCACCTTTCTCAAGTATGCTATTTCAAAGATGTGCTACATAGTTCAATAGATCGGTTGTTGATCTTTTGTTGCTAAAACCGTATTGGCTGTCAGATATCAAATGGTTGACCTCCAAAAATTTGGATATGTGTGAATTAATATAGTGCTCGTATATTTTAGACAGGACTGGGACTAAGGCTATTCCTTCTTTTAGGACAGGCTGGATATTGGCCAACTTCCAGCAGTATGAAAAAATACCAGATTTAAGCTGGGCATTCACATACAACGGAAACAGAAACAGAAACCGAATTTCATACAAATTTGACAGATAAAAATTCGGTTTATGTAAAATTTGTATGAAATTCGGTTTCGGTTTCTGTTTCCGTTGTATGTGGTTTCAAGCCTTTATAGGATTTATAGATATTTTGGTGAGAGTTGGTGCAAGTTCTTTTGAAAATGTTTTTAGAATGACAGGAGGAATGTTGTCCAGACCAGAGCCTTTGAGTTGTTTAACCCCCTTAAAAGTTTTTCGAAAATTTTGGGTTTGACATGTAATTGTTTCACATTAGCTCCTGAAGACTGGATTTGGGGTTTTTCTTTAGGAGTTTCTAAAACTGTCGAATTTGAACCAAAGCGTTCCGCGAACAATGTAGCTTTCCTTGTAGGGTCAGTAACGATTCAGTTACCATCAATGATAGGGGGGATAGAAGATTTAGTACCAAAATTTAAAGAATTAATGGCACTGTAAAAACTTTTGTCAGAAATTGAAAGTTTTACCGCTTCCGCTCTGTCAATCGTTTTCAATTATCTGGTTTGATAATTTGTTGGCCTTTAAATATTGGGATCGATTAACAGAGTTCTTTTTATGAATCCAAATATTATATAATCTACGTTTGTTTCTAAGAGCTAATTTGGCTGCCTTCGAAAACAAATATTTTTGTTAGGGTTTCATTATTGTAAAGCGAACGAATTTGTTAATTCCGAATTGAATGGGAAAAAAATAATAGTAGGATGAAACCCATTAGAAAAGGAAGAGAATATTATAAAAATGAAAGGAAAAATAATTTACGGGCGATCTGAGGTCGGGACGGGGAAGGGGTGAGTTTTTAAGGGTAAAAAACGGTTTATCTCGATTTCCGGCAAAACTAAAAGTCCTATGGAAAAAAGTTTTACAGCAAAGTTGTAGGTAATAAAAAGATCTAAAACTTTTGTATTGACACTTTTTTACATAGCCTCAAAATTTATGTGAAAAATTCAAAAAACCAAGTTTTTGCTTTTTTATTTTTATCTTGTACAAAAAAATTTTTTTTTTCGCGAAATTTGCTGAAAACTTACCTTTTTATGTCCCAAATACGCTGTAATTTATTTGATTTGAAATATTTATTTTTTCACCTTATTTTGAATTAATATCGAAAAAGCACCCTAATTTTCGATCGAAAATTCACCCATCAAAATATCAGCTTTCTTCAAAAAGTTTGTATGCTTTCTGTTCGTTGAAATCTCTACTTTCCGATGGTGAAAAAAAAAAAATATAGTACTATAGTAAATTTTCTCAGAAAATGCAAAAAATGAATTGTATTTTCCCTTTCATTTTTATAATATTCTCCTCCTTTTCGAATGGGTTTTATACTACTATTATTTTTTTTGTTTTTAAAAATTATTGACCCTGGTCTATATATAGAATTTGTTAGGTAAGGTTTGTTTTGGATTAAAAGAAATAATTTTTTGCACGAGTTGTATATAAAGTTCAATTTCGCTCCTTCATTAGCGGGAGCGGATTGCATCTTTTACTCCCGAGGGGGTAAAAAGTAACAAACCACGAAAACAATGATAGTTTTCATGGAAACAGAAATTTTTTACGATAAATTCAAACCAATTTGTATAAAAACCGCCTACTAAGATGGACATTAAAAATTATAATTTTCGTGTTCTTTAGATGATTAGATTTAGTTTTCTATATCATAATTATATTGTGGTCGTGCAAAATATAGTATATACACCTCGGGAGAGAGCATATCCCTCAGTGATATGTAACCCTCAGGCTTCGCCCTTGCGCTCCAAACACACCTGGGGGGAAAAACATTGACTCTTCTCCTTTGGTGTATAATCTAGTATTATTTTGATTCAATAAGAGAAGAAAAATAAGAGTTTGTGTTAGAACTAAAGTATACTAAACCAAAAAGTATCGCTTTTTTTGACGTAAATGATTTTTCTTAGAAGCATAGCTGAGGTGCTCATAAAAAAATAATTTATTTTAATGTGACATCACCATAAGTGAGATTGAAATAATTACTAATGTCTGTTTATTTTTGTTATAAAAACTGATAATTTTTCTGTAGTCACTGTTTGAGACCCTACACGACGAATTGTTAATTATTTTGTATCATTTTGTTCTTGAAAGGTAAAATTCTAAGTGAAGCCAATTCTATTTATACACAAATGCGTTACTAGCACATTACGTTACTGCTATTTAGGTGATTTTGTTTCAATTTAAACGAAATTAGCATATACATTTTGTGTTTCCTATTTGGACATAAGAAAAGGACAGATGCAGGTATTACAACTAGGAGTGATATGATTATTAATTCATTGGACGAAATAATATAAAATTGTTTTTATTCGTTGTAGTCCAAAAAAATGTTTTAATTTCTTATAAATTATTCATTTTTATTTTATTGTGACGACGCGTTTCTGCTTTACTCCAAAGCTATCTTCAGGTCCAACAAAATAAAATACTAACATAACAAAAAATAACAAAAAATGGAAAATTATATAATTTAAAAATATTTTGAAAAAAACTTACAAAAATGAAAACACTGTTTCAAAAAAGAAAAACTGAGAATGAAAATTCACATATATTTTTTAAAAAATTCTAAAAAAACCAACAAACAGACTGAAACTTTAACTTCTATCTTTTCAATTATAAAAATTAAACAAAAACTGATACAAACTGAAATTTAAATCAAAGCTAGGTAGGAATCAAATATTTAAATGAAAGATAAGTAAACGTTGTCAAAATAGGTGTGATCCGATTGTATATTCATATTATTTTGGAATTTTTTAATATAAATAGCTTCAGAAATTTTGCGCTTGGTAGTATTTGACTCAAAATTTAAAATCTCAGGATTATCCCAATCAATTTTATGATTACTGGAAACAGCATGATCACACAAAGCACTGTGTGACTTGTTACCCTTAGCAATATGATACTTATGATCCTTCAGTCTAGAAACAAGATATTGTTTAGTTTCACCAATATATGTTAGACCACAATTAAGTTCAGCACAATTAACTTTGTAAACTAAATTAGAGAAATATTGTTTGGGAACAGGATCTTTAAGAGGTGTGAAAATACGCTTTCGTAGAGTATTGCATGGTTTACCAACAGCTTTAATATTATAGCCATGCAAAACGCGATTTAAGTTCTCAAACAAAACTTTAGTATAAGGAAGGGAAACAAATTTAAAGGTGCTATCTTGATTATTAATAGTAGAAATGCCAAAATTTAAATTATTAAGTTTATTGATGGTATGATTAACGTGATAATCAATAAATTTAACAGGATAGTAGTTTTCTAAAAGAGTAGTTTTTAAAAATTTGAAATTTTTTTGATGAAAAATGGGATTTGATAATTTTAAAATTTTTTCTGTCAAAATAGATACAGTATTTTTTTTATAAGAAATAGGAAGAGAAGAGTTAAAATTCAAATACCGGCCAGACCAAGTAGGTTTTAGATACCAATCTGTAATTAACACACCAAAACTATTTTTTATAACTAAAGTGTCAAGAAATGCAATTTTATTTTCATTTTCAATTTCAACAGTGAATTTAAGACGAGGATGGAAATCATTAAATTTAGCAAGAACAGAATCAATTAATATACTAGGAACAGAGGTAAGAATATCATCAACATAACGTATATAAAATGGAAGAGTAAAATCTAAAGATTCAATAATTTTTATTTCTATAAATTCCATAACTAAATTAGCTAATACTGGACTAGCTGGGGAACCCATAGGTGAACCAAAAATTTGTTGATAAAATATATTTTTATAAGAAAAATAGCAATGGTTTAATACTAATAAGAGTCCTTCAATGAAAATGTCTTTTTCTAAAGTTTTATATTCAACATTATTTTTAGTTTTCCTAATATAATCAAAATTTTGTCGTCGAATATTACTAATTATAAATTCTTGAGAAGCAAACTCTTGAATAACTATTTCAATTTCATCCCATTTTCTATCTATACACTCAAGAACTAATGCATTTGGAATATTTGTGAAAAGTGATATAACATCTAAAGAAATCAAAGAATAATTTGTAGGAATAATTACATCTTTTAATTTATCAATAAAATCATAAGAATTTTTAACATGACTAAAGGTTTTTCCAACAACTCTTGATAAAATATCAGAATAAAATTTTGAAAGATTATATAAAGGAGAATTAATGTAAGAGACAATAGGACGTAATGGTTCACCAGACTTATGAACCTTTACCAATCCATATATCCGTGGAAAAGAACTATTATACTTCCGCATAAGAGTTGCACGTTCATTTGTTATATTACTTTTAAGTTCTAGTTTACTAATAAATGTATTTGTTTTTCTTTGTAAATATCCAGTTTTATCTTTCGGAATTATTTTATAAGTATCAGGGTCATTTAAAAATGAAGACATTTTACTATCATAATCAGATGAATTCATAACAACTGTTATGTTACCTTTGTCAGCTTGGGTTACAATTAAATGAGGATTATCATTGAAAAAAGAATTTGTCTCTGTGAGATATTTTTGTAAAATTTTGGTTTTGAAGTCAATCTTTTTATGTGAATTTTTATAATTACTAATAATATTGCATAAACTATTGCGAGCAATAATTTTATCAGAATCATCTAAATGGAAAATAGCAGATTCTAAATGTGTGATTAAATCATAAAAATTTAATTTATTATTATGGAAATTGAATTTTGGACCTAGACTAAGAATAAAAAGAACATTAGAAGGAATAGATGCTGTTGAAAGATTTTTAACCCACTTCTCACTAGTGATATTTAAAATTTCAGTTCGTAGAAATTCAAAATTATTTTCCAAAAGAAGATTAAATTTTTCAATCTGTTTTAGTTTAATTTCATTAAAAAGCTTATCATAACTAAAGTTAATATGATCATTAAAATCATTGAAAACATCATTTGAAACAATGTTACCAAGTTTTGAAATTAAAGATCTTTTTTCTTTAGTATTAAAATTAATTTCTGTAAAGTTATTACTAATTTCTAGATTTAAGACTTTAAATAGAAAATTATTAACAATTTTGTTAAATGCTGTACTATTAAATTGATTATTTAATTTTTTGAAGTTGTGTTTTAACCAAGAAGGTATAATTTGATAACTTCTACAATTCAATAGGAAAATTTTCTTGTTATTTAGAGCTGCTAATTTGTTAGATGTGTTAAGCAATTCCTTCATTATTTTTTTAGCCTCAAGACCATATAATTGTTCTACATAGTTGAAAAAAGATGTTGTAGCTGCCATGTTGTTAGTATTATTATTTGTTTATCGTAGTGTTTCTTAACGAACAGTAGTTTAAAATAATATGATTATTAATTCATTGGACGAAATAATATAAAATTGTTTTTATTCGTTGTAGTCCAAAAAAATGTTTTAATTTCTTATAAATTATTCATTTTTATTTTATTGTGACGACGCGTTTCTGCTTTACTCCAAAGCTATCTTCAGGTCCAACAAAATAAAATACTAACATAACAAAAAATAACAAAAAATGGAAAATTATATAATTTAAAAATATTTTGAAAAAAACTTACAAAAATGAAAACACTGTTTCAAAAAAGAAAAACTGAGAATGAAAATTCACATATATTTTTTAAAAAATTCTAAAAAAACCAACAAACAGACTGAAACTTTAACTTCTATCTTTTCAATTATAAAAATTAAACAAAAACTGATACAAACTGAAATTTAAATCAAAGCTAGGTAGGAATCAAATATTTAAATGAAAGATAAGTAAACGTTGTCAAAATAGGTGTGATCCGATTGTATATTCATATTATTTTGGAATTTTTTAATATAAATAGCTTCAGAAATTTTGCGCTTGGTAGTATTTGACTCAAAATTTAAAATCTCAGGATTATCCCAATCAATTTTATGATTACTGGAAACAGCATGATCACACAAAGCACTGTGTGACTTGTTACCCTTAGCAATATGATACTTATGATCCTTCAGTCTAGAAACAAGATATTGTTTAGTTTCACCAATATATGTTAGACCACAATTAAGTTCAGCACAATTAACTTTGTAAACTAAATTAGAGAAATATTGTTTGGGAACAGGATCTTTAAGAGGTGTGAAAATACGCTTTCGTAGAGTATTGCATGGTTTACCAACAGCTTTAATATTATAGCCATGCAAAACGCGATTTAAGTTCTCAAACAAAACTTTAGTATAAGGAAGGGAAACAAATTTAAAGGTGCTATCTTGATTATTAATAGTAGAAATGCCAAAATTTAAATTATTAAGTTTATTGATGGTATGATTAACGTGATAATCAATAAATTTAACAGGATAGTAGTTTTCTAAAAGAGTAGTTTTTAAAAATTTGAAATTTTTTTGATGAAAAATGGGATTTGATAATTTTAAAATTTTTTCTGTCAAAATAGATACAGTATTTTTTTTATAAGAAATAGGAAGAGAAGAGTTAAAATTCAAATACCGGCCAGACCAAGTAGGTTTTAGATACCAATCTGTAATTAACACACCAAAACTATTTTTTATAACTAAAGTGTCAAGAAATGCAATTTTATTTTCATTTTCAATTTCAACAGTGAATTTAAGACGAGGATGGAAATCATTAAATTTAGCAAGAACAGAATCAATTAATATACTAGGAACAGAGGTAAGAATATCATCAACATAACGTATATAAAATGGAAGAGTAAAATCTAAAGATTCAATAATTTTTATTTCTATAAATTCCATAACTAAATTAGCTAATACTGGACTAGCTGGGGAACCCATAGGTGAACCAAAAATTTGTTGATAAAATATATTTTTATAAGAAAAATAGCAATGGTTTAATACTAATAAGAGTCCTTCAATGAAAATGTCTTTTTCTAAAGTTTTATATTCAACATTATTTTTAGTTTTCCTAATATAATCAAAATTTTGTCGTCGAATATTACTAATTATAAATTCTTGAGAAGCAAACTCTTGAATAACTATTTCAATTTCATCCCATTTTCTATCTATACACTCAAGAACTAATGCATTTGGAATATTTGTGAAAAGTGATATAACATCTAAAGAAATCAAAGAATAATTTGTAGGAATAATTACATCTTTTAATTTATCAATAAAATCATAAGAATTTTTAACATGACTAAAGGTTTTTCCAACAACTCTTGATAAAATATCAGAATAAAATTTTGAAAGATTATATAAAGGAGAATTAATGTAAGAGACAATAGGACGTAATGGTTCACCAGACTTATGAACCTTTACCAATCCATATATCCGTGGAAAAGAACTATTATACTTCCGCATAAGAGTTGCACGTTCATTTGTTATATTACTTTTAAGTTCTAGTTTACTAATAAATGTATTTGTTTTTCTTTGTAAATATCCAGTTTTATCTTTCGGAATTATTTTATAAGTATCAGGGTCATTTAAAAATGAAGACATTTTACTATCATAATCAGATGAATTCATAACAACTGTTATGTTACCTTTGTCAGCTTGGGTTACAATTAAATGAGGATTATCATTGAAAAAAGAATTTGTCTCTGTGAGATATTTTTGTAAAATTTTGGTTTTGAAGTCAATCTTTTTATGTGAATTTTTATAATTACTAATAATATTGCATAAACTATTGCGAGCAATAATTTTATCAGAATCATCTAAATGGAAAATAGCAGATTCTAAATGTGTGATTAAATCATAAAAATTTAATTTATTATTATGGAAATTGAATTTTGGACCTAGACTAAGAATAAAAAGAACATTAGAAGGAATAGATGCTGTTGAAAGATTTTTAACCCACTTCTCACTAGTGATATTTAAAATTTCAGTTCGTAGAAATTCAAAATTATTTTCCAAAAGAAGATTAAATTTTTCAATCTGTTTTAGTTTAATTTCATTAAAAAGCTTATCATAACTAAAGTTAATATGATCATTAAAATCATTGAAAACATCATTTGAAACAATGTTACCAAGTTTTGAAATTAAAGATCTTTTTTCTTTAGTATTAAAATTAATTTCTGTAAAGTTATTACTAATTTCTAGATTTAAGACTTTAAATAGAAAATTATTAACAATTTTGTTAAATGCTGTACTATTAAATTGATTATTTAATTTTTTGAAGTTGTGTTTTAACCAAGAAGGTATAATTTGATAACTTCTACAATTCAATAGGAAAATTTTCTTGTTATTTAGAGCTGCTAATTTGTTAGATGTGTTAAGCAATTCCTTCATTATTTTTTTAGCCTCAAGACCATATAATTGTTCTACATAGTTGAAAAAAGATGTTGTAGCTGCCATGTTGTTAGTATTATTATTTGTTTATCGTAGTGTTTCTTAACGAACAGTAGTTTAAAATAATATGATTATTAATTCATTGGACGAAATAATATAAAATTGTTTTTATTCGTTGTAGTCCAAAAAAATGTTTTAATTTCTTATAAATTATTCATTTTTATTTTATTGTGACGACGCGTTTCTGCTTTACTCCAAAGCTATCTTCAGGTCCAACAAAATAAAATACTAACATAACAAAAAATAACAAAAAATGGAAAATTATATAATTTAAAAATATTTTGAAAAAAACTTACAAAAATGAAAACACTGTTTCAAAAAAGAAAAACTGAGAATGAAAATTCACATATATTTTTTAAAAAATTCTAAAAAAACCAACAAACAGACTGAAACTTTAACTTCTATCTTTTCAATTATAAAAATTAAACAAAAACTGATACAAACTGAAATTTAAATCAAAGCTAGGTAGGAATCAAATATTTAAATGAAAGATAAGTAAACGTTGTCAAAATAGGTGTGATCCGATTGTATATTCATATTATTTTGGAATTTTTTAATATAAATAGCTTCAGAAATTTTGCGCTTGGTAGTATTTGACTCAAAATTTAAAATCTCAGGATTATCCCAATCAATTTTATGATTACTGGAAACAGCATGATCACACAAAGCACTGTGTGACTTGTTACCCTTAGCAATATGATACTTATGATCCTTCAGTCTAGAAACAAGATATTGTTTAGTTTCACCAATATATGTTAGACCACAATTAAGTTCAGCACAATTAACTTTGTAAACTAAATTAGAGAAATATTGTTTGGGAACAGGATCTTTAAGAGGTGTGAAAATACGCTTTCGTAGAGTATTGCATGGTTTACCAACAGCTTTAATATTATAGCCATGCAAAACGCGATTTAAGTTCTCAAACAAAACTTTAGTATAAGGAAGGGAAACAAATTTAAAGGTGCTATCTTGATTATTAATAGTAGAAATGCCAAAATTTAAATTATTAAGTTTATTGATGGTATGATTAACGTGATAATCAATAAATTTAACAGGATAGTAGTTTTCTAAAAGAGTAGTTTTTAAAAATTTGAAATTTTTTTGATGAAAAATGGGATTTGATAATTTTAAAATTTTTTCTGTCAAAATAGATACAGTATTTTTTTTATAAGAAATAGGAAGAGAAGAGTTAAAATTCAAATACCGGCCAGACCAAGTAGGTTTTAGATACCAATCTGTAATTAACACACCAAAACTATTTTTTATAACTAAAGTGTCAAGAAATGCAATTTTATTTTCATTTTCAATTTCAACAGTGAATTTAAGACGAGGATGGAAATCATTAAATTTAGCAAGAACAGAATCAATTAATATACTAGGAACAGAGGTAAGAATATCATCAACATAACGTATATAAAATGGAAGAGTAAAATCTAAAGATTCAATAATTTTTATTTCTATAAATTCCATAACTAAATTAGCTAATACTGGACTAGCTGGGGAACCCATAGGTGAACCAAAAATTTGTTGATAAAATATATTTTTATAAGAAAAATAGCAATGGTTTAATACTAATAAGAGTCCTTCAATGAAAATGTCTTTTTCTAAAGTTTTATATTCAACATTATTTTTAGTTTTCCTAATATAATCAAAATTTTGTCGTCGAATATTACTAATTATAAATTCTTGAGAAGCAAACTCTTGAATAACTATTTCAATTTCATCCCATTTTCTATCTATACACTCAAGAACTAATGCATTTGGAATATTTGTGAAAAGTGATATAACATCTAAAGAAATCAAAGAATAATTTGTAGGAATAATTACATCTTTTAATTTATCAATAAAATCATAAGAATTTTTAACATGACTAAAGGTTTTTCCAACAACTCTTGATAAAATATCAGAATAAAATTTTGAAAGATTATATAAAGGAGAATTAATGTAAGAGACAATAGGACGTAATGGTTCACCAGACTTATGAACCTTTACCAATCCATATATCCGTGGAAAAGAACTATTATACTTCCGCATAAGAGTTGCACGTTCATTTGTTATATTACTTTTAAGTTCTAGTTTACTAATAAATGTATTTGTTTTTCTTTGTAAATATCCAGTTTTATCTTTCGGAATTATTTTATAAGTATCAGGGTCATTTAAAAATGAAGACATTTTACTATCATAATCAGATGAATTCATAACAACTGTTATGTTACCTTTGTCAGCTTGGGTTACAATTAAATGAGGATTATCATTGAAAAAAGAATTTGTCTCTGTGAGATATTTTTGTAAAATTTTGGTTTTGAAGTCAATCTTTTTATGTGAATTTTTATAATTACTAATAATATTGCATAAACTATTGCGAGCAATAATTTTATCAGAATCATCTAAATGGAAAATAGCAGATTCTAAATGTGTGATTAAATCATAAAAATTTAATTTATTATTATGGAAATTGAATTTTGGACCTAGACTAAGAATAAAAAGAACATTAGAAGGAATAGATGCTGTTGAAAGATTTTTAACCCACTTCTCACTAGTGATATTTAAAATTTCAGTTCGTAGAAATTCAAAATTATTTTCCAAAAGAAGATTAAATTTTTCAATCTGTTTTAGTTTAATTTCATTAAAAAGCTTATCATAACTAAAGTTAATATGATCATTAAAATCATTGAAAACATCATTTGAAACAATGTTACCAAGTTTTGAAATTAAAGATCTTTTTTCTTTAGTATTAAAATTAATTTCTGTAAAGTTATTACTAATTTCTAGATTTAAGACTTTAAATAGAAAATTATTAACAATTTTGTTAAATGCTGTACTATTAAATTGATTATTTAATTTTTTGAAGTTGTGTTTTAACCAAGAAGGTATAATTTGATAACTTCTACAATTCAATAGGAAAATTTTCTTGTTATTTAGAGCTGCTAATTTGTTAGATGTGTTAAGCAATTCCTTCATTATTTACCAAAATATAGCTTGTAGTTCGCGCTATATAATATCAATTACGTATAGCTAGTCATTCGCGCTATATACATTTAAAATTGTGTAAATTCTATCGGGCTCTGATGTGATTTTTATTACAAACTCACAATTAATGATATGTATATATACATATATTCAAAAACAATTTGAATTATAATTCCACATTAATTCAATTTAATAATTTCAAATAATATTCTTTAAATCATTTGTTTTTTTGATTTTTATATTTAAATGGTTTTTAGAAAACAAACAAATAGTTTATAACAAACTTATATAAATATTTAGTAATGATTACATAGATCACTTATGTTGTATCATATAATAATATGGAGTGATGATGTGGTTTTCAAAATTAAGCATTAGTATCTGTATCCTTAAATCATATTTAAACTATTCTATATTTATAAATCTTGAGGATAATATTAGCAAGCATAAACAAATAAATTTTTAAACCAATATAAACAAAACTTATATATTTAAAACATTTATATTACAATAAAAATAAACTAATCAGCTAAACTAAGTAACATCGCGGTTCCGCGTTTAATCCAAAAATCAGCATTTTCGGGTCCAGATTTTAAATCAACAGCAATTACAAAGTTGCCAGCTCTTTGTGGTAAATAATATGTTGGACATTGATACAATCCTCTTGTTCTCTTTCGACTACTTTCTGTTGGTTTAAAATGAATCAATGGCATTGGTGTAATTAATTCCATTGGCATTGGTTCTTTTAATTGTTGGTTTTTCTTATCCCATCCTGCACCTTCCAGAAACATTCCTTTGACAAAAACTCCATCTGTTGGTGGGTTTATATTAATACCTTCATCTGCTACAAAAACAATAAACTCCCATGATAAAGCATCGATTGGAATTGTATTTAAACGTGATGATGTTTGTAGAACTGCTGTAAGAAATCCAGTGGGAAATGTGTATGCAGCTAACCAAAAGAACAATGGGGGTCGAACAGTTTTGGCCCACTTTGCAAAATGATCTATTCTTAGAACTAAATCCCTTGCCCATGATCCTAAAGGTTTTAACGATGAATATGTTGTAAGCCATACCGTTGGAACTTTAGCTTCAAACATTGCATTGAATATATCTTCGAGATCCGAGCTCATCACAACCAATCCTTTAATACCTTTCTGCAAGTTTTCCAATTGTAGTTTTATTTGTATTAATAACTCGTTATATCGTGATATTTCTTGTAGTAACACAACATCCAACGGTTTTTTTGAAACTCCAATTAATTTTTCAGTGTTTTCATAATCAATTGGAGACGGAATTTTTGATAGGATATCAGCTGCAAGATTATTTACTTTATCCTCTTTAGTTTCGCCACCTCCGCCCGATGATTGAACCTGTAATGATGTTAATGTTTCGAATAATACCCTTGTTTCACTTATCAAAGATGCGATATCCGCATTTGCATGTTGTCCAAATGCTTCTGGTCGATCAAAGTTTGGGAGTAATCCTATATAATCTTTATATGATTGGAGTGTACCATCACGTGGAATGTAATATGTAGGTAGCGCCGATAATCGATAATTTTGAGTTTCTAATGCGTTATCGTTGTAAAACTGGTTAATGTAGGTTGAAAGAAGTCGGCGGTCGAAATCATCTGTTACATGACCGCCGTAGTTCACATCGGATATAAGATATTTTAAAGCATCCCATGGTGTATCGGTGTATTCATCTAGATAGATTGAAAGCAGATTTTCGGAGACCTGCAAAATTATTGATTAGTTTTATTTTGTCAACATATGTGTTATTAGGGATTGCGCTCCCGGGATTTTTTGCTTCACGAATCCCGAGATCCCGGGATTCACCAAGTAAAAATCCCAAGATTGCAATCCCTATGTGTTATTAAACACTTTTTACATTTTCATCGCTAAACCGACGCAGCCTTTATGGTTTTTAAATAACATGAGATAGCTCGCGAAATTTCTGTGCAGAAGCTCTAAACGCGTGCAAAATTTAGTTTAATGCAATTTATTTACATTTAGTTTTTAAATTTTTTAAAAATAATTGAGTGAATACCATCTCGACAAGCTCCGGAATGACATTTTTAAGAAAATACTCTTTTTCATTTTGTATGAAGCTGGTAGGCCCGTAAAACAATTTTGAAAAATATGCATAAACTGTGCATTAATTGTTCATGTTACAAAATATATATTTTACGCATACGCCGCATATTTTACGATAATATGATAATAATAATAATTATTAATATCTTTTGTTTGTCTTGTTTCATGTCGGTTTACCAATATATAAATTTATTTTTTCATAATATATAGAAACTAATCTTAAATTAATATTATTTTCTACACATAAGTCAAATATGTAATTTTTTGGATTTCTGATTTTTTGTCTTCTAAATTGTATCATTAAAAAAGTGTCGAAAATGGACACATGCATTTAGCGATTAATTTATTTACATTTAAATAATTAATCTCTATACTAACATAAACCATCTGCTGTCTTACTCGTGATACAAACCAACTGAACAATCGTTAAAAGTTCAATCTTGTTACGCTAGTCGACGTCACATTGCAGTGCCATACGATAAATTAATTAATTAATTTATACAGAAAAACCAATTTCAAAAATCAAATTTTGATTGAATTGAACTATTCTATTTTTGATTGGTGGCAAGATAAACGAAATAAAATAAAAACTTTACTTTTGATTCGATCATTTGCGCGCGATCAAATTGGTGCCTGCATAAATAATTATTGGGATTCTTAAAAAATTCTTTGGAAATAAAACAATTTGAAAACAATGAGACCAGTGTTGATATAACATAATCAAATCAGAGGGATATCCTCCAGATCTTATCAAAGCTTTAGAAATTCACTTAGGTAAGAAATTGGGTTCCTTTAGTGTAGAACTACGAAAAAAATAATTTGCCCAGAAGGTGAGCTTTTTATTTTGGGTTAACAACAAACGTATCATTTTTCTCAATAGTAGAAAAATTTAAAGCAGGAATATTATGGTCTTGAAAAACAATTTTGTTTCCACAAAAAAATATTTGAGAAAAACATTTTTTAAGTCATTGCCAATACACAGATTTACACTCCCATACAAGACGAAAAATCTACATTAAATTGTTAGTAAATCTGTGTTTTAATTAGTAGATATCAAATTATGATCCACATAAAGATACGTTAAATTGTATGAAGCACGGATCATTGCTCTCTTATGTTGTTTATTTCACAAACCAGAACCACTCGGTCTAAATTTTAAAATAAAGTTTCAAAATATTCTTACCTCAAAATCTGAATCATTAAAACTATAAATGATATTCCATCCTAATTCCTGAAACTTTTTTCTTTCAATCAAAATCGAATGGAAAAATATTAAAGAAAATAACATTTTTTTGTATTTCTCTTTTGTTTTGCAAGCCATAAATTGTTCATCTGTTACCAAATTATATAAACGTTTAAGATTTGCTTTCAATCCTTTCGGTGGTTCGGTTGTCATTTTAATTCCAGCTTGTAATATTGATATCGGAAAATCGGGATGTGGACTTGAACTTAACCATAAACGAAATTTACGATTGCATGGTTCAGATTGTAAACGTTCGACAATTTTATCTAACGCAGGCATCCAACTCAATGATAAATGACAGTTTGCTAAAAATATCCATAAACCATGTTTGATTCCATCTTCAATCATTTGAGTTGCAATTGGAGCTTGTCCCTGACCTAAACTTAAACTGTTAAATTTTTTCGTCATCTTCATTGTTTCTGCTAGTTGGAGTAGTGTTGATGTTGGATCCACACCAGGCGATAAAACAAAAATTAATGGGGTTTTAGCAATTGATTCCTCAAAGACTGCTTTTACATCAAGGACTGGAGGTTCAATAAATTCTGGTCCTAAAACAGATGTTATAAAACTCATAGCACAGGAAGTTATCCGATCCGGCCTAAGGCATCGAATAAATAGCATTTTTTGAAACGATGTTAATTTATTCCATTCTCCAACTAACGGTAGAGTTTCCGGCTCTGCACCTGAATACCATTCTTTCCATTCTTTTGATGACTGTTCAAATGAGTCGATCACGCCGTGATAACCGGGTAGCTTATCCAGCTCAGTTATATTATCCCAAGCAATATCAGATATCCATGTTGGGCAGGGATTTTCAGCTTGTTCCTGACGATTAAGCACTATACCTCCTTTTAATAAAAATTCATATTGAACATTATTCAATTTTCCATCAGCATCTAATATTTTGGCGCACATATGGAATGAGAATAATAGTTTGTGTTTTTCAAACAACCCACGACATGTGTTGCGATAAACGCTTTGTGTGTGATACTCGTTTAAATTTATGATTCTTTCCTCTAGATTTGGATTCTTTTGACTTTTATCGATTGATGAAATGAAAAGAACGATGTACGAGTCTAACGAAAATTGATACATTGGATCGATTCGAGACATATCCATTAAGACAAAAAATAAAATCGCAGCTCTATGTGCTGATGGTTGATATCCCTAGAAAAACAATGTATTTTATTTATTTTGAATACGTAGTTTTGATTTACTCACCCCTCTTGCAGAATCAATTTCAATTTCAGTTACCTCCGCTACAGCTAATGATTCAACCACAATAGCCGATGTTTGCTTAGAACTCTGTAACGTACTAAACAATTCTTCATCATCAAGTAACGATCCACGACTCTCATTCAACAATCGTAAAATTTCATTTTCTAGATCTACCAATGTTCGTTTATTTCGTGCAATATTCACAACTAACATGTTTTTCTGCTCTTCCAAAGACGGTCTTTCTTTTTTCACAACAATGCCTAACAACTGTGCTTGCAATCCTTCTTCTTTAACAGCGAAGTTAACTAAAGTAGTTTTCGTTGATATTTCTGGTGGATAATGAGGATTCGATAGTTTTGTTGTGATAAGGAATCGAAAATTATCATTGTACGAAATTAGTGTATCATTGAATTTAATAAGATTTTCTCCACCTTGTTTTATGATAGCGCGATTTAGAATTGGTTGTAATGCTGGGTCTAATTCTTCCATTATATTTTGAAGTAAAACATAATATCCAAATCGAATTGATAACTCTAGTGTGTGAATATAGTTTTTCTGACCAAAATCTATTATCTGTAAATCTTTGTCTTTTGCTAAATTTTTAATCCATGTATGAGCTTGGGCTTGTGGATCAATTACCAGTGGCCATCGTTTTGATTTTGTAACAATAATACCATTTTCTGTACTAAAACCATCCGATGGCAAACCTTGAATATTCCATTCTCTTATTACTGTAGGATCGGCACAAAACGCAATAATGTAAAACTCTTGTGAACATGGAATTTCAAATCTCTTGACTTCATCTTCCCAAAACTGAACTAACTCATCACGATATTTTGTTACAAATGGACCTAGATATGATATAAATGCTACAGCCAGTAAACAATTACCAGGCAGATATGAAAACTCTAGATCCAACTTTTTTACGGTATCTATCCAACGTATTCGTTCGCCAGATAAACCATCGACTAAAGCATAAGCTCGTTCTAACTGTAATTTTAATACTTCGGCACGTCGTCGTAGTTCTTCTTTTTCCGCTGATTTTGCATCATAATCAGCTTGAAGTTTGTTTAATTTCCTTTCTAGTTCTGCGAGTTTTTCTTGGGCATCGGCTAAAAGTTCTTGTTTGATACGAAGAGATTCTAATGTTTCTTCAAGACGTTGCTTTTTTGGACCAACAATTCTATGAAGAATAAAATAATGTGTATAGAGAAATATTGAGAGTTAAAGAAGCTAAACAAACGACTTACTTATAAATTTTTCCATATCGCTCGATAGCCCGCACCCATAGAATTAGTGATTTGCATGCAAAAGAAACAATTCCAACTTTTTCAGGTTCTAATTCTGGATCCATTGTATAATGTGAAATTTTTTTCAATGTTTTATCGGTAATATGATCTTTATCGAAATTTCTTAAATCGTCTAAAAACTTTTGTTCCCCTAACTGTCGTTTAGCTTCATTCCATGTTGGTTCTTTTTCTAGTAAAATCATAACCGCTTCCATAACTCGTTCGACTTTCGGTGGTGGTCGCCCATATGACTTAACTTCAGTTAAATCTTTTTTATTCAAAGCATCAAGTGCTTTCATAGCTGCTTCAAGCGCTGGCATCGCTTTATCCAAATCGACTTGAGCTTGTGCGGCAAGAATTTTAATTTGTGCTTCTTCTTCGGAAATTCTTACACTTTTCAGTGCAACTTCTTGTTTTTGCGTATCTGCTTCCGCTGTCTGAACCTTTATCACAATTATAAACTCGTCACATTGTGCTTGAAATTCTGTTACTTTTTCTTGACTTACTACCAATTCTTCAGACATAATCTCAACTTTTTCTCGTGTATCATCAATTTTGCTTAATCCATTCCGTAGTTTATTAGCATTTCCTGCTATCTCTATACGTTTGTCCTTTAACATTTCTTTATACCCAGAAACGAGCTCTAGATAATTTGTTGGAGTTACGTAATTATGACGTTTCATTTCAACAAACATTAAGTCAGACATTTTTGTTACAGATGTATGAATTATCGACATAACATTCGCAACTGCTAGTTTTAGTTTTGTTTCAGTAGTTTGTATCAAACTTTCTCGGCGTGTTGATATTTGTTTTTCTGTTATAGAAACATCTAGTTCACATTCTGCTAAATATTTCTGTGATACTTCTAACAGAGCTTGCTTCGGCCATTCTCTAAACCAATCAATTGTTGTACAATTTACAAGAGATGGATATTGTCGGATTCTCATACGGAAGTTATCACCAATTGGACTCATACATATAATTATATGAAGATTCGATCGAGATCTGTCAATGAAAAATGAGTAGATTGCTTCTGTTGTAGGAAGAATACCAGCTTTATGTGCAGCTGTTTCAAGTTTATTTTTTATTTCATCAAACTCATCAGGTTTATAGAGGTTTGCCACTTCTCCAGTACTAAGGAGATTGTTTATTATTTCCATGAAACTTTCTTCGGCTACTTGTGTATCGTTGAACAAAAATGTTGTTGCTTTCGCATCAACACCAGTTTTGGAGAAAAGCACTTTCAAATCTTCCCGGAATTCTGAAACATGATAGTTTTTTGTAACTTCAATTTGAAATGTGTTTAATTCGCAAATATATGACGCCAATCGTGCTAATGATTGACGACCGGATCCACCAATTCCAATTAATAACATATTTCCACGAGGTTGCGATACAACACGAACCATACGAACTATATGCTCAATTGCTTCTTTGAATAAAACTAAATCTGTTGCAACAACTCCAGGAGAATTATTGTAATCGCTTAGCTGCAGGTACATGAATTCTCTTAAATTATTTGGATCAGCAAGTTCTTCATAATATCCGTACGAGCTGATAAAATCTCCAAATATAGGACATTCTTTACTCGGACACAACGAATGAAAAGTGGCTTCAAAAAACTTTCCCAGTTTCTCATTAATACAAGAAACAAACCATTCTTGATCTTTATCATCAATTAAACGATCACTGAACACTCGAAAACATTCATGAATCCATAATTTTAGAAACATCGGTTTTGTTGTGTGATATTCACGATTACTTCGTAACAACCCTTGAAATATTCTTGAGATGTCACGAAGATTAAATAGATAATGTATTTTCGACGGAGTTGGAAGCATTTTCTCAATAACGGATGCATATAAATCGATTGAAACTAACGTTACATCTTTTCCAATCATTTTCGCTTCGTCCGAAAAGTCTAAAAGTTGCTGTGTTAGCATAGTTCCGAAAATTCGTGTGATTGATGCATCAGATGGAAAAGTCATGTTTATCACATTAAAACGACTTAGAGTTCTTGGTGATATTGTTTGACGTCCCCCACCGGGTGGGCCCATTCCAGCCATTAATAGCATTTGTTTTACAGATATTCTCCACTGATGAATTCGATCGTACCAAAAACCATAGTCAATCCATTGTCTTATCAACTCAAGTGGTGGTTGTGAACCATAAAATTCTTTTGCTGGCATATTAAAATCATCCATGAAACAAACCATTGTTTTACCACCAATCGGTACATACAGTTCTTTAGTACGTTTTTCTGTTCGACTTTCAATTGTCTCTTGAATATTATTTGATGTCGTTTGAGCTGACATATTTATTATTAGTAAATTATATCGTTCTTTATTTAGCTGATCCAAAACATTCAGTGCTGTGGATGTTTTTCCTGTACCAACCGGCCCAACTAAAGCAACCGGTACTTTTCGATTTAATAACGTCGCAACCAGAAAATCATATCGAATTGTATCAACAGTCGGGACAATTATTTTATAAAAAGGTAATTTTTTATTGTACCTCCAGCTTTCGGATAATTTATCTTCCCATGGAATAAAAGCATTTTGTCTTGGGTCAACAAAATAATCATAAATTGTGTCTTTCAACGGAAATATGCCTTCAATCTCACGAATATAGTTATCAATTTTTAATCGCCCACTTTCATTAACTGTTGCACAAACACTCCAAATTAATGAGAATAAAAACCACATTTTTGTCATTCTCTCTAAACTTTCTTTATCGCTGGCATCAATTCCATTTTCTTTTGTACCAAAAGCTTCTAATAGACGACAAAGTGATTGAATTAGGTTAAGCTCATTCACTGGAACGGTTTCGACTAATTTTGATTTAAATTCTAACAGATTTCCAACAAATCTGTTAAATAATTCCACTAAATGTGCTCGATATTCGACTGGATTCTGTTTTTGTAACCAGGAGTCAACATATGGTCTCCATCCCCAATCTTTGTAATCATTGTAAACCATTCCACAACGTGATACTGTTGCTGGTGAAGCTACTGTTAAATCTCCCACTTCAAATAATAATGAAACTTGTTCTGGCATTGTAATACGTTCACTATTCACTAATGTCAAAACTTTATTATCATCCATAACCGAGTTCATATTCTCAATCCAAACAGCATCAACAGGACCATCAAATAATAGCCATTTCTGATCAGGTGATTCATCAGTACATATTTTTCTCATGGTGGCACTTAATACTCCATCAAACCATTCCCCCGTACTTAGGTTATACTCTCCATATAACTCTCCTTGACTTAACGCTTTCGGATTAATTGGATATTCCAACACATCATTCCATCCTGGTCGTCCAAGTGCTTTCATCCTACAAAAAGCTCCTTTTAATACTTTCCATGTAACCGATTTTGCTGTTCCCGTATTTCCAAGTATCATCACAGAATGTCGACTATTTTTAGTTTCATACAATTGAATCACTTTAGTCACAGCAATTGGAACTTTTTTTAATCCCAATGAATCTAATTCATTCTCAATCGAAGTTAAAAATTCTTCATAATCGATAACAGGAATCGTTACTCCCGGAAATATATCTGACATAATTCCATTAAATAACGGAAAATCATCTGATGTTAGTTTTGCAATATTCATATCTTTCATAGCTAAGTACACAATCTCTTCTTCATTAACAGTCGGAAATTGTCGTCGTTTTCGTCCGGCATATCGTAACAGCGCCACCATTGATCTTAATCCAAAATCATAATGATTTTGTTTTGAAAGTTGTTGTTTCGCTAGTTCGTATAATGTAAAAACTTTTTTCGCTAAACTTTTTGTCATTTCAAATCCATCACTGAATAAAAGATTTTCTGCGATTATAATGTTATCAGGAACAATCATAGAAATAGGCCGAAACATAGATTTTAAATTATCTGGTAATTCGGTTCGGCCCGCATAACCTGGATTCATTGTTATAAATAATCCGATTGTCGAAACTAATTTTATATCATTTCCTTCGAATATAAAATGCTTTAATCCTTGTGCTAGGGCGGTTAGAATTGATAGAATTTGTTGGGCTACCACAGATAATACTTCAATGTTTATACGATTAAATTCATCAAAACAACCCCAACATCCAGTTTGTGCCAATCCAGAGAAACTTTTCCCCATACTTTTATAATCCAAACCTTCTGAGCAATTATTAACAATAACCCATAAGCCGATCGCTTTGCCAAGATCCTTAACGGTTTCGGTTTTACCAGTTCCAGCTGGTCCTTTTGGACTTCCACCACGATGTAGATGAAGGGCAGTGGTGAGAGTAATGTAGCATCTTAAAAAAAGAAAAACACATTAAAAATATAAATTAGGTTTGTTAAAGTAAATTTAAGATTAACCTATCAGTAAGTGGTGTTATAACTAATCTTCCTGAGTTTCCAGTATATTCGTATCCATACCAATTATGTGTATTTGTTTGACGAATAATACAATTGTCATGTTCACGATCCCAATAGAATCGTAGTTGAGAAAGCCACTCGAATTCTGAAACGTCTCGACAATCTGAAAATTAAATTTATAAATTGCAAACTGATGATGTAAATTTCTGTAACGACAATACAAGACAGTAACTATTACTACGTTTTCATGAGGAAATCAAAACGATTTAAAAATCAAATTTGGATTGAGTACACTATGAAAACCGCTACCTTCTCTTTTGTTAAAGTTTTAAGTAACATTAATTGAAATTGTTGAGTCGGAGTGACGTGAATAATCCATAATATATGTTTTAAATATTTTTAATAATTACAAAAACACCAATTTTTTTATTCGCTTATTTTTTATTAACGACCGGTTTCGATTTTCAAAAAATCATCGACAGGTTTAATTTGCAATCGAATTGCAAATTAAACCTGTCGATGATTTTTTGAAAATCGAAACCGGTCGTTGATAAAAAATAAGTAAATAAAAAAATTGGTGTTTTTGTAATTATTAAAAATATTTAAAACATATGTCTATCAGTATTCCAAGCAACTATTATATACATTTTTATATTTAAAATAATCAAAACATATCATATAAAAATTTGCGTCTATCAACACCTTAGAAAGCATGTTGTTCTGGGACCTTGTGCTTAAAAGTTTTTTATGTGTTGTTTTGACACACCTTGTAATTTTTACTACCAAACACATTTTATTTTAAAAAAAATAGCGTATCATCAAAGAATATTCCATAACTTAGAGTAAGGGATGGTATCGTTGATTGAAAATACTTCATCCACCAGCACCCCTAAGATATCACCACTTTGGCTAATGAGATTGCATTGCTATTGCCAGTGGTATACGATATCTCAAGATAACTCATATGCAAATAGCAGGGACTAAAGTACTCGTGGTTGTCACACCCATAGATCAACAAGTTTAAATTTTACAAATCTTCTTGCGGAAAGCTAAGCAAATTCATTGGTATTAATACGCATTGTTGCCGTTTGCAAATCACTACCGGCTAAGTGCTACCATTTTTAATTATTTTATTTATCACTAGCAGGATCCGGCGTGCTTTGCTACGCTTATAAATAAAGTTTATGGGCATACGCTTATAAATAAAGTTTATGCGCAGACATTTTGTTGACGTAGTAGCAATGATTTCAAAAGGTGGTAATGAGAAATGGCAGCATAATTTTTAATTTTACTTTTTAAAAATATGAATGGAAAATAATCAGCACTCTAGCTGATCTGTTCGGATACATAAAAAATTAACGATTACATAAATTTTCAAGTAAGCAATAAAACAATTTAAATGACTTGTTGAATTAGTAGAGGTGTGTCATCTCTATATAGAACATTATACAGAACAAAAATAGAGTCACGAACAAATGTTCACAGTGCTCATGCATTGTATTTGTACCCGTCACGAAACACACAAAAACTGTTCTAAGGAAGTTTTTCTGAGAAAAAATGCTCTCAAATTGCAAAATTCACGTGAATTACAATACTTACTTTGATCTTAATCACTCACAAAATCTCTCAAAATTTTATTTTTTACACCAAATAGTGTAAACGTTTTGTTTATTTAACATTATGCCCGTCGCGTATTGCCGCTATCTCATAAGAAAGAAAATTCGAGAAAACTCGCAAAAATAACATTCAATTTATATGTGTCATTTTTATTGCAACTTATTTATTTTAATATGGAACTAATTTCAAAATGTCGTTTTACTTCTATTTATTTATTCGGTGTACTTGTGGGTACACTATATTTTTTGTTTTTCCGTCTGGTGCGTACACGAATAAATCAGAAGGTTTTCCTAACGCGCTAGCCACATACAGATGTCCATGTGAGAAGAACGGATGGTAATTGTAAAAGCGAGTTGCACTGGAAACTAAACGTTTGAATCTGTTGGGATCATCTTAATCTTCGAATTTTCCATTCAAGATTGTAGCTTCAATGTTAATTGCTATGGGACCTTTTTCTTAAAAGGTTCTTATGTGTTGTTGTGACACACATTGTAATTCCTACTACCCAACACATTTTATTTAAAAAAAATAGAGCGTTATCGTCAAAGAATATTCCATAACTAAGCCTAACGGTGCTATCGTTGATTGAAAAAAGCACATCCGCCAGCACCCCTAAAATATCACTTATCCCCTTAATATTAGTAATATCGTACTGCCATTGTCAGTGGTATACGATATCTCACGTTAAATGATTTGCCAATAGCAGGTACTAATGTACGCGGGTTTGTCACACTCATAGATCCAAAATTTTAAATTTTGCATATGTTCCTGCGGGCGGGAAGGTATTATATATTCATTGGTATTAATGCATTGTAACTGTTTGGAAATCACTATTGCAAACGTGATGCTGGCTAAGAACCACATTTTTATTTAGTTTGTTTATCATAATTGCTATCCGTGTTTGATTATACATAAGCCATACTTCTTTGTATAGTATTTGTGCGAATTCCATTACGTAATTTTGAGCTTTATAAAATTTGTAACATCATGATGTGTTTAACTCAAATACATATACACTTGATATACAAATGTAATTGTTTCAGATTATACTTTCGTTAAATTATGTTCAACAAAAAAAAATTGATCAAAGGAATCCAACCATATAAAACGATATTTAAAGAAAATCCAAATTAAATTATTATCAACATTTAGGCAGAACCCCTTAAGATAATTATAAGGGCCCTGGGGTTTCATTTAGAAAAAAAATTAGCCTGTTACCTATGCGGGAGTGTACACAACAACTTCCCAAAGTTTCATGATGATCAGATGAATAGCTAATTAATGCATAAACGACAAATACACATACTTTCAATTTTATATATGTATAGAAGATGATTGCCATCCATGTTTAATCATACATAAGCTATGCTTCTTTGTATAGAATTTATGCGATTTCCGTCTCGTAATTATGAGCTTAAAATCGATATAATCGATGTTATCAAGTATCAAGTTACAAGTATTAAATCTTCACTTAATTTTAGAAAGATGTATTATATACAATTCCAAATTAACAACATATTTGGTGAAGATGATAAAATTTGAAACATCATGTTAAATTCCAACACATATAATTTTGATATACAAATGTAATCATGTAATGTAAATTGTAATTGTTTCAGGTTATACTATCTTACTTACGTTATTTTTAATTTCATAAAAATTATGTCCAACAAAAAAAAACATTGATCAAAGCAAACTACCGTTTAAAACGATAGTTAAATAAAAAGCAAATTAAGTGTACACAACAACTTCCCAAATTTTCATGTTGATTAATGTACTCATGCATAAAGGACAAACAACTTTCAATTTTATATATATGCAATATTTATTTAGCATGATGACTCGAATGCAAATTGCAAAAGACAGTAGCAATATAACTTTAAAAAACTGCGTTATAGATCAATTTTTTAAAATTCGTATAAAGAAATTTTTATTATTTTTATGAATTCTTGAATAAAAAAAACTAATTTTAATGGTATTTAATAAAAATTAAAAAAAAACAATAAAAAAACATGTACCACACTAGGAATTGAACTCATTACCTACAGAACATCAGACGAGCACGATATCCACAACGCAATTTGAAACGTAAAGAAATGAAAGATAGATTTAATTTTAAAAATATAGATAGATAGAAATTATTTAAAAAATATATTTTTGTTTACAAAATTTAGCATACAATTTAGCAAAATTTTGCATACAAAATTTCATAACGCGGCTAAAGAAGTTTTCACTTCAAAAAATAAGTTACTCTTAATATATGAAAAAGTGGTAATATTTTTCAACAATGTCAGCCCTTCATATGGACCCGAGCGGGTCCAAAAAATTCCATTTTTACGCCTAGCCCCATAAAACACAAAGTAATAGCTTCAGAAAAGAAACATACATTTTCGAAAACATTACAAAACTTAAGAAATCAAATATTAATGAAAATAAATTTCTTACAATAAATTTGTTTTTCAAAAAACACCCACCATAATTGCCGCCAAAATACCTTTCACATGATTTTCAACTCCTTAAAAAGATCCAAAAATCTTATCCAAGTAAATTTTTTACTTTCTTAAACGCAGTAACTTTAATGCCATATATCTGAGATTTTGTAATTTCGGGCGAACAGCAAAGTCTCCTCGTTATTTTTGATTTACTTATTCAGAGTACGGTACTATAAAAATTGATATAAACAAATAACTTATCGAAATTTTTAATTTGACGGTTAGTTTTTATTAAAGAAAATGCCTATTTTCTCACGAGATAGGACAAGCGTAACAAAAGAAGCCGAGGTTGCTACTTATATTTACTAATAACGATCATGTCCCGTTTTGTAAATTTGAAAAGGTGGCAACTCTAATTTACGCGAATAATTTTTTATAATAAATGCAGGCTGAAACCTAGCACAAAATACAATGGACGGCAAGAAATCTGTGCGTTAATTTTTTGAAATTATACTAAAAGTTATATTCCTTAAACGTAGAATGAAACACAAAACCTAAACGTTTTTTTTGTTCCTAGTTTTGACACAGGGTGGCTTGCAATTTGTTAACCGATTTTAATGAACTTTTTTGTTTGAAAGTCAAGGCGTTTTATTTTAGTTTTAATGTTCAAAGATGGTGAAATCGAAAAGGTGCATATTTTCATTTTTGGTTTTCGAAAGATTTAGTCTACCCCAAAGAATTGAGAGACTAATGCCCGGTTGCTTGAACATTTAAATCTCCGACAACTTTTTTAATTCTCCATTTAACTAGTTTTGCGTATTTTGATCGCGATTGGACCTCTAAATAAGGCTTATAGATTCAATTAAGTTTTCTTATCTTGTTATTCAGTTAAATGTTTGTTTGTTTTTGTCGAAAACCGGCGTGAAAAAGGTTTGAGAGATATTTCTTATTGACGATTTAGCTAAGTCTCATTTAGTAAATGTTCAAGCAACCGAGCATAAGGAAACGAAACTATTGTATATATGTATACACAAAAATATTTGAAGTAGTTTTTCTCTCTTCTCCTCTCTTATTTATCCATTTTCTACTGGCAAAAAAAAATATTGTAAACATTGTTTGGTTTGGTTATAATTTGGTTTTAATAAAATTGTTTTTATTATTTATCGCGGTGATATTTTGACGAATTTATAATAGATATAAAAAATACTGTTAATTTTATTATATGTAATTTAAAACTAATTTTAAAGAAAAATTAAATATATTAAGTGAAAATTTTGAAAAAAAACATTAAATATGAAGTGTGTGATAATGAATGACGAGTAAAAATTACCGAAAACATATACAGGATGGGATTTCTTATCATAGGTAACTAATATTGATATTATAATTTACTTTTCGATTAATAAGTTTTAAGTTTTTTAAATATTTTCGAGAAAAAAATATAATCTAAAATCAATGTAAACAATAATGAAATGCTTGGGTTTTTTACTGTCAAATTTTTATTTTTGTTGTTTTTCTTTTCTATGTAATGGTGTCTCTTTTTTTATATTAATTTTGGGGGCAAAAATACGCTTAAATTTGGAATGCAATGCAATAATAGAAATATTTACGGTGTCTCTACTAAAACGCATGTGTGTTAGTAACAATTTATTGGTGTTGCAAAAATTACTTCAAATTTTAACATCAATTTCACTTCCTCTATTCTCTTAATTCTTTCGTCTACCCAAATTGCAGACAGATGTTTTGTTTAAAAATTTTAAATTAAATCTTATAAAAATATGTATAAATTTAACGATTACCGAAGTTTCAAAAAAATCGGAAATGGTCGCATTCAAATTTTTTATTTTATCGGCGTCTTGATTCGATTTTCCTACTACAATGGAAAATATCAGGAAGATAAATAATTTGTTGTATGTTCCTTACAACAGATTTACTCTAAACACGCGCAAAATAGAATAGAAAAATGTTACATTGGAAAACTAGAAAATACTCGAAAGCCCGATTGCCACGTTTTTCGAGAAACTGGTTACAATTGTTTATAAATTCTCCCCCTTCTACAAACAAAATTGATGAAAATCATTGGGGTTTTTGAATTTTTATTATGGCTATGTTCAGTCAAAAACAACCACCGCACAGTCAACAAAACAACAAAGAAGCTTTGGTTGGCAGGCTCCGGAAGCTTTGGTTGGAAGTTGAAACCGAAAATGTTCTTGAGAAGTTACGGCATCAGAGTATTACTGTCACATTAGGTACGTAACGTTTAATAATAACTAATTACTTCGGTCTGAAAAAGTGAAAGTGAAATTCTTACCCCCACTTTTTTTGCCATTTCTCGACGTTTTCCTACTGATTCTAAACAAGCAAAAAAAAAATGTATTTCTGTCTGCCGGCCGACGAAATCTAGAAAACCGCTGGAGGGGTTTCAAAACTTTTTTTTTTCTGAAAATAGGTACATTCAATGGTAAGAGCCGAAAGGACGATGTGTTTGATAACTGTTCCAGAAGTGTGTCCAAAACATCGTCAAGTATGTAAAAACAAGGAAATTTGCATATTTTTTGCTTAAAAAACGTTCATTTTAAGTGATTACGAGTAGGAACATTGAGTTTGAAGAAATCATGATGGCCGGGATTGGTATGTGAGACCAAAAACTAGACTAACTATAACTATTGCATCATAAATTTGTGAAAAAAATATTGTCTAGCGTGTCAAAAGAATGATTGTCATTTTTTTTAACGAGTTTTTTGGCAAAAAATGAAATTAATTATTTGTATGACATGAAATTTAATCGAACGGGAAATTGGACATGGAAATTTTTGATTTTGTTTTAATTTTTAGAATTTTGAAAAAAGTTTGTATTTTTGATCTTGTAAAAACTTTCGGAATATTTTTAGAGTTTTGAAAAAGTATAAATTTTTGACTTTATTATAATTTTTGCGATATGTTTAGGATTTTGGAAAGTTTTTTGAATTTCTAATTTTTGATTTGAAAAAAGTTTCAATTTTTGTAATATTTTTTGACTTTTGAAAAAAATTTGTGTTTTTGATTTTGTTATAATTTTTGAAACATTTTTAGAATTTTAAAAAAAGTTTGCATGTTTGATTTTGTTATAATTTTTGCAATATATTTAGAATTCTGAAAAAAGTTTCAATCTTTGATTTTGTAATAATTTTTGGAATATTTTTAGAGCTTTGAAAAATAGTTTAAATTTTTTTTTATTATAAATTTTAAAATATTTTTGGAATTTTGAAAGAAATATGAATTTTTGATTTTATAATATTTTCTCAAAAATCTAAATGGAGAGGTTTGAGTAGGTTGCTGATTGTATCATCTTTTCACTAAATTATGTTAATTTATGATTTGTCATAATTTCCCGGCAACGTATTGATGTTTAGTAGTAAGTTTAGTTAGTTTTGTAGTAAATTTCTAAACAGAGTTAAAAAAATACTTGTACTTTAACAAAGAGTTTTATGTTTGATAAACATCGCTGCACAAAACTAAAAACAATGTCCTCATAAAAGTTTTTTGTCGAAAACTATATCAACATCCTCAACCCAGACCGAAGTCTTGATATCTCAGAGCTGTGAGATTTCAGCCCCTTCATGTTTTAGTTTTTTTTTACGGTTGTTACACATATCAGCCAAACTAACGGAGTCGTAAATAAAGGAATCAAATAATTGGTCTACAATGCGAACTATTTTAGTTTGCGTAGTTGTAGGTAAGAAAAAAAACCTCGATTGTTTAGTCTCAACAAACCCATCCCTAAAATTCTCTCGCCAGGAACGATTTGTTGGAGTTTTATTAATAACATATATGTATCAAATCACCCGCTGTCCTGGGATAGAGTACGTGCCCTAATAGACGTCCAATCCCAACCATAAGTGTCATTCTACTAGGATATTATGCAATCGAATCTAACAAAACAGTAATTTTCTACTTACTCATCCTATACATTCTATCAATTACATCTCGTCCATGAATTTCAATTGTTATAATCGAATTAACTTTCAATCTTAATTGCTTTGCCAAATCTTTACGACTTTGTTCTGACAATTTTGCCAATATCGAATTTTGTTTCTTTTTCAAACGTTTTAATGGTTTTCTTTCATTTAAAATTTTGCAGTGTGTTAAACTTCTTGTACAATCTGTTGTCCATTGCAGTTGTGAACTTGTTAAACATAATTGTCCCGGCCACATTCCTATCCACTTATCTCTCTTACTAATTAGTTTTTTCAAAGATTGACGCGTTAACTTTAATTGTTCCTTTAAAATTTGGCGCATATTAATTTCAACGATGCTCAACCACTTTTCGGCGGGACCATCAAGAATAATAATTGAATGAAATTGAACATATTCACCGTCATCTGAATACATTCCATGTGCTTCCCATTTAATTGTTTTGGTTAGTGCATTTCGATTTAATTTTAATTTCACTAAATTATCAAATAGTTTTCTCATATGTGGCTGAATGACATCCGGTTTCTTAGCATTACCAAGAATTTCCAATAAGTCATCGTTAGAAATAAAATAGAATCGAGGAAATAATTGTCGTTTTGTTTCTAAATAAATTTCCAACTGTCGTTGTACATATTCTAATTTTTCTGACATTTGATTTAGTTTATCAAGTAAATAGTTTGGTGGACGATAATGTGTTGCATTTAACGCAAATTTTTCTTTAAACATATTAACCGTAATTTCACTCCATTCATCTGATAAATAAGAAAACTGTTGCGCTTCTTTTGGAAGTTGTTTTCTTATGTCCTCTCCTGCAAATATATTTTCCAAATACAACCACTGTCTTTGAACAATTAAAGCATTTTCTAAACACTCCATTATATATGATAAAGTTTTTTCCCAATAATCAACTTCTTTCGCGAATGGTTCAACGAATCGAGTAGCTTTCATTGCTGATATTTGAACAGCATTTTCTTCTAATGTTTGAAAACAATCATCAACACTTTTAATTCTATACACATTTTCTTTGAATGGGACGATTTCAATTGTTACTGTTTTCCACAATTCTCGAATATTTTTAATTCCATTTTCTATTTGTAATTCCATGGTGGCAGAATTTGAAATATCCACAATATCTTCAGAGAACTTTTGAAAATTCATAGCAATAATGGCTTCAAGTTTAAAATCCTCTGAGTTTTGGTCGAAATCACTAGAATCATAAAAAAATGTAATATTTTGAATAATTTAAAAAGAAATTGGTGAGTTGATGTTACATTTCAACAACTTCTCTAACACGATCCCAGTGACGATCTCTCATTGCTGTATTCTTCAATGCAACAATTAACGGTAATGTTTTCCTAAATTCATCAACTTGTCTTCGTGTTGTTTCTAAAATCTCCCAGTTTTTGTCTTTATACATTTTCGACATTTTATTTAATTTTCTAAATAGATCAACTGCGGTATTCTCCATTTCATCGATAACAATTGTCCAGAAGCAACCACTACGATACTGTATCCATGATTGTTCCCATTGAAATGCAACTTCCCAAACTTCTTCCAACTGTTTAAGTTCTTTATCTAAACGTTTTAAATCTAAGTTTTCTGGTTGGTTTATTCCAAAAATTTCTAAATCAGCAATTAATTTAGCTTCTTTCACGTATGCTTGCTCCAAGTTTTTTCTCATTTCACGCAGGGATTCTAAAGCATCAGTTGGAGATCTGTTCATGGAAAATGAATAAGGAAATATGGAAAAATGGATAAAAAAAATAGGGAGAAAACATAACGGAAAATTAAACTTTACTGTTAAATGGATCAATGGAATCTAGGATTGTCTTTAAAAAAAAATAGATTTATACGATTAGTAAAATTTTCTAGAACTTTTTAGAATTAAAACAACATACGTTGCTGAAGTAAATGGTGCTTTTTCTGCAAATGTTTCCAATAATTTTTTCGCTTCTCTCTTCAGATCTTTCGTTTCATCGAGTAATGCCAATTTGAATTGATCCTTTGAAACATCAATTAAATCATCTGCTTCTTTTAATTTACCCAAATACCAGTTCCATTGATTTGTCATATTGGTAAAAATTTGGCGCATGCCACTTGAAATCGTAATTTCATATTTATCCAAAATTCTAAAATGGTCTTTAATACTTGGAAACTCTTCCTCTTTAGATGGGACTTCAGCTTTTAGTTTATTGTAGAGGGAGATAAGGTTTTGCATTGAAAGAAGATCGACTGGTTCGACTAAAACCGTTTCAGCATTCGTTTTAGTGTATTCATAAAGTTCTGTGAAAATAAATATTATCGATAGTGTAAAAATTTTAAATAAATTTTGATAACCAAACATACTCGTAATTTTATCGTATGCTCTTCTCCTCAGCATATCCGTAAGTAAGGTTTGCCATTGATCAATATGAGCTAAAATTGATTTTTTTAACTTACTAGAATCAACAACAACAAAATATACTGCAGAAAAAGTTTCCAACATTGATACTTTGTTAGCAGTTTCTGTATTTCGAGCAATATTAACATCAAATGTTGGCGCATCAGGATTGGCTTCTTCAAAATGTTTCATAAATAATTCTTTATCTAATTCCCATTGTGAACGAAATGGAACCCAAATCTCTGTATAATTAAAAAGGTGATCCTGATTTCTTTGTATTTCATCAATAATTTTACGATTTATTCGTCGGCATTCTTCATCATTTTTGACAACATTTGCAAATGAAACAGGCTGTTCTTTCACTGGCAAATGAAATTTGTCTGCTAAACGTGGAAAATTTCTTAAGACTCCTAATATGGAGTTGAATGTGTACCCTAATAAATCTGCACAACTTTGCATTAACGGGGTGAATGTTAACTAAAATTAGAAATTAAATTTTGATATAATCGATAGTTGATATAATTTCATTATTTTATTTACTTTGTTTTCGATTAAATCAATGTCCATTTTAATCAAAGGTAGGGGTCCCATTGTACCATCACCGTGCAGAGCATTGTAAACTGTAGTTAATGAATTTTTTGCACAAATTCGGAATGCTTCTTGAATTAAATTATCAAATCTTTTTATATATTCCAACCACTCATCTACCATCTAAAAGAAAAAATTTACGATTTTATATTATAGTATTTTCACGTATTGTACGTATGAACTGTCCTGTGGGTGAGCGAAATTCAGACCACGACTTAATTCTAAACTAATGTTTTGTATTTATAGTTTTATGTTCAAAGGAGAGAAGTTGCATTATATTATGATTTGAATGCTGTTTTAACGTCGATAGATAAAACAATTCGGTAAGAATTGTAAAATTATTAATCGTAAAATATTCTATATAAGTTTTACTGTCGTTTTCCGGAACTACCGGCAATGTTTCAGCCGCTTTTCCTTTAAGTGTAACGAGATAAAAACGAAAGAATTAAAACAGATGCATTAAAATAAAACGCCTCCATTTCCAAAAATATACAAGTTTAATAACAAATCCAAAATTGCCGACGGTTCGAAAGTTGATAAACAAAATGATAATGTCGGTCATATAGCCAAGTCTCACCATAGAAGGGAAATGAAAAATAGTATACATTTGGGCACAACAAAATCTGACAAAGTTTCGTTCTTCAGCAGTTATGAAACCTGTCTAGAACGAACTGAACCAATTATTTAATATAGAAACGGAAAATATTTACCGAAATGAATGATAGAAAGAAGAAATATCAAAATAGATTACATCAACATGATCCAAGATCTAGGAAATGCTTATGACGAAAACCGGTCATGAAATAAGGCTTTTCATCAATAAACATGTAAAATAGTATTGGTACACATGATAAAATTTAGCAGTGTAGTAATTTGCAGTTTTTTCGTTTTAAGCTATTCTCACTTCCTGGTGATATGTTAAGGTTTTCAACACAACTGTTTTACACATTTATAATATGAGCAGCTTGAACCGTTAGAGAAGTGAATGTGGGTTATCATTTTAAAATATGTTCGGTCTTTCAACTAAAAATTTCTGGACACAAATATTTATATAAACTACATAATTTATAGGAGCGATATCCATCAATTTTACTTAGACGCTTATTTTTCTTAAAAGCTCACTTTTGCTAAAAATTATTGTTTATGTTAAAAATTCGTTTAACCAAACAAGTTATGTATCTACCACAAACTCTCTACTTCTTATTAAAACTGTCAAACGACTGAAATTTGCAGTAAATATTAAATTTAAAAATTTACTTACATTTTCCATTTCATTTTGAAATCCTTGATAAACGATTATAATATATTCAATAATATTTTTATAAAAACTTAGTAGTTTTTTTGCAGTCGCCCTCGTATAATCTTCCAAACTTTCTGCCAAATTTTCCAAAGTTACTGCTTCCGTATTTTTAATTTTTAAAATTGATGTATCACAAATTTGTTCACACATCCGAACAACACTTAAGTTTGCAATTTTATAAATATCCAAAAAATCTTGCAGTTGTGAAGTATACTTAACGCATTCTGCAATATAAGCATCACTTAAATCTCCTCCCCACGTAAGTTTATATATTCCAGGAGTTATTCTTCTTTCGCAAACACGTATCAATGCTTTAAATAAAACTCTTTCTTTATCAGAAAGTGCTGCCAATATCTTATTATAATCTAAAACAACCGTGACCACACTTTCATAAATATATCGAAGAGAGGCTGATTTTAGAAAAATTTGATTAACATTTGCTGGAAATGGCATTTTCAATAAATTAAAATGGTGGGCTTCATCCATTATGTTTAAAATTTGACGATCAATATTACATTCCAACAAACCGGCATGTGATATGCTCCGACACATTAAAGGTCGTTGAAGTTTTACCATCAAGTTCAATCCAATCGATTCGATCCATTCTTCATTTAAGCTATTAATATTTTTTTTCATACCTAATTCAATGTTTTTAAATGCTTCCATGGCACCATATGAGTTCGAATTTTGTGGAAGCCATTCAGCCTCTTCCATTAACTGTTTAACTCTTTGCAAGCGTTTAAATTTAAGATTAAGTAAAAGTGCTCGTCCTGAATAGCTTGGCAAAAATGTTGGACGTTGATTTTTTTGCTCTAACACTTCACGATTTGTTATGGCAACAGCGTCTTTAAAACGTTCCCATAATTGCGATGTTTTATTGATATAAGTTTCTCGCAATAGTTTTCGGTGTGAAAAATTTCTTAAAACATACAAAGCTTCCAAACCTTCTTCAACATTTCCGATTTCTAAAAAGACGCTCGACATTAAATTTTCAGTAATTTCTTCTAAATGTCTCAACAATTGTCTGAATTTCGCTATATGATCATACCATGAGTTATCATGAACTTCTAAAATAATATGAGATTTTGCTCGAATACGATCTAATCCAGCGTCGAAATTTTTTTCGATTTGTTCGCATATTTTTTGAAATTCTTTATATCTTCGTCCTCCAAATAATGGTTTTGGAATTGCTTCACGTTCATCATAGCGTCCGAATACAATCATTGCTTCACAAATTTCAATTACATCAACTAAACGTTGAACAAATGCATCAATTTGATTGAAAATACTCGATAAATCTAGGTCCCAATCAAAATCAGGTTTGGAATCCTTATTTTTTTTTAATACGTGCTGGTAAATTTGTTTGTATGCTTCACAACAGTCAATTGACATATTCGCTATTTCAATCCCATTTCTTGTATATCCACTCAACACTTTATCGATGTCAATTTTATTGCGACAATAGATTATAATAAGATTACTCAATGTTCGATATAATCCCGTTATGATTTCTTTTGTATTATAATATTTTGAGTTCGCCCATATTACGCGGATTAAATACATTATCCGAATTAATTGTGAAGGAATATCTGTGGGAAGAGCACTAGCTTCAAGTAAGATACATGGTTTAACTAAAATTTGAAGATAGTTGAGATTTGATTTAGATTTCTCTAATTCTTCTTCAGTTTCCGCTATTATTTCATTAAATTGGTTCAAGTAAACTGAGTGAGATTTTTTGAGAATTTCATGAATTCTTTGAATATCTGGGTGTTTTAGTTGATAACTTAATCCACAAAGAGCTTCAACTAAAATAAAACAAACCTTTAATTATATTTTCTAGTACATTGAACAAAAAAAATTGATAAAAAACTTGCATCTGTAGGTCCAAAAATCATATTCATCTGTTGGGCAAACTAAATCATATGGTACCAACTGTTTTGTATCATTTAAGCATAACCTAATTTGAGTCATCCAAAAATTTACAACGGTTTCAATTCGTTTCATCAATTCCCTTTCCTGTAACACATCATCAGGATCCAATTCACAACCCTCATATGGAATGTATAATACACAAATTCCACTTATTTTGTAATGTAATCCAGTTAGAAATCCCAAAAAAGAATTCAAATCATTGCACAAATGTGATTTTATATTTTCCTGCCATTCACGTTTGTTAAAAAATAGTGGAGCATACACGGCCTCGATAATTCTCAACAATGAACCATCAATATCTTCATGTAATGTACCAGAAATAATTTCGTCATGAAAATTTTCAACCGTAAACGTGTAATTTGGTCGTCGTAGGAAATAGGTTAAATCATAGACGGGCGATAATGGATAGTCAAAAAGCACCGTTAAATTATCACCGTCATAAAAAATAAGCATCAGTTTTTCACTCACTTGAATAAACCATTCTTTAATTTTATCTATATTTTCAGTGGTCCAATCATCTTCTTTTAAATAAAACAGAGTTGTCAATTGCTTGATAAAACCAACGAATGCTTCTAGTTTTTCATCGGGATATGTAGCAACTTGTATTTCAGGACTTTTATCAATCACCTCTTCGATAATTTCTTTACCTATAAGTTTTATGTATAATAAATACTAGAATAATATGATAGATGCAGAAAATTAAAGTTATGTACCTTCATCATCCGAATCTGATAATTCAGATACAAAAGATTCTGTTAAATCCATTTATGTTTAATAAATTATTATAGTAAAATTATCTTTCATGAATTATTATTTTAATTTATTTATTAAAACAAAATTACAGTTTTATATTTGTTTAACAAAAGTTTGTTTGCTATAGCAATATTATTTTGTTACTGGGGCAACTTGATGAAATTATTTTTTGGGGCGAAAATTTTCTTTATTTAATTCATTAATTCAACGCGCTATATGGATATAATAGATATTATATCAACATGAAAGGATATACAAATTTGTGACTCTGCACGCTTCCGAGCGCATTAACTGCATTATAAGAATCAACTAAAGTGAGTTTGACTCCTCTTCTCCATTTCAGTCAAAAAAATCAGTCCTCGTATTCTGCAAACTTTTACCATTGACCAGCAACAAGTTTCTGCACATGGTGAACGAATATTCCAAATGAAGTTACGTGGTTTTTGAAAAGACTCTCGTATAACATCGGTCGAATGTGCTAATGTCTTCTAACTTTTTTGATATTCCTCAAAGTATGACAACAACGGTGGAAAGGTGTAGGATGGGCATCATCATTCTGAAGGAAGGTATTCGGTGGGGACAATGGTCATGCAGCTCTAAAGCTACAACAAATATGATAACAAATTAACCTCTCTCCTGTGTAAATCAAATCCATAAAAACGGAAATACCTCGTAAAGGTAAAACAGGTGGATGGAGCTCCTCTCCCTGCGTATAAAATCTTTTCATTCAATTTGCGAGCCTGAATCAAATGATATGCAGAATAATTTTGTTTTTCCTTCTCGTTGGTACGTTTTCTAATCTCCAAAGGAGGACACAATACCCAAAGGTAGAAGTGGATACACCCAGTTTTACTAAATTCCAAACCTCTTCGGATATTGACCTGTTCATTTTTCAGTTTGAAGAACAAAATTTTATTTCAAATAGATTTCGTCTATTACTAAGTTTACACCAGTATCTAATTTGCTACGTATCAAATTTGCTAGCCATTTCCAAAAACTGAAAACATTTATTGTATTAATGCTAAAATTTAGTTTACTTTTAATTTCAGCAAAAAAATCACATCAAACATAAATATATATTTATAAAATAATTTGATTTATTTTTATTTTAAATGTCATACCTAATTTTAGTGTTCACACCGTAAAAATAATACCTATTTGCTACGTACCTAATTTGATACGTAGCAAATCATCCAACCAAATATTTGGTACGTACTTTTTTGATCACTGTTTACATCGACCATAGTCGACCTAATAAGTATAGTATGTACCTATTAGATCCTGGTGTAAACTTAGTATATGTTGTCGCTAATTCGTCTATTTCGTCTATGTTGTTTCGTCTATGTTGTCTATGTTTGCGCCATTGGCCAAATTTAACGAAAAATGCCAATTGTGGCCGAAAAAATTAAAAAATTTTCCTAAAAATTAAATCCCATATTAAGACTATTAAAATACATGTTCCCTGAAATTTTCATGAAAATTCGACGATTTTTCCGTTCTTATCATAAATTTAGTGAGAAAACCAAAAAGTCACGCGATTTGGTTTTTTTTTTCGTTAGGTTACACTTTTAAAGTACCTAACCCCCCTAGATGGATTCGATATTTAATCAAAAAAATTTATTTTTTTTTTTTATGATCATTAGAGCCCGAAATATTTCAAAAATAGTGAAGCGACATATAAAAAAAACACTAAAAAACCAGTTTTTGCCATTTTTGAGGCCCTTCCGGACCTCCAAATTTGCTAAATAATTACATGCCCACTTACTTTTATGTCCCTAACAGAAAAAAAAATTCAACTTTGCTCTTACATCAATATAAAATGCTAATATGACTCCACTAATACTACTGACTACCGTCGATGATAGAGCCTTGTCAGTATGCAAAAGGCGATAATACACACGATTTATGGCTCATTAAAAGTTTCTGCTAATCAGAATAGCCTTCGTGTTGTATGCCTGTATGATATTTTGCGTTTTAATATGCTTACTTCAAACATTACTAATTCAAATTTAACTCAAAAGTAGGCTAGGTCAGAGTCAAACATTTTAATGTTCTACAATTGCTTACAATCATATATAATTCGCATGGGTAACCTAAAAGTATCAAACTCTCAATGGCTATCTTCAGTTTACGTTTTGGTTATATGTTTAATAATAATCCAAATATTAATTGGATTTGCAGTTTTAGTTTTTAGTGAAACAATTAAATACTCATTATTGAAGTATTTTCATGAGATTCAAAAAAACGAATTAAATCTGCGATTATTTTTAATTGAACTATTTGGTGTGCATTTGATAATCTTTTATTTATGTGGAATCTTGTTGGCACGTAGAAGTTTAATTGATTCGTATACAGAACATTTAAAGATATTATTAAAGTTTTGGAATACTTTAATATTTATGCTGTCATTTGAAGGTAATGAAATTCATGATGAAAATAATTTACCGTTAACTCTTCTTTATCTCTTTATCAACTACCAAGCTTTGAGTTATTAAATGTTACTAGTTTTTAACGCTGATAACTAACTGTACATAGATTAAAATTTTCCATTTTAGGTTTAATAACCTCGTGGATATGTCGCACCAGTTTTAATTATGTTGAAAACTCCATAGAATCATCATTCTATCAAGGTATTGAAGTTTATTATACAAACTCAAACTGGCGGTTACTATGGGATAATCTACAATACAATCAACAATGCTGCGGGGTTAAAAATTATACAGATTGGGAGGCAATTTCATGGATGGAATATGAAATAAATAATGATAATAGTGTTAATAATTTCGATAAAGCGTTAACAAATTTTGAAGTACTATCATTAACACCGTACAGTTGTTGTAAAGATGAAAAAAATTGCTATAAAAATAATATAGACGATGAGAACAATAACTCTTCAAATAAACTTGATAATTTCGATATTTCATCGATTAATCAAAATGGTTGCATAAGGATTCTATTCGATAGAATCGGAATTGTTTTATATCTTATACATATAATAACTATGTTCATATTTCTTATTCAAATTTTAATAAGTATTGGTGTTAGCGTTATTTTCACATCAAATCGGTATTACTTTGAACAAGAATTATTAAATATTTCTGAATCGTCAGAAACATCGAATCGATGCCAAGATAATAATGATCTAAAAAGAGTTTTACTTGAAAATGAAAAAATTCATGAAAATAATTTATGCGAATGTTGTCATCAAAATATTGATTAAATTATTTTATAAGAAATAATAAATTAAAATATTTATTAATACATTTTTGTAAATTTTTTTTCTCGAACTGGTTTAAAACACAATCATGCTGCCGCTATTACTTAATTTATATGAAAACATAGGTTTAAAACTCTCAAACACAACGACAAGAATAGTGAGCACAATATTCCTATTCAATAGCACTAAATTTTTTTTTAAAATTTTACTTTATTTCAAAATTCGTTTTCACAATATCGCGTTCGGTATACAAAGGTTTTTCATTTTGGAAACTAGCCTTTGTGGTATAAGATTTTTTTTAATTAGTTTTCGCCACACAAAGTCAAAGTTTGTAGATCTTCACTTTTTCAAAAACTTTCTAGCTCGCCATTTGATTGAAATTTATGTGCTTGTATGGGCTTGTAAAGTTATTTCATCTTTTTCTACCTTGTGTGTTTTTAACATTTTTTCAGCAGTAAAACAGTTGAGAGAAGCGTTCAAGTAGTTCACGTTCAGATAGATGCTAGAAAAGTTGGTATGTAAATAAAGAAGAGAAAAACCATACATTTGAGTCAAATAGTCAGGTCAAATAGTCTTGCAAGCTATAATATCTCAGTTGCGGTCCTTCAAATCAAATATGGATCCATCGAACAATAAATATAGGTACTAATAAAAACGAATCCATTACTTTATATTGCTACGTTTTTATGTCCAAATTGATCGTTCTCTCATTATAAAACACATTTGTCTTTTAATCGCCCTCCATTTTAACCCGATTGCCCATATTGCCTCTGATTCGATCACTAAATAGTATATAATCAATAAAAATTAAGATAAACATAATATGGCCTGCACATGTTTACAATGCATTACACTGGTTAATACACGTAATATAATAAACTGAGCCTTGGTTCATTTTAGGCATTTTCAACTGGCCCAGACTGAAACCAAAGCTAACTAGCCAAAGCTTGGCTCGAGATTGGTCCGTTGTTTAATACTGGCAGCTTCTACCCGGGATTGATCACAATTTTTCACAATATGTTTCTCCTAAGTCCTGCTCCTTAATTCTTGTGGATTAGACTTTTAAAAATTACATTACCATTATTCATTGAATTAGAAGTTAGAACTCTATTAGTTGGGTTTTCGCGATGCTTTCTTAAATTCAATCCATTAAAAAATGTCGGTCATTGGCGAATAAAATTCGCTCGCCTATCGACAAAATATCAAAAATAATAGACATAAATCTGTGGTGTAAAGTTTTTATATTCGCGTTACCGTCACGCTGTATTAAACGTAACGCATATTAAAAATAACTATTAAAAGAGGGCGTGAGATAGGTTGTAATCATTTGTTATTTTCTTACTCTCGTTTTCTCGATTCATAATTTGTTTTTTCTTTTTATTGAATGTGATGTTTGATGTGATGTGAAAACAAGAAGAATTGTTGTTGTAAAATTTGATTTGTTTTTTTCTTTATGCTTTTTTTATTGGTTTTATATCGAAAAAAATATATATACGTGTTCAAGGATTTTTTTTTTTAAAATAGAACGGTTCTAAATTGCAAGGATCTCGTGATTTTTGGCTTGAAGTCTTATTTTATGTAATGAATTTTCATAACTTCGGTTCTATTAAAGAAACTTCTGTTTTGTTTTATTTTATAGTTAAAAGATGCTATTTTAAAACAAAAATTATTTCAATAAAAACTAATAACAACTTCCTATTTTCATAAACAAATAAAATTTTCAAATCGATCTTTAGTAATTGCCCTACTTACGTAATGAGTTTTTAGTATAACCACCGTATTCTACGTTTAATTTTCTATAAAAAACATATTTTTAATTAATGAAGAAATGATTTTTACTGCTAGAAATAAATAAATTTATCGAGCGCCGGACGACAAAAAATTCCATAAATGGGTCATTATTTACATATCGAACTGATTAAAACAAAATCTGACTAAGACTGACTATAAATAGGAATTTGTTAATAATTTTTCTAGATAACAAATTTTTTTTAAAGTCCTTTTAACTTTAAAATAAAACAGAAAAAATTTCTTTCATTACCAGAACCGAAGATATGAATCTTTGAAAAAGTCTTCAAGCCAAAAATCACGAAATTCTCAAAATTTAGATCCGCTCTATTTCCGTCATCCTCCTCCCCCCCCCCCAAAAAAAAAGAAAAAAATCCCCGAACAAAACCATCTTTTTAGGGTTCCGTTTGTAACACTGTCAACACAGGGTGTTGCCAATGTAACAAATAAATTTGATATTCACAGGACTCTAAAGCGGTTGTTGCCTCGACTAATATCAGGAGCTTGGGAGTGGGGAGAAGAGCCTGTGAAAATCCGTTTAACCGCTAGGAATACTACCTACCTATTAGCACGTTGACATTACGTCCACCTTTAGATCATCCTCTATAAAGGTTTTAAATTAATTCATTGCAAACTAACATAATAACAACAAAAAAACCCACGAAGAAAAGAATTGCATAAAGTTAAAATCAAGGAAAAATAAATACTGCAGATAATTTAGTAATATATTTTTAAATGAAAACTGTATTTTAAATTCATTAACACAAAAATTTTAATGTATCGTAATAGTAATGAAATAAGTAATAAATTTTTAATTTAATAATAATGAAATCAGAATAGTAATAATATTAAACTTACCCGCCACCATACATAGGCACTTAAAACTATTAAAGCAAAATAATTATTTTAAATCTATTTTTTTGTTTGTTTTAAACTTATTAGCTATTTATACTGTTTATTTTATTAACTTGGATTTATATTACAACAACACAAACAGATAAATATATTTTTTTTTAAAATTAACAATTCAATGGCTTATGATGCAGTATTAATTCTTCTATCTTGATTTTTAACCTCTTAAACCTTCTTTTTAGATGCCGTTATTATTTTTGAAAATTATAAATCCTTTTCTAAAATTATTTATCCTATCCTAAATTATTATATCCTTTTCTTGCAAATTTCTTCTTTAGGTTATTACTATTCTCTTGCAATAAACTAACAGAAAGATATCAGTATTCTGTTGAATATTTTCTTAATAAAAGGTGAACCTTGAAACCAAAGCTTTCGTTAACAATTATTTTTAGCTTTTAATCGTTGAGCCACTAACTGTATGGACAACTATTTTATGACCCAATATCACGATTGCAATCAATTGATATTGATAATACACAAACTACACGAATAACTATTTTATAACAAGCAAAATCTTAGTTTTGCAATTCAAAACACAAGCAATAAATTTTGCAAGCAAAATTATTATTGCTACACAACAATCAATGAAATTTCTATAAACTTTTGGCACTGTAAGTTTTAAGTTTTAAATTTTAAATTTTATTATTTTTCATTGAAATACAGTCCTCGACTAATTTTAAATTTATCAAATTTTCATATCCTAATCAAAAATGGATTAAGGCAATAAAAGAAACAAGACCTCAAGTTGGAATACCGTATTTTAACAAATATAAAATAAAACGATCAGCTGGGTTTTGGGTTTTAATTATTTCGGCCGACGCATTAATTAAATGACAAAACATTATGAGAAATGAAACTTTTCATTACAGCGTGGGAAAGACTCACAACCCTGAGAAAAGAGGTCTCATAATCTATCTGCAGAGCTAGTCAGGCTAAAAAAAATCTTACTTTAAGCGGTACTATTTAAAGACGTATATGATTCTAGCAACGAATATCTTTGAGGTGGTAGGTTCCGATTAAATTGCCCCGTACATCTCGCAGTCGGTATGCGACATTTCCGATTTTCGAATCGACTGTCGCTGGTACAAATTTTGTTGACAATTTGGCAGAAAACTTAGTATTGGCATCACTTTGAGCAAATGAACGTACGAAGACCGTTTGGCCTACCACAAGATTCCTATTTCGACTACGTAAATTATAACCTGTTGCGGACCGTTTGTATGCAATCTCGAGGTATGGGAGAATTTTTTCACGTGCTAGATTCAGTCGGTCTGGTTTTGATAAAATACAGACCTCGTTTTCGTCTGTTCTGGATAGCAGTCTTTTTAATTGATACTCAGATCCATGTAGCATCATATGTTGCCCGAATACAACATAGTGCGGTGAGAAATTAGTAGACCCATGAATTACGTTGCGGATGGCCGCAGCAATACTTTGCAGGTGCAAGTCCCATTCATTATGGCTACAATCGCTAACATATGCACGAATAGCCGAAAGAATAGTCCGATTAACACGCTCAGACGCATTACTCTGCGGCGAATAAACAGGAGTACGAATATGCTCAATTCCATATTTTTTCAATAGGTCTTGGAATAATTTCGAAGTGAACTGCTTCCCATTGTCACTTTTAATAAATTCGGGTACCGAATACAACAAGAGTACATCATTTTCCAAGAAAGTACAAATTAATGAAGCTGACGCTTCTCTGAGTGGCTTCAAGATAACAAATTTTGAATAGTGATCCAGGACAATCAAAATATACGCGTTTCCTCTCTTTGATCGAGGATAAGGTCCCATCAAATCAATGAAAAGCCTCTGAAAAGGACGTTCTGAAACAGTCTGCTTACCAATTTCGGGTCTAGTCGTATAATTGGTTGGTTTGATCATCTTGCAAGTATTACAGTTTAAGATAAACTTTCTGACGTCATGTGCCATAAGAGGCCAGAAAAACTGTCGTCTTAGTTTATCCAATGTTTTTGCTATACCCATGTGCGCGGAAGTTGGTGGCTCGTGAGCTTGTTTAATCAAAGTGATGGTTAGTGTGGAAGGAACTACTAGCTTCCAGGCTGGAATATCGGTATCGTCGTAGCGTTTGCCAAAGGAAGAGTTAAACAATATTTTATTGTCTCTAACACAAAAATTGTGAGTATTTGGTTCCAGTAGTTGAATCTTTTCAATTTGATCCTGATATTCTTGATCTTGAAAGGCAGGCGAGTCAAGATCTATGTGCAAGGGTAGCAGGTTGTCTAAACTGTCAGTGTTAGTAGTTCGGGAAGATTTGATTGCATCAACGGCGAGAGAAGGTGGAGTGACTGGTTCGTCTGAATACACGCGTGAAAGTGCATCTGGTACAACATTTATGGAACCTTTTCGATACCCTATTTCAAATTTGAAAGCCTGTAGCTTTAAACTCCAACGAGCCAATCGTCCTGACAAATCCTTTTGGGACATCAACCAACGTAAACTGGCGTGGTCTGTGAATATAGTGAAAGTATATCCCTCAATGTAAGCACGAAACTTTTTAACACTCAACACTGCAGCGAAACATTCGAGTTCTGTTATGGAGTAATTTCTTTGAGCGGCATTCAGTTTTTGGGAAATAAACGATATGGGTCGTTCATCCCCACCAGAATCAATTTGGAACAGCACGCTGCCTACCCCAGTAGTACTGGCATCGCACTGTATGTAAAACATCTTCTCAAAATCAGGATTAGCAAGGACAGGGGCCGTTGTTAGTGAGTGCTTCAGTGCTTTAAAAGATTCTTCGGCTGTTTCAGACCACTGTAATTTCGTTCCCTTCTTAGTAAGATCCGTTAATGGTGTTGCGATTGTTGCAAAATTTTTTATGAAGCGGCGGTACCAGCCACACATTCCCATAAACCGTCTTACTTGTTTGATAGTCCTTGGGACTGGGTATTCTTCAATAGCCCTCACCTTTTCGGGATCAGTACGGAGACATCCATCGCCAACCAGATAGCCCAGATATCGTACTTCCTTGAGGAGGAAGCGACTTTTCTCGATATTGATGGTTAGACCAGCTTGTTTTATCAAGTTAGCAACTTCCATAAGTAGATCGTAATGTTCTTCCAGGGTGGCAGATGTAACCAAAAGGTCATCCAGATAGACAAATACGCGGTCGTGTAGTCGATACGGTATTACACGATGCATCAGACGGCACATCGTCTGAGGTGCATTGCACAAACCGAAAGGCATGACCGTGAAATGATAAAGTGGCCGTCCAGGTACCGTGAAAGCTGTTTTATCTCTGGATTCTGGGTCGAGAGGAATCTGCCAAAAGGCATCTTTAAGATCAATGGTTGATATGAAACGTGTTTGATCCAATCGACCCAATAACCCATTGATAAGAGGTAATGGATACGCATCCTTAACGGTCACCTTATTCACCTCACGGGCATCCAGACACAAACGAACTTTCCCATTTGACTTTTGTACCAGTGTCACTGGTGAACACCACGCGCTTTGACTCTCTTCGATGACCCCCATGGATAACATCCGATCTAACTCATCGTTCATCAATTTTTGCTTGATTGGTGATATTGCGTAAAATCGTTGCTTTACTGGTTTAGAGGATCCGACATCAATACTATGGGTGATAAAATGAGTTCTGCCAAGACCTAGCTTCGTATATGAAGGAAACGATTCAATTATTGAATCTAATCTGATTTGGTCCGTCGGTGTGATCTCATGGAAATTAGATCGCTCATTATTAGCGTAATTGATGGAAATAGACGATAAACTGGGAGTAATACCAAACAAATTCCAAAAATCTATACCTAAATAAAGAGGCTGCTCCAGAGATGGTACGATGTATAACCTTAGTTTTCGTTCCTTTTGATTAAATTTAACATGAGCGTCAATATATCCAAAGACTCTTTGAGGCTGTCCACTAGCTGTATTCAGGCACATGGGAAAGTCATGGTATTTTGGATTGAGGTTATTTAGAAATTTTTCAGAACCAGCACCTAGCACACTGATCGTCGCACCACTATCCAAAAGACCACAGTATTTAGCTTCATTAATTATTACCTCTGCATAAGGTCTTTGGTCTGTTAGGTCTGTATGGATTATTGAGGAAAGAATGTTAAATTTCATATTTTTTCTCAATTGCCAATATGCTTGTGTCCTTAAACGTGCTCTCAGACTGCGTTGAACTGATTTTGTCTCTTTATTTAGTGTTTTCTTCTGCTTCATTGGAGGCTCAAACAAATATTTATTAACAGAGATAGAATTAATCGCGGTATTGTCATCGTTAATTTGACCAGATTTGGCAGAAAAGAAGGAATCTGAAGACGCGTTAGAATCTATTTCGGAGGATTCATCAGCATCGGTCTGTTTAACGCTGGTGGTGGTTGGGCAACAGGACTCTGCAAAATACGGTTGGGCTGGGTAAATCTTGGGGCACTGTGGTTCCCAGTTCTCCACGGTCCCCGGGACTCGTTTTCCGCACAACGTGGACATCTTGGGGCGATCGTATCTTTAAGGCCACATTTATAACAAAACCAACGCGTTGGTGGAACCGGACAATCAACAAAAAGATGACCAATATCTTCGCAGTTGAAACATATAACGTATGTGCGGTTTGAGCTTGGTGTAGAGCTTTTCTGGATTGGTGGTTGCTCCACGAGTGGAGTTCTATAATTGTTAAAAGTAGGTTTGCGCATTTCTGAAACTTGCGCATCAGTATAATGTTCGGTTTGGCTAAATTGATGATCGTTACTGGTTCTTTGATAAGAATCTTCTTCCAGTGCATTCACTAGGCGTCTTTGTGTTGTATGCATCTGATGGTCCGCACCGAAATTAATTCGTTTGTGGGGTAAAAAGTTATCAGGATCTATTTTTAAATCTTTCCATGTATTTTCCCAGCTTGTACAACTATTGATTAAGTCGCCGAGATTGTTAAATTTGCGGTCGGTAAGTTGATATTTTAAGCCTGGTCTCATATTCTTTAGCAAAACTTTTATAAGTTGAGCATCGGAATAAGGTGGGCTTAACTGAACGGTTAAGCTCCATATTTGCTGATAAAACTCGAGGAAAGACTCGTTTGGCAGCTGTTTACGTGAATCTATTTTGTTCTCAATATCGGAATCCGGTCTGCGATGTTTAAAGCGTTCCACCAATTGGTGTCTTAGCTCATGCCAGTTGGCGGTAGGGTTCTGTTGTCGATAACTCCAGTACCAATGGGAAGCAATTCCTTTCAGAACGAAGCTGACTTCAATTAGTATTTGCTCAGCCGATAAATTCATAGAAGTCGCCAGAGTTTCCAGTTGAAAGAGAAAGAGATTTATGGGTATTCCTGTTGGAGAACCATCAAAGAGCAGACCACTCCGTGACAAACTACGCTGGTCTGGTATATACCTAATACCAGTGGAAGTAGGCTGTCCATAGTCTTGTGCATAAGGTGGAATATTAGGTGCCCCAGAAGCAGTTGCTACATTAATTGTACTAGAGTACTGTAAATGAGGTGCATACGTTGATATTTGAGGAGCTTGAGGAAATTGGGTTGCCCTTGCATTTGGTGGAAATACTTGAGCTTGCGTCGGAAGCTGTGAATTTACCGGGTACACTGAAGAAGGATGTGATGGTTGGTGGTTTGTTGTGCCTTGATATCTAGGAAAAGATTGTTTAAGCTGCTGAGCTGGTGGGTATAATAAATTTGATGGGGTGTTTGTCTGAGATACGGCCACATGTATTGGTTCCTCGTTCTTTAGTTCAGACTGAAGGTTACCACACTGCTTGCTAAGCATTTCAACTTGCTGTGATAGCAATTGGAGTTGAGTCATCATAAAAGTCATTGCGGATGATTGGTCTTTAACCAATGTCTGGCGAGAACTGCCTGGTTCTGATATTAAATACTCAGGATGCGCTTGCAAAGATGGTGGAATAAGTAACAATTTTGAATTGGGTGCTGGTTGCGTTGAGCGATTTGGATTGTCCGGATTGGTGGTTGGTATAAAATCATCGTCTGAGGAATCGTTTCTAAAACTCATGTTTTCAACATTAACAGCCTTAGCAGATTCTATAGAAATATTAAGTTTATCTAAATCATTTAAATATATTTGAACACTACTCAGCAAATTTTCGCAGGAGTGAAGTAGTTTCTTCGCGTCGGCCATATATGTTGGAGACGTAGATGCACGTTTCAGTCTACCCGCAACATGTAAGAGACGCGATTCAATTTTTCGGGCAGAAGCTAATTGTTCGCTAACGTCTAGTTCAGCTAGTTGACTAATATCTGCTTGCAAAATTTTTAGTTTATTACTACATGTCTCGAGCTCGTTTTTCGGCCGCTTTGCTGCCTTAAAGTGCATTTTAAAATGTGCTTCACCTTTCCCGGTTTCTTCTGAAACTACACGATTTTGCAAAATTTCAGTTGCGATAGGATCATCAATCGCTATACCACGCACCTCTAACTCGACTTCCAACTCGTCGCGTTCTAAAAGGAAAACGTCCATGATATTTTGATGGAAATATTTACAACTGGTTGCCACAAGCAATAAAAAAAATAGTTGGTATTGCAAAGATTAGCGAAAAAAAAATTAATAATGCTACAAAGAAAATTCACGTTTTCGTTTAAAAAAAAAATAAAGATAAATAGGAAACAACAATTAAAATTAAATTGTAATATAATATGATTTAAACTAAAGTAATGAATTCTGTAAATCAAAATAAAAAATATATAACGACTCGCTTCCGTTATCTTGCCTATTCTGGAAGATTTATAGATAACAGGTTAGAGAAATTTTTGATAAATTTTTCGATAAAAAAGAATTTCCTTTTATAAATATTTTTTTTTTTTATAAACTAGTAAATTTTTACGGCGGTGCCAAAATATTAAAGAAATAAAATTGATAAGTATATATATATATATCTTTGCATGTAGAGGATGAGCCAAATCAAACGTAATGTCACTAGGGTATTGCTAAACGAGATGATATTTTAAGGTAGGTAGCAGGGAAAAGGAAGGAAAGGGTGGGGATAATATATTAAACAATCTAATAAATTCAAACAGTATTAATTTATTACTGGAACTTTATGGTGATTGAAATTATGAAATGTATCGTGTTCGCAAAGACAAAATTCATACTCATTTTAAGAGGAAATAACGAATGGCGAATGGACCGATAGACTGGAATTTTGAAGTATAGATAAAAATACTATATTCGATGCATAAAGCGGAAATAGATTTATTTTTATTTTCAGACTACACAAAATATTGTTTAAAAGGAAAGAGCAAAATAAATAAAATAAATTTATTGAAATGTAATTCACACAGAAACTCAACAACTAAAAAAATTAATTTTATCTAATTTGGAAGTTAAGTGAATAAAATTTCAAACAAAATGGTAAAGGAAGTAGGATGGGATTAACTAACTAGGAGGGAAGCCATATAAATAGTTGGGCGCCAACTTGTAACACTGTCAACACAGGGTGTTGCCAATGTAACAAATAAATTTGATATTCACAGGACTCTAAAGCGGTTGTTGCCTCGACTAATATCAGGAGCTTGGGAGTGGGGAGAAGAGCCTGTGAAAATCCGTTTAACCGCTAGGAATACTACCTACCTATTAGCACGTTGACATTACGTCCACCTTTAGATCATCCTCTATAAAGGTTTTAAATTAATTCATTGCAAACTAACATAATAACAACAAAAAAACCCACGAAGAAAAGAATTGCATAAAGTTAAAATCAAGGAAAAATAAATACTGCAGATAATTTAGTAATATATTTTTAAATGAAAACTGTATTTTAAATTCATTAACACAAAAATTTTAATGTATCGTAATAGTAATGAAATAAGTAATAAATTTTTAATTTAATAATAATGAAATCAGAATAGTAATAATATTAAACTTACCCGCCACCATACATAGGCACTTAAAACTATTAAAGCAAAATAATTATTTTAAATCTATTTTTTTGTTTGTTTTAAACTTATTAGCTATTTATACTGTTTATTTTATTAACTTGGATTTATATTACAACAACACAAACAGATAAATATATTTTTTTTTAAAATTAACAATTCAATGGCTTATGATGCAGTATTAATTCTTCTATCTTGATTTTTAACCTCTTAAACCTTCTTTTTAGATGCCGTTATTATTTTTGAAAATTATAAATCCTTTTCTAAAATTATTTATCCTATCCTAAATTATTATATCCTTTTCTTGCAAATTTCTTCTTTAGGTTATTACTATTCTCTTGCAATAAACTAACAGAAAGATATCAGTATTCTGTTGAATATTTTCTTAATAAAAGGTGAACCTTGAAACCAAAGCTTTCGTTAACAATTATTTTTAGCTTTTAATCGTTGAGCCACTAACTGTATGGACAACTATTTTATGACCCAATATCACGATTGCAATCAATTGATATTGATAATACACAAACTACACGAATAACTATTTTATAACAAGCAAAATCTTAGTTTTGCAATTCAAAACACAAGCAATAAATTTTGCAAGCAAAATTATTATTGCTACACAACAATCAATGAAATTTCTATAAACTTTTGGCACTGTAAGTTTTAAGTTTTAAATTTTAAATTTTATTATTTTTCATTGAAATACAGTCCTCGACTAATTTTAAATTTATCAAATTTTCATATCCTAATCAAAAATGGATTAAGGCAATAAAAGAAACAAGACCTCAAGTTGGAATACCGTATTTTAACAAATATAAAATAAAACGATCAGCTGGGTTTTGGGTTTTAATTATTTCGGCCGACGCATTAATTAAATGACAAAACATTATGAGAAATGAAACTTTTCATTACACGTTTTTTATACGGGACACTATTGGTGAGAGTACAACGTGTTTTTCACATTATTTCGATTATTTCGATTATCTCGTGAGCCATTAATCCGATGAACTTAAAATTTGAGGTGCTTATAAAACTAACTTATCCACACAAGATGGTGGGTTAAAAAATAAATAAAGTTGTGTTCGTTTGTTTTAAAAAGGTACGATGTAAAGCCTTTGGGAACATACATTTTTTTATCGAGACGAGTAGGGTATCATATGAAAGGGCTTCATTTCAGCATTATTTAAAAATATATTTTGGAATTTTGCACTACACCATTTTTTGTATAATTTTGAAAAATGACGTTTTCGGGATGTTTTATTGCCCCGAATAACTCCGACCCTACTTCATCGAAAATCTTGAAATATATTTGGAATGATAGAAAATTAAGTAGGTAATGAAAAATATAGAAAAGTGGCAGATACTCATAACTATATTTATTAAAGGGGTGGGAATGTTAAGTGGTAAAAACATCATTTAAAACCAGGTCATGTGGGGTGTCATTTGAAAGAGCACGTGATTTTAGAAATATTGCCATTTTTTTAGAATTTTTCAATGTATAGTTTTTGAATTATTATCAATAAAGTGATACAAAAAGTTGGTCCCCTCCACTTGCATTTCGAGCCTAATTAACAGAAAAATTTTAAAAAATTCACAAACAGGAAGTTTGATAAACTCTGAACGAAAAATATAGCGAACTCTCAAATAATTTTCTTTGACCCAAGCGAGTGGGGTATCATTTGAAAGAGCACCAAATTTCAGAAACATTGCAATTTTTTTTAGAGTTTTGCGGTACACGGTTTTGGAGTTATTCTAAAAAATGTGCAAATTCCAGACCGTTCGCCCCCCCCCCCCCTACGTTTCGACACTGATTGACAGAAAAAATTGAAAAAATTCACAGAGACAGGAAGTTTGCTATATTTTGAACGAAAATTATAGCGAACTCACAAATAATTATATTTCTGTGTGTTTAGGGCTGTGATGGCGAACCTGTGACCCGCGGGTCATGGACTGACCCGTGAGACGTTTTTAAATACCCGCGAGAATATTCGGAAAATTTATCTAAAATTTGAGTTTTAAATATTTTCATAACAAATCCTAAATAAATCTAATTCTACAATTAATTTGGTAAAATATGAAATTAGTTTTAATTGGAAATAGAATCTGAAAATATATGTAAACTAAATATACAATCAATGCCTATGTTTATGTGTGCAATCTACATGGCCGATTAAGAGGAATGCATATATAAAAAATTGGTTTTTGTGAGGAAATTTATTTAATTTACATTTTTTAAATCTTGAAAATACAAACCCAATTTTTATATATTTCTCTTCATCGCCGAGGTGTCAGGTACAGCACATACATATTACATAAGCATTGATAATAGTTATTTTGTTTGTTTTGCTCTAATTTTTTCCGATTTTTTTAAAACCAAACCAACAATTAATTTATATGCATTAATTTCTACGAAATATAGCAATTTCCGATAATTTTTAGTCCTATGGAATTGGTTTATTATTCGTAACAATATCGCTGTTAAAACTCCAGATTTGGAGTTATTGAAAAAAATAATAAAACACTTTCCATTCTGTGCAAAGAGAACATTATAACTCGGAGTTATAATGTAAAAAGACATTTTAAAACTATTCACAAAAATCTTATTTCATTAACGGAGGAAGAAAAAATGAATGCTTTGCTCAGGGATTGAAAAAACATCAAGCTCAAGTGCATACTTTTAAATCTTTTGTTGTGCCAAAAAAAAATATTACTGCAGCTAGTTTTCAGGTGGCACACTCCCTTGCAAAACATGGAAAACCATTATCAGATGGGGAGTTTTTAAAAAAAGCACTTTTAGAATGCAGCGAATCGTTGTTTTCTGATTTTACAGAAAAGGATCTAATTGTAAGACGAATAAAAGAGTTATCAATTAGTCGTAATACAGTAAAAGAGAGAATTTTAACAATGGATGAAAATGGAATGGATGAAAAAAAGAGAAGACTTAATAAAATAAGTGAATTTAACAGGAAAAACAACAGCTGCACATATTATGCATGGATTTAAAGAAACCTTGGAAATAATGAATATTGATATAAAGCAGATTGTTTCCGTAACTACTGGTGGTGCTCCAAGCATGGTTGGCAAAAACGTTGGATTTATTACACACCTCAAGCAAAACATTGGGTGTCCATTAGTGGAGTTTCATTGTATTATTCACCAAGAAGTACTGTGTGTAAAAAAAGAATTGCAACCATTTTCAAAGGTTATGTCAATATAGTGACAAATATTGTCAATTTTATTTCTGCACGAACACTGAATAAGCGTTAATTCACTGAATTACTATCTGAAATTGATTCTCAGTATTCAGGTCTTTTAATATATAACAACGTTCGATGTTTTAGCCGTGGTGTGGTTCTAAATCGCTTTGTTACTCTCCTTAAGGAAATAAAACTCTTTCTACATGAAAAACATGTAAATTAACCTGAGCTAACAAATTTGTAATGGTAAATGATCTAATGTTCTTTAGCGACAACACTTTCAACAACACTTTAGCGAACTTAATAAGAAATTTCAATGGCGTGGACAAATTGCATTATGAAAACATTAAATCGTTTGTTTTAAAATTGGACATATTTATAAATGATTTAAATAGGAAAACTATGACATATTTTCCACATTTGCGTGCACAATTTGAAGCTACGGTGATTTTTGGGAATAATATTGAGGTTAATGAGCATTCAATCAATGTATCAATTATAGAAGCAACCAAAGAATCATTTAAAATCAGATTTAATAAATTTAAACAACTGGAAATTGCTTATCATGTATCCTCATAAAATTGAATTAAAAAACTTGGAACTAGAGTTCTTCAATTGGTTGAATATTAATAATTTATAAATAGAATTAGTCGAATTTCAAAATAATTGTTTATGGATAAACAAATTTAAAGATTTGATTGCAAAAATAGAATCAAATAGTTCCCAAATGAATTCTAATGAGTCAGTCGAAGAAAATATTATACTCCAAACTTGGAATTCTTTGCCAAATACATTTATCTGCATGAAAAATTTAGCGAATGCTGTATTAACAATGTTTGGATCTTCTTATTTCTGTGAACAGCAGTTTTCATCATTGAATTACATAAAGTAAAATCGGCAAAACATAAGGCAAATCGGCTCGGGAAAGAAATGACTGCCGTATGTGTCCTTAATTTCACACAATGCATGTCCTTAATTTCACACAACAAAATATCAACCAGATAAACAAAAATTATCATCTCAAAAACAGCAGCCAATTTCATATTAGTTTTTTTTCTAAGTTAAATTTATTTTGTTTTCTAAATAAAAGTTTGATCAATGAAGTAAATATATAAACTGTTTTATTTTAATTCTAGCAGATTGACCCGTTGACTCTAAATTGGATATCTTGTAAATTTGTTTTGACCCACCAGCAAAAAAGGTTCGCCATCACTGTTAGGGGATGGGTGTAAGGAGGGTAATTTTTTGACCCAAGCGAGTGGGGTATCATTTGAAAGAACACTAAATTTCCAAAACATTGCAGTTTTTTTTAGAATTTTCCGGTACACAGTTTTGGAGTTATTCTAAAAAATGTGTAAATTCCAGACCGTTCCCCCCCTACGTTTCGACACTGATTGACAGAAAAAATTGAAAAAATTCATAGAGACAGGAAATTTGCTATATTTTGAACGAAAATTATAGCGAACTCTCAAATAATTATATTTCTGCGTGTTTAGGGGATGGTTGTAAGGAGGGTAAAAAAAAACTTTTTTTGACCCAAGCGAGTGGGGTATCATTTGAAAGAGCACCAAATTTCCAAAGCATTGTAGTTTTTTTTAGAATTTTGCAGTACACGGTTTTGGAGTTATTCTAAAAAATGTGCAAATTCCAGATTCCTTTTATTCGCACTTGTCCGACTTTTTTTTTATTTAGAACCCGTAAAAAAGTTCAGCTAAATCAAAATTGTCATGTTCAGATATTGTTCTAATCTGTTCGGTATGTAAAAGAATGACCCATTTATGGAATTTTTTGTCGTTCGGCGCTCGATAAATTTATTTATTTCTAACAGTAAAAATTATTTCTCCATTAATTAAAAATATGTTTTTTATAGAAAATTAAGCGTAGAACACGATGGTCATACTAAAAACTCATTACGTGTGTGGGAAAATGACTAAAAAAATGTATATAATAGTTCCTTGGAATACTGATAGATGTGAAAGCCAGACTAATTTAATGATTTTAAGTTACAAATTATGAAATTTTAATTTACTTTTTCACTTTTTTAAGTTTTTACTTCTGTCAGCTGTCCTCATTGACTGTCTGTTTTTAATTTTTTGATCGACGGAAATGGTCGCATAAAAGTCCAAGCGGCAGGCATATCCGCTAGAAATAGGTAGATTTCGGGGTCAGACAGTTTTGTGTACAAATTTAATTAGATGTGTCGGATTAGTTTGAATAAAAATAAAATTAGAAACAGAATAATTCAAAAAAATTATCAAACCAAATTAAATACATTAACCGAAACTACTTTATCAATGCAATTTTGGAACAGTTTTATTTAAGTTGGTTAAAACTACTTTTAATAACATATTAAATCCACCAAAGAGTAAATTAACGTTCTAACTACGTCACACCTACAATACCACCACAAATAATTTATAAACAATTTTTACACCTCAAAAAATACAAATATCTATCAATTTAGAAAAACTTTTGTAAACGTGCAACCACTATCAATATAAAAAATTTCCAATTTTCCCGAATTTCCAAAAAAATATTCCTTAATTCAAAAGAATTAATTCAACTTTGTTTTTTTTTTATTTAAATTTTTGCCAAAAAAAAACAAAAATAAAAACTGAAATAAAAATAAGCTGTGACAAAAACAAAAGAACATTTATTTATTATTTCTTAAGGGATTTGTTGTTATAATTGTATTGCGTGAGAGCAGTGGCGTAGCTAGCATGGGTGGCACCCGGGGCGGATATTGTGGTGTCACCCCAAAAATAAAAACTGTCAACAATAATAAAAAGCCGATAAACGTAATTTATAATTTTTTTTAATTAATACAAATGAGCATTATTATTATAAGCCCGCAAGTAATTTTTAACTAATTTTAATTTGCTGAAACTCCTCTCACACGAAGCCACTAATACGCGAATAGTCATAAATAACTTTAGTGCGACCGTAAGATTCGGAAGAAATTCTAAAAAATCCCATTCTACGATGAATTTCAAAAAGTCTAGGTACACCCAGTTAGAAACTGTAACATTGGCCGCTTTTAAATGCCTCCTCACCCTTTGTATCTCTATGAGGAGTTCTGTTGCCAATACGGCATCATAAAAACCAGTAAATTTTGATACCGATAATTTTAACTCTTCACTGTTCGCCAAAAGCTAAGTGATTGTCTGCACAACCTCGAACAATGAAGCTAAATCTTGAACTGACTTCAGTCTAGTTCGGAGTTCAACACTGAATCGGTCAAGACATTCCAACATGTCCTTTTTAAGTTGAACTCTCAGTGTCAGTCCAACATCAGGTGCAAACTCACCACCCGTTCGTTTTTTGCGTTTTTATGACGAATTCGGCTTGCCATTGGAATGTCATAGTCCTCCGATTTTTTCGCAGCAAGATCTATTGCCTCTTCTACAATGAGACTTCGTTATGAATTGACTCTATTTTTGTAGCTAATTGATCAATATTCAAGCCCGTGCTTTGCAATCCAATCTGAGCACAGATATTATTTCTCTTAGAATATCATTCCAAAACAAAAGATAGCAAAGAAACAAAAAATCACATGCTGCATTGATAAGGTTCTGTGCAGCGCCTCTAGTGTTTACATTTTCTTGTTGTACACTTAACTTCTCAATTTCAGCCACAATCCCATCAAAATTTTCGGCCAATACTTTTACTGCAGTATAATGAGCACTCCAATGCGCTGTTAAGAGTATTTTAACAGTTGCTTTGTTGTGTTTAGCAAGTACTTCCCAGCGGCTAGTCGAAGCAGAAAAACATGTAAAAATGGCTTCCACTGACGAGTGTTGGCCGTATAAATTAATTGAATGATCTTTGCAGCCCACAAAAATTGCTTTGTTATTTTTTGCTTTAATAATAGCTTGCACTTCTCCATGTATACTACTAATAACAGCTGCATTATCATAACCTTTGGGAGTGACAATTCATAACATCTATACCATCATTTTCAAGATTTAACACTGAAAAAAACATGTCCTATTTCCAATCGAAATGCAGTTGTCTCAACCTCACCGTGCGGGCAGATATGGCGAATCGAAATACGAGATTGATTCAACAACCGTACAATGATAAGCCGATGCAGTTGAGACAATCACATGAAATATTTATGTGAAAATAAAATATAGTTCAATTAATCTCAAATACTTAAATTTTAAAATGAAAAATTCATGATATAAGGCCAAAGAAATATGTTTTCATGGAAATAGTTATTAACTTTATTCAACTAATGTTATATTGGATAGCACTTTATATTTTAATTACACCTCATTCTGTTATCAGGAAAATGTTACTGAGTACTGAGTGGGACAACTACGGTGAAATTGTTTGTAAATATCTTTTCTTTGCATGAATAATAAACTGCCATCTTCGAGATGAGGTTATCATTACTTCAATTTTTTTTTCAGTGTAAGAATTTTTATTTTATTTATTTTTTTTTTTATTTTATTTTTCATCGCTTAAATCAGCGGTTTTTTTCCATGTAAAAGAAAAAATCCAAGGAATACTTCCTTGATTTCCACTTTACTTCCATCAATTTTCACATAACGAATCACTTCTGACATTTGATCAATATGTGAAATGTCAGGTGTGCTATCAAACATAATTCCAAAATATTTAACCGATTTAATTTCGTTGACAAGCTTAAACTTTACGTGGATCGCTAAAAGATTTATGAACTCATTTTGTATATCTGGTGACAAATATGATACTTTTGGTGATTTACCATGCTCCAAATTCAAAATGTGTTCTTTTAACACTACATCATACCTTGACAATAGTTTGGTTAGTTCTAAGAAATTGCCTTTATTTGAAGAACTTTGTCCTTCATCATGTCCATGAAATGCTGGGTTTTGTTTAGATAAAAACAAAGTTATATCCAATAATCTTGATAAAAGATGTTTCCACTTCTGTTTTTTATTATATATTAATTGCAAGGCTGCGTCTCGTATCGTTTTATGAATTTTTAACCTCATTTCCAAAGTTTTCCACTTTTCAAAATTCTCCAGATGTTCATTTGAAGTTTCATGATCGGCCACTTTGGGATTTAGTTTCCACCGCTTCTGATATCCAGTAGTAAATGTTGATTTTGTATTATTATTATTGGTGACAGCAAATACACGACAACAGAAGCAATGCAGGACGCAAGTTATTATTTACAGGAGAATAAACAATCCATGGCCGTAGAATTTTTTCACCATTATTCATCATTTTATAAAACCATTCTTTAGAAAGATGGCGAACATCACCTTTTATGTCTAACCCGTGTCTAGATACAGTAACAAACGACCCTTCTCTATTTTGAAAATGTTCACTTTCTTTTTTTATGATTTCAATGCGAACATTACCAGAGACGAGTATATTCCAATGTGATACATCTCTTAAGTCCTGAAGTGATTCACCCATGCAAATACTGTCTTCGATAGTAGAAGCATTAGCGGCATTATCACTGTCATTTTCATTATTCCTTTCTAATTCGTCATCATAGGTTATCATTATTAATTCTGTATTGTTGCTGTTGCTTTCCGAAGATGAACCAATATTCTCTGAAACATTCGTTGCATCAACGTGATAATCAGTTTCTTTTGATGAACCTTGGATATCATCGGGTTTTGTAACATATTTATAGATTTGGTCTTTCTCTGCTGGAACCAACTTTTTCTTTAAAAAGTATGAACTCCTCGTGGCATATTTATTTTTTGGGATATTTGCTAAACGAAATCTAAAAAAATATTTTTAATTATAGTATAGGTATCAGCAAAGCATAATTCTAAATATATTTGTAGGATACATAAAAGGTACATAGTTCATAATAAGTACACTGTGTTAACGACTAAATACACCGCCAAGAAAATTAATTTATTTAAATTTCCTTGTAACAACTTATATTAAATAATATTTGATAAAATGGAATATACAAATCATAGCCTAATATTATAAGGAACTATTTAAAAAAATATAAGTATGAAATCCTAAAAGATATTTTATATAAAGAATTGAAAACAAAATTAAATATCCAATTAGAATCATGCTCAATAATTTACAAAATCAAATGTGATTTTTGTGATAAATTTTACATCGGGAAAACCGGAAAATGTTTTAAAGACTGATTTAACCTCTTGTGCATCAATCACGAGTCTGACTCGTGGTCATTTATTTTGCTTTGTGAAACAATCACGAGTCTGACTCGTAGAAATTTATTTTACTTTCTAAGACAATCACGAGTTAGACTCGTGATAACAAAATAAATTAAATTCATGGAATCACTTGACTTCATTTCAAAATTGTGATCGAACGAATGAACCGATTTTAATGAATTTTTTTTTGTTTAAAAGGTACATAGTGACGCCTTATGAAAATATTACTTCAACAAAAAATATTCATATTTTTAGATGATTTTTTAAAATTTTATTTGTTCAAACATGGTGATTTCAAAAAGTATCGTTTTCTTCTCTTTCATAAATATGTATATAAAATGGCGGAATCAATATGGCAGCTACAGGCTTACGACCTCACTCTGAAAGTATAGAAATTTGGCTACCATTTAAAATATCAACAGATGTGTTGTTTTACTTAGAATGTTGATGATTATAAGTAGTTTCAACTTCCGAGTGGTGTTAAATTTATTATTCAAAATGGCGGCTCGTAAATATAAAAATATAAAATTAAAAAAAAACAAATAACAGATCTCCCATTTTTATATTTTCTTCCATAATTTAGAATATTCATTAACTTTTTACAAAAAACCTGGAAAATTGTACTTTGGAGATGTTTTTTGGAAGTTATAGAAGTTTTGTCTATAATTTCCATAACAATCTTTCGGTATATATTAGCCGATTTTTTTTAAAATAATTTTCTACAAAAAACTTCAAAATAAAAATATAAATAAATAAATAAAAAAATAAATAAATAAAATAATAAATAAATAAATAAAAATAAATAAAAAAAATAAAAATATTTAAATAAATAAATGAAAAACAACTAAATAAAAATATATAAAAATTATTAAAATAAATAAATAAATAAAAATAAATAAAAATATAAATAAATAAATAAAAAAATTAAAAAATAAATAAATAAATAAATAAATAAATAAATAAATAAATAAATAAATAAATAAATAAATAAAAAAATAAATAAATAAATAAATAAATAAATAAATAAATAAATAAATAAATAAGTAAATAAATGAATTAATAAATAAATAAATAAATAAATAAATAGAAAAATAAATAAATAAATTAATAAATAAATAAATAAATAAAAATAAATAAAAATAAATAAAAATAAATAAAAATAAATAAAAAAAATAAAAATAAATAAAATAAATGAAAAAAATAAAAATATATAAATAAATAAATAAAAATAAATAAATGAATAAAAATAAATAAAAATAAATAAAAATTATTAAAATAAATAAAAATAAATAAGAATTATTAAAATAAATGAAAATAAATAAATAAATAAAAATAAATAAAAATATATAAAAATAAATAACTAAATAAAAAACTAAAAATAAATAAATAAATAAATAGAAAAGTAAATAAATTAATTAATAACTAAATAAATAAATTAATAAATCAATAAATAAATAAATAAATAAATAAATAAATAAATAAATAAATAAATAAATAAATAAATAAATAAATAATTAAATAAATAAATAAATAGATAAATAAATAACTAAATAAATAAATAAATAAATAAATAAATAAATACGCAAGTAAGTACGCAGGTAAGTAAATAAAAAAAATAAATAAATAAATAAATCAAAATAAATAAATAAAATAAATAAACTACCAACATTCTTCGTCCAAGAACGCATATGTTGAAATTTAAAATTTGTGCTGGCAATTCTAAATTGCTATACTTTCAGAATGAGGCCGTTAGCCTATATCCGCCATATTTATTCCACCATTTTGAATTTTGAAAAGGGGCACACGACATTGGAAACAAGAGACAATAAGTTACAATTTTTGCCCATAAACCTTCTGAAAAACCTAAATCATTCTTAAGAGCAGGGCATCTCCGAGTTGCAAAGAATACCTCATATATATAGTTATTACTTAATTCAAATAAATAAGTAATCATTTCAAACTCATAATTTATTTTAACACATAAAACTATATGTTTTATGTATTCAAATTTAATACCTTTAAAACAAAAAAAGTTCAATAAAATCCCTGCACTAGTTTTTAGTAAATCTAAATTTACAGTAAAATAAATCTTTCAAACAGAAAAAAATAAAACAAAAAACTAAGATATTTTTTTTAAATCGCAAGGTTTAAAAACTTAAAACTAATATAAAATATAATTTTTTTTTATCAGTATAGTACTTTTAGAAAACCTAACTTAAGTACCTTTCAAACAAAAAAAAAATTATTGAAATCGGTTCACCCGTTCGAGCACAATTTAACTTTTAACTTTCATGTTTCTTAAAAAAGTTCGAGCCATCCTGTAGCTTAGAACTAGTGAGAAAATAAAAAATAAAAAACACGTGTTAGTTTTTTTTTATTATACTAACGATCATCAAAGTTTCAAGAAAATCGGAGCATTTTTTTAAAAGAATTATTTTCGGCACAAAATTTTTCAAACAAATAGTTCAACGAAACATAATTTTTTTTAAACAAATAAAACCTTAAGAGGTTAAGGAATAACTTCCTAAGAAGAAAAATAAACAAAATTTAAAGTTAGTTTTGCAAACCATTTACATAGTTAATAACAATAGCTACACCACTTTTAAAAAAACATTGAAGGCTTTACATTTATGTAGCCAAGGATCTTTAAAAGAATCACTTGATGAGTTTGAAATTTCCAAGGGATTTAAAACCCAACAAAATGTGATTTTAAATGATAAACTTTCATTTATTTCAAATATATAAATATATAAAACTGAAAACAAACAGTATGAGTATGTATCAACCTACAAAAATTTGCAAAACTGCAGTAATTGCATAACTGCCATTTTATTCCACAGTAATTATTTTTGTGTCCATTGAAAAACGATCTATTTCAATTTATTCTTTGAGTTTCAAGATAAAGGAAAAAAATTATTTTGAGATCATTTACAAACACGGTAATTTGATTGTTTGTTAGTTTCCTTAGGTGTTTGCAATTAATTTGTTTGAAATGTAAAACATATATTAGGTAGTAAGGTTAAGCGGATATTTTAGAAATAATTTTGGAATAGAGACATTGTAACTCAAGGGTGCCACCCTATCGACAAAGGGTGCCACATTATCGACGTAAACCACTTTTCCTATACATTATTCAGCATATGTGTTTTCAGACCTGGTCATTAAATAATCATGCTTGCAAACTAAATAATATATCGTAAAAAACGGTCAATATGGTATCTATAGGAATATTCAAAGCTATTGAGTAATTGTGGTGATGGGATTCAATACTCAACATGTTGATTCGATTAATATTGTTAAAATTTTATTTCACGTAATAACTCAAAAATTTTAAAAAGTAGAATAGAATCTGTTTGAACCAATAACACATTTATAGGACACATTTATAAGTTATCACAATTTATAAATTAAAATTATATGGATAACCTGGTAAAAAAGGTTTCTAAGTGATTTATCGTTGAAAACATGTGATGGTTTGTTTAAGTTTTTTACGTTCGGGTGTCACCCCAAAACGGTTTCGAAGTGATTTATCGTTGAAAACATTGTGATGGTTTGTTTAAGTTTTTTACGTTTGGGTGTCACCCCAAAACGGTTTCGAAGTGATTTATCGTTGAAAACATTGTGATGGTTTGTTTAAGTTGTTTACGTTCGGGTGTCACCCCAAAACGGTTTCGAAGTGATTTATCGTTGAAAACATTGTGATGGTTTGTTTAAGTTTTTTACGTTCGGGTGTCACCCCAAAACGGTTTCGAAGTGATTTATCATTGAAAACATTGTGATGGTTTGTTTAAGTTTTATACGTTCGGGTGTCACCCCAAAACGGTTTCGAAGTGATTTATCATTGAAAACATTGTGATGGTTTGTTTAAGTTGTTTACGTTCGGGTGTCACCCCAAAACGGTTTCGAAGTGATTTATCGTTGAAAACATTGTGATAGTTTGTTTAAGTTTTTTACGTTCGGGTGTCACCCCAAAACGGGTGACACCCGGGGCGGACCGCCCCTCCCCCCCCCGCCCCCCCTAGCTACGCCTCTGCGTGAGAGTGTCGTGCATTATGTTGGTATGACGTTAATTCCATTTGATCCTCTTGGGTTAAAAAGCTGAAAGTCTCTGAGCTTATAAATGAAAAGTGTATCTAAAAGAAAGTAGGAGTTTAAATAACATAAACTCAAAAATGATGAAAGCATTGCCGTTTGCGTTTGTATTCGTTTCACAGCCCCAGGGTCGCAATCTCTAGACTTGAATATTTTTTTTTTAAATTTAGGAAAGATTTATGTTGTATCTACGTGTGCAAAAGTTTACAAATGTGAGCTTGGTCATTTTCATCTAGATCAAGGACAACAAAGTTTAGTAAATTTTTAAAACAGCTGATTTTTCAGGAACCCTAAACGCCAAGGTTGTCATCTGACAAAAAATGATAAAAAAGGTTCAAATATTCAATATTTATAAATTTTCTTTACATATTATGTTTCAAACGGCCGTTATAACGCCTTAGATTATTCGACTTTTAAGGCTCTAGCCGCTTAAATGGTACCCCTATATAGCCAGTTTCCGAACTTGTCCAAGAAATTATTTGCCACAACATGCACAAAAAATTTTTTTGGTGTAGGTTAGTTGTTTGGCACCAAAATTTTTCCGAAATTTCGAGATGACGGACATTGCAATAGTAGATTTTTCTATGAAATCTACCTAAAATATAAATGCAAGAACAAAATATTTTTAAATACAAACTTCAAATTTTTTTTTAAATATTTAAACATCAAAAATGGCCAGTGTCGCCTGTAAGGACGGGCCTACCGAGTCTAGAACCAGGGCTTCACAGAATTTTAAAAGCTCCAGTTTTGCTTGCAAATTTATAATATCCAACTCTATTTTTTGATAATTCGAATCCTTTAATAGAGTCCCCACTGAGACTGGCCCAGAGCACTACCATTTTTAAAGATGGTACTGATAATGACTATAGTAAATTGAGGAATGCATTACATCAAATTTTAGTTCTATTTAGATTTGCTAATAGAATAAGCTTGTCAAATTAGAGACTTTATATTAAAAAACTCGGTAATGTTATGAAATTGAACTTCTAGGTAAGTAAAAGAATTTGTTTTATAGCTGAAAATATTAAGAAACAAGTGACTTAAATGTTTTGGAAGTCAACGAAATGCGGAACTCGAAATGACGTATATATGCTACAATTGGCTTTTCGATACAACTGAAGAAAAAATATATTTTTGTTTTTTTAAGGACTTTTGTGAGCAATTAATTTCAAGTAAGTAAGGAAATAATTTGAATTTTTTCAATTCGAAGGTATGGTTGAAAATTTCTAAGATAAAAACTCCATTTACATGTTTTGGATGAATTCGAACCCGCCTCATCAGTGTCATGTTCGAATTCGTTGACAGACATGCGATCAATTACGCCAATGAGGCGATGAAATTTTCGAAGTTGAAACATCCTAGTCACGAGTGTATAGTCATTCTTGATGGTTTTAAATCAATATGAAATCAATATATTTTTTGTTTTTTTCTTAAGTTGCGACTTAAAATCTCATTGAATTGACGCGATTAATAGAAGCAATAATAACATTATTAAACTAAGTGTAACTTTTAGACAAACGGTTATGTTCGTCAATCAAAATCCCCCACTTTTAAGTGATGGTAGGTGTTTTGCAACTTTAGCCAAAGAGTATAATAAATAAATAAATAAATTTATATTATTTATATTTTTTTTTTTTTTTTTTTAATAAAATGTGTTGTGTAGTAGGAATTACAATATGTGCCACAATAACACATAAAAACCTTTTAAGACCAAGGTCCCGCAACAACATACGTTCAAAGGTGTTGATGGACGTAAATCTTTCTTTTTTTGTTTTTTTATATTTTTTGTTAAAGAATGGATAACTAAACAAAACATCCTATCACTGATAAAATATGACATAGGCCAATATTTTATGATAGAATAGATAAAATAAAAGTAAATTAAAAAGTAAATAGCAAATTTTGACAAAAATTTGCCGAAACAAAACAAAAATGTAGTTGCCAAAAATCCAGCCGGTTGCATATTCCTTGATCCCGTGACGCACTGTCTTTCTTAAAGATTAAAGCACACACATAGTTAGCTCGTTTCTTCAAGGAAGCAAAAGCGTCTCTTCATCATGGATTATTTCACAGCTAAGATTGAGGGTGCTACCGTTGACTGAATATAGTTCATCCGCCACCACCCCTAAGATGTCACCTTGGCTAGTGATATCTCACTGCTATTGCCAGTGGTATGTGATATCTCACGTTAACTCGTATGTCAATAGCAGGGACTGGAGTACGCGGGCTTGTCACACCCGTAGATCAAAAATAAAAAAAAATAAAAAAACAATAAAAACTGATCCCTCCATGCATAAATAAATTTAGATAAATAAATAAAACCTCGATCAAGTGCGAATAAAATTCGCTCGCCTAGGGTTCCGTGAAAGAAAAGCACAATATCAAAAATAATTGCCGAAAAGTGGTGTTGCAAATTCTATATATTGCCGGACCACCATAGGCACATAAAATTGAATTTTTCATGTTAATAATAATTTATGAAATGTTAATAATAATTTCAATTGAAAATTGATCGAAATGTATCATTTGTTAAAAATGTTACATCGGTTGAAATCTTATCCGTTAGAAAAAAAACAATAATATAAATATGTGACATTTCGCTACTCGAATTTTCTCAAGTTTTTATGACAAATTAGCTTGAAACCCAAGTGGGAGGAAAAACTTTACGTTGCTGTTTTTGGCAACAACTCAAAAACTGTGCACCTCAAAAATCTAAAAAAATTACAATCTTTCTTTAACTTAGTGCTCTTTTATATGACAAAACTCGGTTGGGGCAAAAAAGATTTACTTCACTCTTCCTCAATCTCATCCCCTCAAGATAATAAATAATTATGTGAAACTTCGCTGTAGTTTTAGTTCAGGGTGCATACAACTTTCTATTTCTGTGAATTTTTTCAAATTTTTCTGACAATCAACTTCGAAACGTAGGTGGGGGGGACAACTTCCAGTTGCACTTTTTTGACAGACAGTAATTCAAAAAACTATACACCGCAAAATTCTAAAGAAAATTACAATGTTTTTCAAATTAAGTGCTCCTTTATATGACACCCTACTTGTTTGTGCCAAAAAAAAAATTTTTCGTTAAAAATTTATCAAATTTACTACTTTGTGAATTATTTCAAATTTTTCTGTCAATCAACGTCGAAACGTAGATAGGGAAGTGGAAACTTTTAGTTGTGCTTTTTTGACAATAATTCAAAAACGGCACTGCAAAATTCTAAAAAAAATACTATGTTTCTTAAATTTAGTGCTCTTTTACATGGGGTGTCATAACTCGTTTTTTTCACCATTTCCTAATCTCACCACCTCAAAATACAGAAAAATAATAATGTGAAACTTCGCTATAGTTTTCGAGTTTATCAAACTTCCTTACTTTGTGAATTTTTTCAAATTTTTCTGTCAATTAAGTTCGAAACCCAAAAGGGGAACCAACTTTTTGTTGCACTTTTTTGACAATAATTCATAAACTATGCATTACAAAATTCTAAAAAAATGTTTACAATTTTTCTTAAATTATGTGCTCCTTCATACGATATCTCACATGGCTTGGTTTTAAATGGTGTTTTTCCCCTTCTCATTCCCACCCACTTAATACGATTATGAGTATTTTACACTTCGCTATATTTTTCATTAAAAAATAACCACTTTTTCTATATTTTCAAAGACATTTGAAGTTTTTCTATACTTTCAAAGACTTTTGAAAATTTCTAAAATTCATTTTTAAGGGATACTGAATTCAAGCCCTTTCGTTTGATACCCTACTTGACTCAGCAAAAAACTTTTTTCTGTATCCATGGGGACAGGTTAGATTTATACGCGTCTTAAATTTCAGGTCCATAGGATTTATAGTTCACTAGATAATCGATATAATAGCCAAAACACAAACTCTCTACGGTCAAATTTGTTTATTTAATACCTAGTATTCTATATAGTCCGGTATAAATAGACATTCCAAATTGCAATAATTCCCATAGAGCTGAAAATTGGTACAGACCTTAAGTTCACCATTATAAATAATATGTCAAAAGTCCCCATCGATCCCATGTGTGCGTAAAAAGTTATTCAAGGTCAAAGGTCAAAGAGTCGGTTTTTTGCGTTTTTCTCGTCAACGGTAAATATTATCGCCAAAATAGGTGAAATAAAACTTGTAGATCATTAAATTCTCTACAAAAAATGTTCTAATACTTTTTTCTTATGAATCACCGTTTAAGAGATATCGCGGTTTCAAAACATGAAAATACTAAAAAACACGTCTACGTCGGTCGTCTATATGCATCATCAGACTTTTAATATTATGGTATCAGTAACAATATTAGTATGTGTAACTTACACATACAAATTATACGAATCAAGAATATAAAATATTAAAGAATATACACTTAAAAGAAACTCAGTCCCCAATTTCATTCGTCCTTATAACCTTGAGAAACATCTGTTTGCTTTTCTTTTGGTTTTGAGTATGCATTAGCTCCTTACCAATTATCACTCTTTGATGCTGTTGGAATGCGTAAAACACAAAAGTCATCCATTTATGATTGCTTTCAACCCGTGGAAATTGAAATGGACAATACAACTGCTACTTACATTATCGATGGAGGATATCTACATCGCGTTGTATGGGATCAAGAATAAACATTTAACGTTATTTTTGATAAATATGTCCAATATGTACATAGACATTTTGGTCATAGAGTAGTTATAGTATTTGATGGTTATGCTGATTATACGAAAACATTAAAGCTGCAGAACAACGTCGTCGTAATACAAAAACATGTACAACATCTTCTGATGTCGTTTTCGATAAATTTATGGCAGTTCCAACAAACAAACAAAAATTTCTTGCAAATACTTGTAACAAGTCTCGCTTTATTTAAATGTTATGTGAAACATTTACAACAGCAAATATTTCAGTGAAACAGGCTGATAATGACGCTGATGTACTCATAATTAAAACCAGCAATAGAAAAATTTAATGCAACAAATGCAACTATTGTTGTTGGTGAAGATGTTGATTTGTTGGTGTTGCTAACTGCAAGCACTCCACTTGATAAAATTATTTATTTTTTGAAGCCTGGGAAGGCTCAACAACAAACAAAAATATATTCATCAAAAAGTTTATCTGCCTATCCCAAAGGGACAAAATAACAGAATTCAAATTATTTGAAAAACGTAATGATTTAATTCAATCTGCCGAAGTGTTCCAAGAGATTGGCTCATCTCCACAAGTTCTCATCATGAACGGGATTCGCTTTCTTTTTTTCATGTATGGAGCTCAAAAAAAAATTAATTGTATCGACAAGTATAGATATTTGAGCTTTGTTAAAAATACTCGTAAAAATAAAAGAGTCGAACTATCTTGTCTTTCTCCAAAATCTGCATCTGCTTACCAACATTTATATCATGTATTTTACCAAGTTCAAGTGTGGCAAGGAAATCAATTGGATCCAGAAGATTGGGGATGGAAATTAATTGATAATATTTTAGAGCCAATTCAAACTTTGCTCCCTCCTGCTCCAGAGAAACTTCTTAACACCATTTTTTGCAATTGCAAAAAAGGTTATACATGCAAGCTGTGGCTGTAAAAAAGTTAGATTGCTTTGCTCAGTAGCATGTCCCAACTGTCAAGGCCAAACTTGCTCAAATGTTGTGTCAAGTACAACAGATGAAGATTTATCCGAGGTGTATGACGGGACAACTGATATATCTTTCTTAGATCAATCCACCGATATCGAGGTAGAAGAAGAAGACAGCGAAGAAGGCATTACTGTTGAAGTTGAGTTTCAAGGTTACCAATCAAACTGAAATTTTTATGAAGTCGACAAAATTTCATTTTTTTTATCATTATCAACAGTATTATTTTTTAATAAACCCTTTTTAGTCATCTCTCTTTTGCAATCATTCGGTTGGACGACTATTGTGAGCCCATTAACCCACCAAATCACGCTACGGCCACTTTAACCTGTGATGACTAAAAAGGTTAATTATCTAATTTTATCTAATAAAAATGGCTCACAATAGATCGTGGAATATTCTTACAGGGAAAACCACGTTAAAAACAGCGCCAAGCACACTACCGCATGGGTGGTGCGGAAATGTGTGCATATTCTATAGAATACGACTTTTTTATGTTTGGAAACCGCGATATCTCTTAAACAGTGATTCATACGAAAAAAAGTATTAGAACATTTTTTGTAGAGAATTTAATGATCTACAAGTTTTATTTCACCTATTTTGGCGATAATATTTACCGTTGACGAGAAAAACGCAAAAAAACGACTTTTTTGACTTTTGACCTTGAATAACTTTTTACGCACACATGGGATCGATGGGGACTTTTGACATATTATTTATAATGGTGAACTTAAGGTCTGTACCAATTTTCAGCTCTATGGGAATTATTGTAAGCCTAGCCCTTTTATTATGTCTATTTCTACCGGACTAATAGTATAGTTGTGTATGAACCCATTCAGAAATTGATTAATTAAAATATAGTATTTTAAACATGAAAGTTCTATTCCGTAATTTTAAAATGAACAAATCATCTTTATCTATAAAATATATTTATTAATCGAGTTTCTAACCTACAGCGCACGATTTTCTCTTCAGATATAAAGTTTGCCTCCAGAAATAAATAATAATAATTATTTTTATTGCATCAACAACTTAAACCACATAGCTCATAATAATTAATGCCGTTTCCGGTCAAATAATTTTATCAATTAATTTGTTTTCTGGACTATCTAGCTAATATGGTGAAACGTTATTTGTTTAATAATCATAAAAAAACTACGAGAGTAAATTTATATTTCTTTTAAAATTTATGCCGGAAGTAGGCGTCTTTTACAAAGTTGAATCTTCAACTAACAGTGCAATTACGTTTTGTTTAAACATTTGGTGGATGGAGCTTTAACAAACTTTAGGTCAACCGTTTATCAGTTAACCCTCATATGTTATAGTCTATTATATAGAATCAAAATGAAATTAATAAACACCAATACAAACTTATTTGTTTTCTTAACATATTTATATGTTTTGCAAATCATAAAAAATCAAAGAATGTTATTATTTATTCATTAACGATTACAATAAATTGTTGCAAACTGGTCGATTGATAAAATCAACATAAAAACCGTTTAAAAGTTAAGAAGTGCTATAAAAATAAGATGCAATCAGTTTATCCCGTTAGATTTAAAAAAAAAGTCTAACTTTTTTAACTGGTATGCAGTTAAATTTACATAAAACTAGTTTTTGAAATGTTTTATTTTCGTTTACATATCCATGTTATAATTTTGTGGTTAACACAATGTTATTTAGGATCGTTAAGCTTGAGAAATTTAAAATAATTAAACGTTTGGAAGACACTAGGATTGACTATTAATTAGAATTTGTTGGTTCGAATAAGCAAAAGTTCGTGAAACTTATTTCACGAAAGATATTGAATTCACATATTATCTGATACGCATGGAACGCGAGTTTCGTAATAATGAAGTATTCTTGAAATCTTGAGGTAGAATTCGAAGAAAAGAAGATATAGGAAGTTTTGGGTAGGCATACTTCTAGCGAGATATTTTGGTATTGTATCTTCATATATTGTTTTTGAAAGTAAGAAAACCGTATTTGAGTTCATTTGGACAGAGAACATTGGGTTGGCACAAACATGTTGTAGTGATCAAATTTTTTCTTTCAGTGATTTATTAACTTAGTTTTATTTTTTCAACCCTTAGACACCTTACTAGATCGTCATCAATTTTACTTATATCGTGCATTCCGCATGCTCTAGAGGTAATCCTCAGCCAAGACTTACGCTTTAACAGTCTTCATTGAATCAATGAACTGATTACTGCAGTATTTCCGTGTAATTTCTTCCCGTTTATAAAAATAGCCTTTCTGATCGCTATGCTTTATTTCCAAAAATATTGTTGATGTTCTCTATACCAGAAAAGTTATATCCTTTCGTTCTACACTCTGCTCTTTAGTAAGACTTTGTTCACGCTACAGTGAATTCATGTTTCCTGGGATCGTCCAATACTCTGGCTATCTGTTATATGATAAATATCCCTTCTGATCTGACGTATTGTTGCACTCCCTTCTTGGGCAGCAATCTTGAGTGGATGTGTTCTGACTCGACCCTTTTGATGGAAGGCTGTGGTATGTTGCATCCAAAATCGGCTGCATCATTCCTAAAACATTTTCTGTTCCTCATTTAACTTAATAGTATTGGCAAAATTTAATATTAATCATTCTACTAATACAATTAAAATGATATCATGTGAACACTTTGTTTACATAAAACATCTGTTGCTAATGTTTGGAAAACACTGTAAAGAAAATAAACAAATTTTTCACATACTAAGCTTAAACTAAGCCCACACTCATCCAAAACTCTACATAAGTATAAACATACAATAAAACACGCTAATTCCAAGCCGTTCTATCACTTAACTAACACCACATATTGTTTTTTAATATAATTTCTTACTTGTTTCTTCTTTCTTTTTCTTATTGTTGTAAAAATAAATAACACAAAAAACAAATTTAAAAATAAAAATTTAATTCTTTATTTTTAAATTTTAGTTAAATTTATGTTTTACTTCAATAAAGTTGCGTGAGATTCGAAACAAAACAATAATAAATAACTTTTTTTAATAATTAATTAATAATTTAATTTTAAAATGTCATCGTTTCGTGATAATTTACGCCACAATTTTAATCCAAAACAATTTTTATGTTATTTTCCGTTAGAAATTGGTGGTTACGTTATTGCAGTTATTGAAATTTTTATAACAACAATATATTTTATTTATGAATTAATACCACAAAGTGAACAAATTATTGAAATTGAGGGACACGGTAGGAAATGATGATTGACAATATTAATTAAGATTGATAATTAATAATTTTTTGTGTTTGTTTTAGAATTTTATACAGAAAGATTAGATTTAGTAATAACATCTTTAATATCATTAATTAGTTGTGGATTAGTTATTTTTGGAGTACATAAACGGAATCATTATTTATTATTGCCATGGATGACAGTTTGTTTCTTTATGATTCTTGTACTTATTGTACTTGGTTTTTACATAATTATTAGTTTTGATTCACAACTTATTCTTATTCATGACAAGATACTAGTTTATATTCTTTTATGTAAGTACATTTATTATAATTATTATTATTTTATGTGAATAAGTACATCAGAATTTAAGTATTTTGTGGTTGAGTGATAAAGTGAAATTTTTATGTTTATTTTTCTTCTTAAAAATCGCGGAAAAATTAAGTTGAAAAGTTTTTTACAAATAAATATTTTGAGCTAGTTTCCATGAGAGAAGGCGTAAAAATATTTTTTTTCTATTTAAATAGAAAAAATTATTAATAATAATATATTTGTGTCGTACTATTAAAACAGTAAAGTTAAATTAAAGTAATAATAACAATTTTCTTATGAATAAGTAGATCGCAATTTTATGAATCGATAAAGAATTGAATTTTAATGGTAATTGAATGAATTAATTTTAAACATATTGATTGATTGATTAAAGAAGAATAAACTGTTATGTTAAAGAATATATTTTTTTGTGGGTTATTTTGATATTTTTTTCTTAAATTAAAAATTTGTGTTAAATGTTAATATAGTAAAGAAATTAACGGGAACAAAGTGCATAATTATGCATATTTATTCACACCACATAAAAAACAAAGTCATCTCTATTAATTCAACAAATTATTTTTTCTAATACTTGAGAGGTTTTTACTTTCATGCTTCCATTTGTATTTTTATTTATTAAAATTTCTTGTTCAATGTTTATACGTTTGTATATACATAAATATGTATTTATGTTATGTATTTATTTTCATGACGGTTGGTTGACTCTTGAATAATAGGAAAAACAAGCTGTCTATGACTTATAATATATGTCTTGTAATTGTAATATGAAAAACAACAAGACCTCCCTATCTGACGAATTAGGCACCGTTCAGTTATTCAAAATTGCCTGTTATTCATTGCCTTAATTAAAAACCTTAAAACCAAAGAACAATGCAACCCACAATTGTTTTGTTATTAATTTTGACTTAAGTTATACACTCAAATTCCGATATAAGCCATTTGAAAAAGTTGCTTATGTACAAAAAGTTTCATATATCGGAAAATAAAGATGACAATATTTTTTCTTGCATTTTTCTTCCGTTCCTTAGGAAGTATTCTTATGAAAATTTTGAAAGTTATATCCAAAAATTTGTTATTTTTCTTGACAAATTTGTTTAGCTTTTTTAGAGCTATCTGCGGTTTAAGGGTTGAAATATTTTCGATCAGATCGTGTAATAAATTTATAAATCAACAGAGTTTTAAAATCTGATGAGGCTTTGAACTTAGGATCAAATGTTAGATCTGCAGTATGAAACTTCAGTTGCATTTGAACCCCATCATACAAAACATAAAATCTTTTATTACAAATCATAAAAATTATCGTCACATGAGCTTGTCACCATCAAAGGTATCTCCGGTTGCAATTCTGCATTTCCTTCATTTGAATAATACTAGTTCGCTAACGATGAAGTGGATAACAATAAATCTAATATAGCGGGCGGTAAGAGCTAGTTATATTAGTCGATATTGCAGATCAGTTTGAGCACACTACGATAGTTAGAATAAACCAATGCTCAATTATAATGCCGTGGTCCAAATCACCTAAAAGAATTAAATTTTCGCTGCTGTTGTGATTGAGTAAATTTCGATAGTTGTGATTTTATTCCTGTGAAAGAAAATATAAAAAGTAAACAAAAATATTTCAAAATAGAAAAATATTTCATCAAAATTTTAATTTCATCCGCATTTAAGAGAAATGGGTCAAAATATTAGTAATTAAAAAATAAGACAGACATAAGTAATCAAGTCATCGAAAAGAAATATTGATAATTTGTAAAACAATGTACCAAAAAGTTCCGCTTTTTGGGATGCGTCTTAACCGTAAAGCTCATATGAAATGTGAAATTTTTGTACAAATTTAACGTCGTGAAATAAAAAGTAAAAATTCAGCCTCATTTTTCACTCTTGTGGTACGAAGTTCGTCATGGAAAACGTGAAAACAGAAACGTCATAGTGAATAATGTTGTTTGTTTATATGTATATGTATTTCGAAAAAAAATTTCATAAAAAAATACCGCACAGAAATAGTTATTTGCTTCACTATAGGACAAAAAATTATGGATTTTGGGACGAGTAAGAATGTTGCGGTGTGCGCGATATTATTAATTAATAAAATTTTAAAATATTCAAAATAGAATTTCATTTTATTTATATTTCAAACTCAATCCAAGCAAGACATTAAAAACCAAAATGTTTTAAATAAATTAATATAAAAATTAAAAAAAAAAATTGATTGCTATAGAAATTTGGGGAGAAAATAATAAACAAAAACTGGATTAAACAATTTTCTCAAAAAATATTTTACTAATCATATTTATGTAAAACATATGTATTGTTTCTATGCAAACAACACAGAATCTTACTCGAACAAAACATTTTGTATGAAATGCGAGCGATACCCAGGCGTAGTGTTCAAGGGTGTGCAATTTTTCGATTTTCTTAAAAAGTGATTTAATTATTCGGATAGAACGCTGTCTCAAATAGAACTCAATCTCGAATAGAACGCCACTTTTCGAAGTAAGCGATTTTTTAAAAAATTTAAATTGAATTAAAACTTTTGTTGTTAATCAAACATTAAATAAATAAATAATTTTAAAAATAAATTTTTTAATTTTTTTTTAAATAAATTATAATTAAATAAAAAAACTAATGAATACCATTCCTTTCCTTGTAAAAAGTATGGAAGTTTTATTTCATTTTCATCTTAAGCTAGAAGTTTAGGTAACATGTATATGGTTCTATTATTTTGTTTGTGTTGTACATGCCCTTTTATTCTGTATCCAATTTTCACGTCGAGCGACAATTTCACTCTCAAGCAAAAACGGATTCACAACGCCTTTAATACGTAAATAACTATTAAGCCGATTTTTCAGTTGCGGCCGCTTTTTCAGTTGCTGTGGTTTGTGCGTTCATTCGTTCAGTCAAACCAATCGTTTTCCTTAGAAAAATATGCAGAAGAAAAATATAGCGGCTTTAGTTATTTTATATCGGACTGTGGCTTTTTGGGAATATTTTTGTTTTCTATACACATACAAATTAATTTTGTTATCGTCTTTCTTTAATTTGAAAATTCATTGGCAGTTAAATATTCATCAGTTGTAAGCATCACAGCGCATTTCATTATGATAGTAAACAAATTGGATAACTTTACATTTTCTACGATTAGTTTTACTAATACGAAATCGTCAACCAAAGAAATGACTACTTTCTATTACCGTGACTACTTTAATTGAATGATAACTTTATCGAAGTTTTACTGTATTATGATAAGCTCAAATTCGAACAAAAAATATCTGTTTTATGTGCAGTATCTTTGACTTTTGCATCTTTAAGTCATATTTTAATCAAATATTGTTGATTCAACTTGAAACAAAAATTTTCTATCTTATACTTTTAAAACGATTATTTATTTCTTGTCACGATATTTATTTATTAATATAAATAATTTTTCATCAACTAACAAACAAATAATGTTCCTATTTTATTTATGAATTTTGAAAATTATCTTTTAGAAAATAAACGAAGGTTTTTATTTAATGAACAGTTATATAGAAAAATATATTGTTTGATTGAATCATTCATTAATATATGTATATAAATAACTGTAATAAATATGTATTGTTATGACATTATAATGATTCTTAATCATTATTTATTGTTATGAAAATTTAAATATTACAAAGTACCGTTTGTAACTATCGTTACGATTTTTCAAAAATAAATTTAAAATCTAAATCATTATGGAAAAGATAGAAGTGAAAGATTTGTGAAAACAAAGAAGTAAAAAAATATTTAAAAAAAAAAATAAATAAAGATGATAATTAAGAAGATTTTCAAGAACAGAATATGACATTTGTATTTTTTTGGATTCATTTAAAACAGGTATCTTTTGATAATTTGATTAATTAATAGCACTTAAATTTTATGGCAGTTAAATATTTATTTTTGTGACTTTGCACTTTTTTTATTCTAGAATAAATATCAAAAGTTTTCAATGAGAAAACAAAAAATCTTCATAAGACAATTACAATCTATACATATTCGTAAGTTTATACTTATTGCAAATTTTACAAAAGCCTTCACATTTAAATGTGATTCTTCAGGATTTGACTCATCATGATTTGACCCCCGACTTTTATTCACCAAGGCAACCTAAGGCATTCAACCTATTCTTTCGTTGTGTAAAAAAAACTATCAAAACTGCTCACCCGGAAGCTTATAGGTTACTTCACACGCCTCTGCAAACCTAGATTAAAGATTTTATAAAACCTTCAACCGATTAAAAACATTAATATTCTTAAATTGCAAACCCACAGTTTCGTGTAAACTCTAAAAGTATTGTTTAAAAATTTCATTTCACGAAATAATTCGCATAACGGAAACATTAACGCAGACACGCAAGAAATTGTGTTGCAGACACGCAATAAATAAATTCCATCTACGTAAATAAATGACGATGAGTTTTAATTTCAGTCATTTAACATCTAACAAAAAACTGTCATCTCCTCCATTGAATTTTGCTTACATATGTCCCAACCATAAGAGCGAACAAATGTTATTGATGATTCTCTGTCAGTTCCAATCCTCCACGAAAGAGAGTTTTTTCTGAAAGTTTTCATCAATTCCCTAATATAACTGCGTCATACAGGTGAATATCCTGACTTGAATGTCTTTGAATTGTTTAGTTAAATTCAGATGCTTGATCTCAACGACCCGGTTATATCAATACCTAATATATCATGATGTGATATATAACTCAGAAAAAACACAAAAAATGCTAAGACATTGCGATGGCAAAGTGTGCGTCAAAAAAACTCGGCCGTCTCAGTAGATGTTAAAAATATTTCACTTTGTATCAATAACGCCGTATTTATTAATCCTATGTTCGTTCTGGTATGGAGTTTTTTTAGAATAGTTTTTTAAGAATAGAATTGTGATGGAAATTCAACATCAAATCTTGATTCCCTACAACACCGCCGATGATATGATTTGCCCCGTTTTAATCGTCAAACTATTTTACCCAAACCGAGATCGAGATCTTACACTGTTAAAGTGATAAAATACAGTGGTACTTCTTTGTCCGTCCCGAACAATTGACTTGAGTGACTTCAATCCACAGAGTTTTAAAAAATGCGTCAATCAAGCCTCAAAACGCAGGAGGTTTTTTAACGCTATATTAAAAAATTCAAAAAAATCATTCAAGACAATAATGTTTATAATTACGTTAATTTAAATTTTATTTAAAACAATAAACATTTGATCAGATTAGTAAAAGATATTAACTAACTTGAATAAAAAGTGTATATAACATTTCAAATTAAATTTTTATGGAAAAAAGAGAGGGTCATTCCATTGTGACATACGTAACATTTTTACCCTTTTCAACTCATACTTATGCCTATTATTCATAAAAAACATTGTTATTTTATGAAATTTATGTTATTTTATGCTATTATGCAGGTAAGAAACACACTATCAATGAAAAAAAGCAGTAAATTAAATATATATTAAGTAATAATAACAAAATTCAGTGCTGTGACCAACGTAACAAAAAAAATACCACAGTAAAACTTACTCACACTGTCAAAGCAATTTCTCTGAAATTATGTCTTCAATAAGCTCAAATTTAGGTTTTTATAAAGCACAAGTTATCTGTTTTTAAATATGAATATGTTTTTCAAAAATGCTAAATACAGTAAGAGGTTCCCTTTAAAAAAATTGTGTGACCAACGTAACGTGACCAACGTAACAGAAAAAAACACATAAAAAAATATTGCATTTCTAACAACAATTTTATTACTTATTTATTTTTTTCCATCTTTTAAACAATTTATTTGTTTACTTTCTATCTTTGGTATCAATAATGACGGGCAAGCTTCCAATTAGATTAATTTTTCCACACAACATAAACTTCATTGTAACTATTGAGGTTTATGTTTCCATGGAATGACCCGAGATACAAAGTAAGGGTGCGTTTATAATTTATATTATACAACACCGTCAGGCAAAAGAATTATTAAAACATTGGTTTCTTGAATGTAGATATTTATATTATCTTTCAGTTTTTATACTGAATGAAAATATGAATATCTCCATAAGAAACCCATGTTTCAATCAGTTTCATTCACTTTTTTGTCCGAATGTGCTTGATACTATAAATACAGCTTAAGTCACCCCGCCTTAAAAGGCATCTATGTGTTGTTATGACGTTTTATTAAATAACAAAACTGAAAGGTATCACCACCTCTTTTCGTTTTGTTTTTATTTTCAATCGATCAATTTTAATCAATCATCATTAATCAAAAGTAATCAATAAAATACTACGTAAGTGGATCATTTTAATGATTTCCGATGATCATAATATTTCTTAAAAACTTTTATTTTGTAAATAAACCACGCAATTTTTTTGTTTTTGTACGAAGAATTTAAATGTTTATAAATAAAACATTCTATCAAATTTAAAACGAAATATGAAATTAAAGAATATAATCTATTGTTAACCTATTTTTCGAACACAATCAACGAATTCATATCGATTAACAATCACCCTGTACATAATATCGTTTATAATAATAACAATTAAATTTTGTTTATCAATCAACGTTTATATATTATAATAAATTGCTATTTTGCAAAAACTATATATTTAAATATGTTCAACCTAAAAAATCCACAAATAATTTTAAGGACGTAAATATCATTTTTCTTTGTCGATAATGTAGGTTACAGAATTCAATTATTTTATTTTTTTTACTTTGATAAACAATTCATTATAATTTTGATTAAAGATTTGTTTATTTTTATTTTAATGAGCTTGTATTATTTATTGTTTAATTAAATCTTTAATTAACCTTTAAACGCATTTAATACTTAAACTTGATAACGTCCGGTTTTAGTTATAGTTTTTTTGGGTTTTTTGGGATTTTTTTTGTTATTATTTAATTTCAATAAGATTATCTCTGATAAACTCATTCAAAATGACATAAAATTTTTAGCAAATAAATAAATTCTATTCAGTTTTATGACACCCCGACTATTGTTGTGTTAAAATACATGTTTATGTTTCTGGTCGGTGATCAAAAATATCTTTTTAAAGTTGCAATGTTCAAATTCTTTATTAAATATATTAAAAAAAGAAATGCTCTTTTTAATACATAAATATAGTTTACCATTTTATTGAGCTGATTAAATTTTCAACCAATTTCACTATTTTTATAAGAAACCTGCACTACCTATCCATCTGATTTTTAGCGTGTTCTATAATCATATGTGATCATTTTTAAAAAAGTATTGAAATACAGGAATAATATCAACTAATGAAATTCATAGATCCATAAAATTCTCCATTATTTGCTGAAGTATGCTACGGTCAATTATTTTCGTTTAGTAAAAATAAAACAGACAAAGAGTCAACGCTAATCGCGCAGCCAGTTCTGAAAATACACCTGAAAATAGTGTTCGAAAAATAAAGGCATCTTGTATCCATTAATTAGCTTGCATTCATTAACAAGAAAATATTATTACAACAAAAGTAGAATTTAAATAATTTTATGGAAGTGGCAAACTAAAAAATGGGTTGCAGAATTTTTGTGAGTCTTTCAAAAACGTTATAAACCCAGTTTCATTCAAATCGGTTATTATCGTTTGAAACTGGAAAAAAATAGCTGCTCGGTAAACCACTTACCGGTTCAGTAATGCCAGAAATCTAATCAATTCTTTCACGCACAGATTCTGGTCATGTATCAAAGATTTTGTTATTAAAAAAAGTTGTTTTAGCCGTAATCAGTTTTAGCCATAAAAATTTACAACCTCTATCAAAGGTCATCAAAATTGATACATGCACAAGCTGATTAATTCTATCATTTATTTAATTATACTCCAAGCTCATAAAATTTGTTATTTACTACAAAAAATCGTGATATCAGATAATAAAAACATCAAGTCGGCCATTTACGCTAGTTTTAACACATAACAATAATGACAATTGGCTCATTGTGATAGACCACACATGGCCAAACCGCGGCTCACGAGCCGCATGCGGCTCTTTGAAAGAATAAATGCGGCTCTCGAAAAGAAATAAAAAAATTAAATAATTCATAAAAACTGTAACAAAATTAGAAGTACTACACATAATTTATAATGCTTTTTAATATAATATGATTTAATACAATCATATTATTATATTTAGGTCCGTCCTGTCGAAGTTACTACTATTGGAGTTTTTTGCGGCTTTGTTTTAGTTTGATACTACTTTACTTCGTATTTGTCTCAAGTTAATGCACAAAAATCTTTCTCAAAATCAAAAGTCTTTCCATTTGGATTCGTTTGTTTTTCTATGATTGATCCTTTAAAATGCTGTATTCTTTAAATATTAAATTGCACAGATTAATTAGCAATGTTCTAGTATCACGCCATACCACTGAGCGACGTATTACGGAAATAAGTAAAGATATTAAACAGCGGTTACAAGTATATGTAAAAAATAGTGTAGCTTTCAGCTTAGCCCTTGACAAATCAATCGATACACAAGACACCCCACAGTTAGCTGTATTTATCCGATACGTTTCCGAATCTTTAATCGTAAAGGAAGAAACCATTGGATTTGGTAGCACTTAAAAATACTACTCGTGGTATTGATATTAAGAGTGCCCTTGATAATATATTGTCAGTACAGGTATTCCACTGAATAACTTGGTAAGTATAGCAACTGACGGAGCATCTGCAGTGTTAGAAAAAAATGTAGGCCTTATTGGTCTATTAAAAATGATCCAAGAATACCCGAATTTTTGCCACTTCATTGCATTGTTCATCGTGAACATTTAGTTGCAAAATATTTTTAAATACGAAAACGTAATGAAAACTGTGCTACAAATTTCGGACGAATTCAAAAACCCATCGCCAATTCAAGAACTTTATCGAATCACTGGACCTTGAAGATCATCCTTAAGATATAACATTTTACTGCCTTGTGCGATGGTTATAATGTTCTAAGCCGATTTGTTGATTTAATGGAACCTATCAGACATTTCCTCAAAGAAAAAGAAAACACTATCTGGAATTAAAGGATGATGAATGGATTAATGACTGTATGTTTTTGACTGATATAATGGAGCATCTGCAATCTCTCAACCATTACAAGGAAAAGATAAAGTTTTTACTGATCTTATTCAAACGATTCTGAGTTTTATTAAAAACATTCAACTTTTTCAACGAGATTTAACAATAAAAGTGTTCAACCACTTTCCTCGTCTGAAGAACATACTCTCTAAAAGTTATGATAACAAACTGAGTGAATACGACAGTAAATTAACAGAATTATTAAAAGTCTTTTACTTGTGATTTGAATAATTTATTTATTTATTTATTTATTTTTTAGATTGTGACCTGAATAATTTAAATATTTCTTTTAATTTACTTGTAAATCTATTCGAGATTGGCATTATTAAACGAGGGCTTATCGATTCCTTGTTATATTTTGAATTTGACAGTGCCTCAGAAGAAACGGAATTACTAGAGCTACAGGAAGATCAATGATCAGATGAGTTTTCAAGAAGAAATCAAATGAGTTTTGGAAACTAGTGTCTCAATTAAAGTACCTTAATTTGAAAAAAGCTGCTGCCAGATTACTGTCCATATTCGGTACAACATATTGTTGTGAATCACTTTTTTAAACAATGAAGTTTATAAAATCAAACCACCGAATCTAACTAAGTTACAAATGAGCATTTAACGGAATTAATTCCAGATTCCAGAACCAGATTTCAGAAAATTCACGGCCAAGCTACAAACAAACATGCCATCTACCAGCAAGCATGTCATGTAACAAAATTTAAATATGTATTTGTATTTATTTATAACCCATAAATACATATTTGTTTTATCAATAAAATAAATATTTCCAAACAACTGATACTTTTGAAATTTTTTATTTTTTATGTTGGCTCTCGTAACGAGAGATTATTGTACTGCGGCTCCACGTGTAGTGAAGCTTGGCCACCTCTGTGATAGACTGTTGTGTCACAAAAAAGCTATTCATAGTATACAACAAGTTTCCGGTACATAAGAAAATACACGTATACACTTTAAGTTCACCAAGAATCAAGTATCAAATTGATCACATACTTGTAAATAAGACGCTTCTATCCTCCTTACAAAATGTTAGATTGAAATGAGGAACAGACATACGCAGTGACCACAAAATGGTAATTACAGTATTCAAATGGTAATTCATATTCAACCAAACAACATATTGAATCAGAGATAATTTAATACCAATAGATTGAGCGACCAGATACAAATAACATCTACGAACAATCGGCCTAGTTCTATCTTCAAAGCAACAAAATCACCAGCATTGAACACCAGCATACAGATGTGCTCGGATTCCAAGACAAATCTCGAACACTATGATACTTGTAAGAAAATCGAAGAGTGTATCAAATTAAAAACATGTCCGTTATCAGAACACATCGGAAATCCGATTAAAATATAAGAGTAGAGCTAAACAAGCAAAACCTATGTCAAGGAATGATTGCAGAAGATATTCATAAGACTTTCTCAAGACTGCTGAAAAGCAAGGTCGCCAACAAATTAAGAAATAATCCACCAATAAATAAACTTAACAAAGTAGCTGGCACCAACAACATACCTGCAGAATTATTCAAAGGATGTGAAGCTATAACAGTAGAGGGTCTAACACCACTAACGTATAGAACAACGGAACGATACTAACTAAATGGAAAACAAGTTTTATCCTTAACAATTCCACAGAAAGATGATAATATAAGAAAATGCAAAAACTGGAGAGGGATCGCCCTGCTTAACTAGTACTAGCAAGAATTAAAAGCATTAAAAACGAACATATCAACACTATTCGTGTTATCATAAACGAATCAAACAAATTAAATTCATTACAATATCTAATCTTCATGGACTTTGATCGTGCATTTGGTTTAATCAACAGAAATGTTTTATGGAAATCACTTTGAAAAATCGGCATTCCGAGAAAAATAATTGTTTTAATCAAGGAAATTTATAAGGATGCTGGAAACAAAACGCAATACAATGAACAACAAAGTGATATATAAGGCAACCATCGAGAAGTGGAACAATTTTGTCGCCATACTATCGCCGCTACTATTCCTATCCTCTGCTATACCCCTCCACTATACTATCCCCGCTACAGTATCATGAAAAACATTCAGCAAACATCCACAAATTCTAATGGCATCCAATGCGGCCTTATCAGATGGCTCAAGGATATAGACTACACAAATTATATATTTTTCGCGCAAGCGGAAGAAAAAAGAGTGACGTGTATTGCAGGAACGCATTATGACGTGGAAGAAAACTATGCTAACTGAAGAAAATGGCCAAGTGCCATGGTGAAAATTGCAAGACATTGCCTTCAATAGAGTTAGACGGTTAGTCTAGTATAGCCATATGCCCTTAAATTGGAGATAAAGGGAAAAAGTAATTGAAGTTTCAAATAAACCGGTTCTGAGGCGATTCACACTACTAATATATCAATATCGCTTAAAAAACCAGTCAGTTCCTTACCATACCATACAAATCTACAGCTTTTGTCAAGGTTTCATTAAAACTGAGACTCTAAAGTCCCAACGAACATAAAAAAACATAGTGTTTTGATCAATATTTTTTAGAACATAGCTTTGATCAATATTTTTTAAAAGGCAATCAAATTTCATACTAACTGAAACCATATTTACCAAAGTTTAATCAAAATTGGGTCATTTAGGCTGTAGAGTGGATAAAATGTAAATATTTATACCTATTATACAATTTTATTTTAGGATTTTCTATTCACATACATATTATAATTTCAAGTGGCTTTTTCAAGCTGTGCTACAAAAGACATTTGAAATAAAATCTTTTGAAAAATCGAATATAAAAACGATTGTGTTAAATCAAACAAACATTTCGTGTATAAAGAAAATTAAATTTATTCTCTAATTCTTGTTAAAAAGCGTGTTAAATAAAATAAATAAATAAATTAAAATAAATTCGTGGAAAAACAGAACTGAGGTAAATAGAATAGAAAGTTAAGAATTATTGTGATTCTTGTGATTTAAGAAGAAAAAAAATTAAATAAGCCAAATTTTTTAAAACATTGCACATCTCAAATTTCATATTATATATATTGGTTGTCAATACTACTAATGTGTGAAAGTATTGAATCTTAAAACAAACAGCTGTTTGAAGTTTTCGAAGCTTAAAGAAAATAGAAGATTCACTAGAAGTAGAAAACTAAACATTTCTGTTGAGTTTAATCAATTTAAATTAATGAATTTATTTAAAATATTTGTTACAAATATTACATAATAATTAAAATTGAGTTTTCCAAAATTAATTTTCCAAAAAATTATGAGAATTTATCAACGAACGAAGGGAATTCGTTTAGAAAATTTTTTTTACATTTTTCATTTATTTACATATTTTTTATGAATTATACGTTGGCCTACTGTGATATCAGTTAATTATTTCAAAATTAGACTGATAATTTTTTTTTGCTGTAAGAAATTTTATTTTTCATTCATACAAACTATGATATTTAAACAGTAGGCTTTGCTTTAACTGTCGGCAATTCTTCTTGTCGTCGATAATTTTGCTTTGTCGTTATGAAAATTCTTTGTTGTCATTTTTTCTTCTAACAAAATGATATATAATTTTATCTTAGTAGGCGAATAACTGTTATAAATTTGTAATTTATTTTTGACAAATAAACATAAACATGCAACCATTTGTGAATGAAAACGGACATTTTTATTATTTGTGAATTGCATTTTTACATAATTTTGTATTATTGAATAATTTGTTGAAAAAAATTTATTTAGAAACTAATAATTATATTTTAAACGAAATTATAATTAAAAAAAAATTATCGCATTAAATACCACTCTTCATTGAAATTTTTTCGAAAATTTTTCAATTTTACTCATTAAATTATTTTTAAGCAACACTGCTCAATCAAACCACTACTTAAACCACTCGTCCTTCGGACTCGTGGTTTATTGTGCGCTTTAATTCGCAGTGTTGCTAAATAATTTAATTCGTAAAATCAAAAAATTTTCGAAAAAATTTCAATGACTCGTGGTATTGCAACCGATAATTTTTAATATCCCAGTAGGCCAAAAATATAAATATTTGTTATTAGTATAATTCAAATGTTATTGGTGAAATTGAATGATATCATTACATTTCAGAGAATTTCATTGGGTTAAATTAAAAGAAAACTAAGGCTAAAAATATTCAGTAGTAATCTCCCAAGGGCGGTGATAATCCGAAATAATTTTTGCCAAACATTTCAAAAGCAAGTATATTGATAAAACCACGAAGTCGTAGGCCGAGGGCTATTATCAATCCCACTTGCTTGAGGAATTTTCCAAAAAATTATGAGAATTTATCAACGAACGAGGGGAATTCGTTTAGAAATTTTTTTGCCATTTTTAGGGTTCCGTTTTTTATACGGAACACTATTGGTGAGAGTAAAACGAGTTTTTCACATTATGTATATCGATTATCTCGTAAACTATAAATGCTATGGACTTGAAATTTGAGGTGCGTATAAAACTAATCTGTCCACATGAAATGACGGATACAAATAAAACTAAAGTTGTTTTCGTACGGGGTACGATCTTTGAGAAAATACATTTTTTATAGATTCAATTAGGGTGTCATATGAAAGGGCTTCATTTCAGTAGTCCTTAAAAATTTATTTTGGAATTTTACACCTCACCATTTTTTATATAATTTGGAATAATGACGTTTTTTTCATGTTTTCTTACCTCGATTAGCTCCGAACCTAACCGATCGAAAATTTTAACATGTATTTGGAATGATAGAAAAATTAGTAAAAGTGTCATATTGTCATAATTAGATTTATTAGGGGAGTGGAAATGAGGAGAGGTTAAAACACTATTTAAAATGTGGTCAAGTGGGGAGGGTCATTTGAAAGAGCACTTTATTTAGAATACATAGCGATTTTTTCAGAATTCTGCGATGAATAGCTTTGAGTTATTGTCAAAAAAGTGCAACTTTCAGACCGGGGGGAACGGTTACCCTACGTTCCGACACTGATTGACAGAAAAATTTGTAAAAATTCACAGAATTAGGAAATTCGGTAAATTTTGTATGAAAATTATAGCGAAGTCTCAAATAATTATATTTCTGTGTGTTTAGGGGACCGGGGTAGAGAGGGTAAAAAAAAACCTTTTTTGACCCAAGCGAAAGGTCATTTGAAAGAGCACCTAGTTTAAAATTTGATGCAAATTTTTTTAGAATTTTGCGGTGCACAGTTTTTGAGTTATGGACAAAAAACTGCAAAATTCAGACCGCCCCCCCTACGTTTCGACTCTGATTGACAGAAAAATGTGTAAGACTTCACAGAGCTGGGAAACATGGTAAATTTTGTATGAAAATTATAGCGAAGTCTCAAATAATTATATTTCTGTGTGTTTAGGGGACCGGGGTAGAGAGGATAAAAAGGCTAGGAAAAAACCTTTTTTGACCCAAGCGTGTGGGGTGTCATTTGAAAGAGCACCTAATTTAGAATTCCTTGCAATTTTTTTTTTAAATTTTGCGGTGCACAGTTTTTGAGTTATGGACAAAAAAGTGCAAAATTCAGACCGTCCTCTCCTACGTTTCGACAATGATTGACAGAAAAATTTGAAAAATTTCATAGAGATAGGAAATTTGGTAAATTTTGTATGAAAACTATAGCGAAGTCTCAAATAATTATATTTCTGTGTGTTTAGGGGACCAGGGTAGAGAGTTCAGTTCTCACAGTTTTTGAGTTATGAACAAAAAAGTGCAAAATTCAGACCGCCCGGCCCCTACGTTTCGACACTGATTGATACAAAAATTTGTAAAAATTCACAGAGCTAGGAAATTTGGTAAATTTTGTATGAAAACTATAGCGAAGTCTCAAATAATTCTCAAATAATTATATTTCTGTGTGTTTACGGGACCGGGGTAAAGAGGGGAAAAAAAAAACTTTTTAACCCAAGCGAATGGGGTGTCATTTGAAAGAGCACCTAATTTAGAATTCGGTGCAGTTTTAAAATTCTGCGGTGCACAGTTTTTGAGTTATGGACAAAAAAGTGCAAAAGCCAGACCGTTCCTGATTGACAGAAAAATTTCTAAAAATTCAGAGTTAGGAAATTTGGTAAATTTTGTATGAAAACTATAGCGAAGTCTCAAATAATTATATTTCTGTGTGTTTAGGGGACGGGGGTAGAGAGGGTAAAAAAAACCTTTTTTGACCCATGTTCATTTGAAAGAGCACCTAATTTAGAAATCATTGCAATTTTTTTAGAATCTTGCGGTGCCCAGTTTTTGAGTTATTGTCAAAAAAGTGCAACATTCAGATTGTTTCGCTCCCTCCGTTTCGACACTGATTGACAGAAAAATTTGAAAAAATTCACAGAGACAGGAAAATTTGTAAATTTTGAATGAAAATCATAGCGAAGTCTCAAATAATTATATTTCTGTGTGTTTAGGGGATGGGTGTGGGGAGAGTAAAAAAAACCATTTTTGACCCAAGCGAGTGGGGTGTTATATGAAGGAGCCCTTAAGAAACATTACAATTTTTTTTAGAACTTTGCGGTGCACAGTTTTTGTGTTATTGAAAAAAAATATTTTTAGTATGTAGCCTCTCCACCCCCCTAAATTTCAACACTTGATTGACTAAAAAAAATAATCAAATTTAAACCATTTACAAGCTGGTGTAATTGAATCTTTCTTGAGTTACCATAAACATCTATGGATGAGATTTAACCTAAAGTAACATTTTTTGATCAATGTAGATTTGATTGTAATTTACTATTGACATTTACGATTAAACATTTATTTTGTTATGCGTCTATGGTCTGGAAACATAAAGACTTTACAACACAACTTTTTGTCTATAATTTTTCATATTGTGTTCTTTTACATTGACGGAACCCTTGGCAAGCGAATTTTATTCGCACTTGTCTGACTTTTTTTCTTTTTTTTTCTATATTTTTTATGAATTATACGTTGGCCTACTCCGATATCAGTTAATTATTTCAAAAATTATTTGATAATTTTTAATATCGCAGTATGCCAGACGTATAACTATTTGATATTAGTATAATTCAAATGTTATTGGTGAAATTGAATGATGTCATTACATTTTAGAGAATTTCATTGGGTTAAATTAAAATAAAACTAAGGCAAACATTTTCAGTAGTAATTTCCCAAGGGCGGTGAAAATTCGAAATAGTTGTTTGCCAAAAATTTCCAAAGCAACTACATTGGTAATAGTCCAAAGCTGTAGGTTGAGGCCTGCTTGACGAATTTTCCAAAAAATATTAGGAGAATTTATCATCGGTCGAGGGAAATTCGTTTAGAAAATATTTTGCCAACCTAACTAAATAATTGAAACAATTATCTTTTAAGTAAAAATTTTAAGACATTTATTAATTTATAATTCTAATATAATAATTCATATTTCTGTAAAAAGAAATTAAATATTTTAGATAATTGCCCTACAGGGCAATTATCAGTGTAATTGAAATGTGATTGGTCAAATTAAAATTTCAATGTTGTTATTTCATTTTAGAGAATTTTATTGGAATAATTCCAAATAAAAATAAAGCAAACAATTTTCGAAATAATTTACCATTATCTTATATTCTGATAAAACTAACTTTTTACACACTTTTATTTAACTTGAGATTTGACAGTTGTGTTGGATTGAATTTTGTCATCAATTTTTAGCTACTTCCCATTATGAGATTAGTCTCAAATTTAAAAAGCAACTGGTTTGTTGAACCAGTCTGTACGCGTTTCTAAAAGTTTTAGACTAAAAAACTTAATAAAACTGAAAAAAAAATTCAATTTTCATATAATTTTTTCTCCCTAAGAGCTTTGGAATTTATATGAAAATCCATAAGATCTGAATGACCCATTTCCCGCGCTGGAATTTTGCTCATACCGAGTATATCATTATAATAGAGGACACATTACACATTTTTGTCATTTTTATATGAGAAAATGGCCTTAAATTGTAAATAATGAGTATAAAACTATGTTCAAAGCTCTTCATCATATTTTCATGCTATAGACCTTTCTCTGTAAAAAAACTTTACATTTGTGATCAGTTGATTTATATTTCGAAAACTTGAAATAATTGTTATTTCTTCTAAATCCAGATTGTTTTGTGTTGTCGTTAAGTTTTTTTTTTACTATAGTTGCATAGTTATTACTTTTTCAATACATTCTAATACATTTAATACATAATTAATGATTTCTAATTATCATTGCTTATGTAATCTGTCAATTACATACAGTAATATAACGATTTGAATTTTAAGGAAAAAGCGCTATAATTCATATACCAATAGATCTTTTTTCCGAAAAAAACTTGATATTTGGTGCGAAATCTCATATTTAATTATATTTACAACTTAAAATTAAAACAATGAGCAAAGAAACGTACTGACATTTTACACTGGATGTTTAAATAACATAATTATAATTGTTATAGTGCAATTAATTATTAAATTCAGCTTTTGCTATATTATAGTTGTAAAAACACTGAATAATATTATATACCTTATTAAAGTTATTTTAAATTTAAAAGAATATTAAATTTTCGATAAGTGATTTAATTGTTGGTTTTACTTAAGGTGTATTTTCTGTGAAATAATGTTGTTAACTTATTTTTAGGTAAAATTGTATTACTAAAAACTCTAAGATAAAAAAATTTAAAAAATTTAAAAAACACACTTTTGAAAAACGAACTAAAAAATAGAAAATAAATTTTACATTAACACAAGCGTTATGTCTTTTATAATTATATTTCCTTTGAAATTGTAAGAAGAAAAAATATTTAAATGGTATTTAACACATCTTAGCACAGATGCTAATATTAGATTTTTGACTATTAGCATTTTCGGTTGATAAACAGTTTTCCGTTCCCATTTGCTACATAAAATAAAAGTGGGTGGCGCATTCAGAAAGGAAAGGGAATAAACGTTGGTTTTTTTTTTATTGGAAGTTAGGCATATTTAGTGTTAATATAATTAATTATACATTAACGTCTCTGAATATCCGAAGATACCATGCCAACTAGAGATTATGCTAATATGTATGTATGCTAATATTAGTATTAATATTGGCATACATTTGTTCCTTTTCTATATTAAATGAGACTTATATTTTATGTAACAAATGGGAACGGAAAACTGTTTATCAATCGAAAATGCTAATAGTCCAAAGAAAATATAATTATAAAAGGCATAACGCTTGTGTTAATGTAAAATTTATTTTCTAATTTTTAGTTCGTTTTTCAAAAGTGTGTTTTTTAAATTTTGTTTTTTTAATTTTTTTTTTATATTCTATTACATAAACTTCAATTAACATAACCTTCATAAACTTAATTTTGATTTGAAATGCGTTTATCTTTTTTGAGCAATTTAAATTAAATACATGTCTGTTACTGAAATACAGCAATATAAACCAACTCTCAGAGGAATTGCGTTTTAAAACCACCAAAACATATGAATCGCCCACAAAGAATGAAATTCGACAAAACTAACAAAAAATAAATAATAAATATTACAAATTACAAATTACCAAAAATGAATATCAATTACATGAAATTAAAATATTGCGAAATAATGGAATACATATAAGATATCTTTAATTTTGTTTTTTTGTAGAAATTTTATTATAGTTTGATAAATAACCATCATTATCAACCTTGGTCCTTGACTGTACCAAATTTTATTAATTTTTTTTTCTTTGAAAATAAACTTATTTTGTAAAAATCTATCTATAAATTAGATTTTGAAGAATAATGGAATTTTTTATTGATGATGATAATGCAGATTTGAAATGAATAAATAAATAATTGTTACCACACAAGGGAAAAAAAACTAAACTGCATTTGGTTGAAAGTTAAATTTATATAAACGATTCAATGTTATTTAATGGGCTTTAAAAAACGGAAACGATTTTCGTGAAGGTTTTAATTGTTGGAAGCAGGGTTGCATTTAAATCATTTGATTGAAATCAGATTTCTTGTAACATATTTTTAATATTTATGACTATCCATGTCCATATTAATTGTTATTGTTGGTGTGTGTTCTAGCAGTGGTAGGGAGGGACGGCTACAGTTAACAAATGTAAGGTAACAGTTAACATGATGTGTGGGTCATAACAAAGTTACTGAATTAATTGGTACGATTAAATGCTAAACATGAAAGCAAATAAAAAAACATAAATATATCATAAACGGAAAGTAGCATTTAGGTGTTAGCTACCCATTAATAATGCTACCTAGTAACACTAGGTAGCTACCTAGCATTAATAATGCTACCTAGTAACACTTTGATAAATGTCAATAATAATCTTTTATATTTTGTCTCATATTCAATTGTGAAGTTTTATTCCTAATTATGTCATTAAATAGCCGATGAAATTAAATTTTGATGTCTCTGAATTGTTATTTGTTAAACGTTATAAGCTTTATTTACAAAAAATTATTCTAACCATAATTTTTGTTTAATTATGTTTCAGTGTCAGACTCCTATGCATTTTACATAATGTTTTTACTATACAGAATATTCTCCACTGAATATCAATCAAAAAGTAATTTACTATCAGTAACACATAATCAAAGATCAACAATACAACCAACAGTATTAACTGAAGTTACATCGCACTGATCAAAACATATTTGAAGTTATTTTGTTTTTAAATTATAAATTTAGTAAAAAAAATGATAAAAATAATAATAAAAATTTAAACATTTTTAGTTACTATTTAATTAATTTTAAGGGCAAATGTAGTTTTTTTATATTTATATTTTAATGTTGTACCAAAGAAAAAAAATATTTTTGGATTATTATTATTATAAAATTACGAAAACATTAGTTCAACTTATTTTCGTGTAGATATTATTAAACGTTTTACATTACATAGTATAAATTTTATATTCATTTATGTTAATTTGAATAAGTTATAATAAACTTTGTTGAATAAAAATGCGATTTTTTTTTATTTCAATAACTAATCTACTTTAAATTCAATAACTAATCTAATCTAATCTACATTATCGACCAATTTCAAAGTTTAAAAAATTCCAAGTTATAGCTACGGTAGGTAGGTAAGTAAACTAAAATTCAATCTAAATTTCAGTTTCAATAAATACCATCATAGTAATTTTATTCATCTAATTTAAATAAATTTATACAGTTCTTATCGAAACAATGTCGATTTATATACTATAATTAAAAAATTATGTTCTAGTTTCCTAGCATGTTAAATTTTATAATTATAAAGAATTTTCAACAACAAAAAATTAAGTATGTTACTTTTTCTGATGATATCTCATCAAATTTTCATGATTTTCCATTTAGTATCTTTATTTAAAAATTTATAAATAGAAAACATATGACACATCACGGAATATTTAAAATAAAAAATAAATAAATTATATACGTTTTTTCTATGTTACTAAAATAAAATAAAAATATTTAAACCATTGAAAATATTTATAACAGGGTTTTTAATGCATTTTGATAAGTAGACGGAGCCTTAACAATGTTGAGAATTGAGATCTTTAAGAAATTGTTGTATCGACATTTCGATTTCTTCGAATTTGGAGTACATATATGTATATTATAAATGAATTTATTTCAGAGATATTTATCTCAAAACAATATTTACCATTAGGTTATCAAACTTTTTTAAGATAATGTGATTTACAAATTAGTAAACAACAATCAGTAGTTTGAATGAAATCGTTTAATCTTGTTTTATAAATATATTATTTACTTCTTACAATTAGTTTAAAACAAACAAAAAACAAATGAGTAACAATATTAAATAGTAACTTAGAAAGAAGCGTAAATCTAATCCACTGTATGAACTGGTACCGAGTAACAAGTACTCAATACACCTGTACTTGTACAATACATAGCTGTATTGTTTTTTCGCATAATTATCGACGTCAAGTTGCTATAATAGTATAGATACAAAAAAAATTGTTCAATGATTTTACGACAGAACATCAACTGCTATTGGACATCAGTCAACAACGAGGGTGATGCGCAAGGTACAAGACCGTATATGGATTTTTCGAAAAAACTTTTACAGTTGCATAATAATTACAGTTGCACTATTTATTAAAAATAAGTCAATTAAAATCTTGATTTGTAAATATCTTAATTAGTTTTTATCATTTTTTATCAACTTTAAGTCTAATAACCGAAATAGTTCTAAAAAGGAAAAAAATTTCTATTTGTGATGCACTGTGTTGAATTTAATACCAAGTAAAACACAGGTTTGCCATTTTTCTAGATTGTCCACACCTAATCCGTTTCCATTAAAGTTTGACTCCAAAGATCTTGTAGAGAAAGAATCTGTAAGACTTCTAGGAGTAGAAGTTGAAAACAATATGACTTAGAATTCTCATATTTTTAACCTAGCTAAGAACGCTGTTAAAAAATTGGGCTTTTTGGGACGATGTCGTAAATCATTTATATAAATTACTAGCAGGACCCGGCGTGCTTTGCTACGCTTATAAATAAAGTTTGTGCGTATACATTTTGTTGACGTAGTAGCAATAATTTCAAAGAATAGTAATGAGAAATGATTTTCTTTTTTTTTTTTTAATATGAATGTAAAAGCATCAGTCTAGTTGATCAGTAAAATATAAAAAATTAGTATTGTATGTAAAATAAAGGATATATAAAAAATACCCGATCAAATTAGTCTTCAGGTGTGTAAGGTTTCATGTGTGTCTCTATATAGAACATTATACGGAACAAAAATCGATTCACAAATTTTCAGTGCTCATGCGGTTTAATATACGCTTTCTTTACCGGTAGGTTACTAAAAAAGTTGCAAACAGTTGTGATCGTGATGTCATCTTATTATCAGCAAGGGCAGTAAGAATCGCGACAATTCATTCGATGAAGGTGCATACAAACACATTTACAAATTTTAAACATACACACATTGAAAATCATTTCTCATTACTACTCTTTGAAATTATTGCTCCTACGTCAACAAAATGTATACGCACAAACTTTATTTATAGGCGTAGCAAAGCACGCCGGGTCCCGCTAGTAAAACTATAAAAAAAATTGAAGCTGTTTTTTGAATTCAAATGTCGTATTGAAAAAAATTTCCACAAAAGAAAAGGCTCCTGTCAAAATAAACACAAAAATACAGGGTCCCATGCAGCATTGTTATCTCTTTCCATTTAGAGAAAAAAATATAATTTTATTCTTTTATTGCCAGATAGAAATAACTGCCAAACAATATATATTTTATTTTAATTTCATTCTAAATAAAAACAAAACCAAAAACATTCAATCAAATAATATCCATTTCACTCTAAAGTTATTCTAAATGAAAACAAAACCAAGGCGTACATGATACAGTTTTAGTTAGGATCAAATTTTCAGTTTTAATATTATCAGTTTTATTTTAATCGAAATACTTTTGACAAAAATAAGATAAAATTGAATAAGGTTGGTCATTTTCCGATCGATAAAAATGCTAAATACAAAATATCTACATAAGTCTGTTATTTTATAAGCATATTTGGTCAAGCAATGAAAAATCTCGATGATATTTAAATTTCTAGGCTACTGTGTTTTTCCAATGCAAATACTATCACGTTAAATTCGCACACTACTTTATGTTAATAAAAGAAACTTCAACTTAGAAAATATTACTTATCCTGTTTTTTCATAATCTAAGGTTTTATATCATTGAAATACCCAGGTTTAAAAAAAATCGAAGAAGGGCGTCTGATAAAGTAGATCTGTGCCGTATTATTATTATTTTAAATAAAAATTACTATCTTTAAACAAATTAAGTAATACTTACTCATTTTTAATTTATTATTTGGAGTAGTTTTATGCTGTCTAAACGAAAAACGATCATTTGAAATTTTGAAATGTATAAATATATAAGTTCATAATATTATTGTAGAGGATTAGTGAAAGAAGGACAGAAAAATAATTTAATATAACTTCATGGCAACTACTACATATTTTAAAAAATTATTATTTTGTAGTTAATAATAATAAAATACAAAACCATATACAGCATAATTTGGATAAAATGAAATTTTTTCATACAATACACGACAATTGGAAAAAGCAAATCGTAGTGGATTTTCAAAATTTTGACATTAAAAACGTTTTAAATACAAATACGGCTCCATCTATTGGCTAACTCAAATTAATAAGGCGTATATCACACTATCAAAAATATTGGTCAATAAAAAAAATTTGATATGAAATTGGAGAGTTGTAAAATAAACTTTGAAAGTTTTTCATCCGGTTTGATGACAATTTTTTTTACTTCTAGCGGGAATCGTTCTATTTTAATTAGCAATACAAATAAGAGTATTTTTCAATTTGATATTGATTTTTGTAAATTAACATTGAAGATCAATTATAAATTTAAAAAAATAAATAAATTTAAATTATTGTTTTCTTTAATTTTCACTCTTATGTCGAATTCTTTTCACCCAAATCCATAAAAAAAAATTGATATAAATCAAAAATTTTGTTCTATTGATGCAAAAAAATCAATTTTTTTTCCGATTTACATCAAAAAGAAAAATGTGCATTTTTTCGTAAATTTTTTTGACATTACTAATATCAACAAAGAAAATTTAAAAAATAATCGTTTTGTTAACGACAAATTTTTATATAACTTTGAATTGTTTAATTTTGAAGAATTAATTATTGTGTTTTATAATATATATAATATATATAATATATATATACAATAATGTAACTAACATTTAATAAAAGAACTCCTAATAAATAAAAAAAACTCCAAAATGGATTTATTAAAAGTAAAATACTATATTTCATTGGGCGGATGAAAAAAGATGCATCATAGAAAAAAACGAAGACGCTTTTCTCTAAAATGAAGTAATTTAAATTGAAAACAAACATGAATGAATAAAACAAAATTATTTTATTTACAAATTAATTGAATCTTTTATAAATATTTCAATACGCAATTGCAGAATATTGTAGAAATTTTTCAAATTTATAAGTAGACAACCGCCATTTAATATCACTAATAAAACCATATTTCACATCAATTTTTGTTTTTTGTTCTTTTCAGATCCTAATTTATAAATTGATTTAGAAAAGTGAAAAGAAAGAAAACCACATTATTTTTATTCAAACTTTATAAGAACCAATACATTAATTTTTTTACAGGTTTCGATACAGTCTAACACTTCTATGATTAACAAAGAAAGGTTTTGACTTAGCATAATACGCTTTTCGTTTATTATCAAATAAAACAAAACTTTCTTTACTAAAACATATTTGATAGTCTAATAATGGCCCTAAACCGGGCATTCACATACAACGGAAACAGAAACAGAAACCGAATTTCATACAAATTTGACAGCAACTGAAACAGAAACCGAATTTAGAAACAGAAACAGAAACGGAAAATTTGTCTATTTTGTCTGAAACGGAAACAATTAAAATTGAATTGTTTCAGTACCGAAACTGTCACATGACCAGAAACTGTCACATAATATTAATTATTATGTTGATTTGTGATAACAAAAGTTTTGAATTTTGAATTTAATAAATAGGTTTAATAAATACAAATTATTTGTTTTTGTTATTCTTCAATTTTATTATTCATAATGGATAACAAATTCACAAACTCAAACCAAATTCGGTTTCCGTTTCTGATATTATTCACCACCGTCAACCAAATTAGAAACAGAAACAGAAACTGAAAATTTTCAGTTTCAGCTTCGGTTTCTGTTTCTGTTGTATGTAAATGCACGGCTTTATACAGATGTTGAAGTTTACTATGAATTGAATAAATTGATTTACGCTGCCATCTGAAAGTAGGTTTATGAACCATCCGTATTGAACATTTAATTCGCAATTAAAAAATATTTAGGAATTTAATCAAAATAAAAACTATCCTATCTCTCAAGTTGGACCATTATACACACACTGAACACAATTTTATTAAGATTGGTTACGTTGGTGCGGAGTTTATCGCGGATAAACATCGTGACACGTGATTTTTATATATATAAGATGCTCAATATTGTCAGTAATTGTCAGTAATAGTACATAAAGAAACTTAAATTATTTTACTACAAAATGAGAAATTTCATAGACAATTCAACTCTCTAAAAAAAGTTTCAATAATGTCCAATCAAAACGCTTCATTTACTATTTTTTAGCAAATCAAAACGATTTGTTTCGATTATTTTTTTCTGGTAGGAAGGAACAGCGAATATTTTCGAATATTTTCCGCCTACTTAATATATTAATTTAAAACCAAAATGCACATACAAAATTATGTGAAAATGCAATTTGCAAATAGTAAAAATGTCCGTTTTCATTCATAAATGATTGCATGTTTATGTTTATTTGTGAAAAATAAATTACAAATTTATAACATTTATGCGCCTACTAAGATGAAATAATATTTAATTTTGTTTGACAACAAAGGAATATGTTGTATGAAATAATGTTACTATTTCTGTTCGTTAAATTGTCTGCTAAATACAACTCGTCATCAAATTATTAGTCGATTATTTTTCAACATTACCACTCATGCCATTTGAGGTCAAAAAGTTCCCTCGTGCGCTACGCGCACTCGGGACCTCAAATGACATTCGTAATAATGATTATGAAAAATAATCGACTATTATTTGACGACTCGTTATATTATATATGATAATTTTTAAAATTATTCAAGTTGTGTTTTGAATGAAATCCCATATAAATTTTATTGAATTTATTCTCTTTTCCCCCTTTTGCAGCGCCAAAAGAAATTTAAATTATTTAATTGTAGCAAAATGAGAAATTTCATAGATAATTTTTAAAATTATTCAAGTTGTGTTTTATATGAAATGCCATATAAATTTTATTGAATTTCGTTTCTTTTCCCCCTTTTGCAGTGCCATGAACTTTGAAAGTTTTTCATCCGGTTTGATGACAATTTTTTTTACTTCTAGCGGGAATCGTTCTATTTTAATTAGCAATACAAATAAGAGTATTTTTCAATTTGATATTGATTTTTGTAAATTAACATTGAAGATCAATTATAAATTTAAAAAAATAAATAAATTTAAATTATTGTTTTCTTTAATTTTCACTCTTATGTCGAATTCTTTTCACCCAAATCCATAAAAAAAAATTGATATAAATCAAAAATTTTGTTCTATTGATGCAAAAAAATCAATTTTTTTTCCGATTTACATCAAAAAGAAAAATGTGCATTTTTTCGTAAATTTTTTTGACATTACTAATATCAACAAAGAAAATTTAAAAAATAATCGTTTTGTTAACGACAAATTTTTATATAACTTTGAATTGTTTAATTTTGAAGAATTAATTATTGTGTTTTATAATATATATAATATATATAATATATATATACAATAATGTAACTAACATTTAATAAAAGAACTCCTAATAAATAAAAAAAACTCCAAAATGGATTTATTAAAAGTAAAATACTATATTTCATTGGGCGGATGAAAAAAGATGCATCATAGAAAAAAACGAAGACGCTTTTCTCTAAAATGAAGTAATTTAAATTGAAAACAAACATGAATGAATAAAACAAAATTATTTTATTTACAAATTAATTGAATCTTTTATAAATATTTCAATACGCAATTGCAGAATATTGTAGAAATTTTTCAAATTTATAAGTAGACAACCGCCATTTAATATCACTAATAAAACCATATTTCACATCAATTTTTGTTTTTTGTTCTTTTCAGATCCTAATTTATAAATTGATTTAGAAAAGTGAAAAGAAAGAAAACCACATTATTTTTATTCAAACTTTATAAGAACCAATACATTAATTTTTTTACAGGTTTCGATACAGTCTAACACTTCTATGATTAACAAAGAAAGGTTTTGACTTAGCATAATACGCTTTTCGTTTATTATCAAATAAAACAAAACTTTCTTTACTAAAACATATTTGATAGTCTAATAATGGCCCTAAACCGGGCATTCACATACAACGGAAACAGAAACAGAAACCGAATTTCATACAAATTTGACAGCAACTGAAACAGAAACCGAATTTAGAAACAGAAACAGAAACGGAAAATTTGTCTATTTTGTCTGAAACGGAAACAATTAAAATTGAATTGTTTCAGTACCGAAACTGTCACATGACCAGAAACTGTCACATAATATTAATTATTATGTTGATTTGTGATAACAAAAGTTTTGAATTTTGAATTTAATAAATAGGTTTAATAAATACAAATTATTTGTTTTTGTTATTCTTCAATTTTATTATTCATAATGGATAACAAATTCACAAACTCAAACCAAATTCGGTTTCCGTTTCTGATATTATTCACCACCGTCAACCAAATTAGAAACAGAAACAGAAACTGAAAATTTTCAGTTTCAGCTTCGGTTTCTGTTTCTGTTGTATGTAAATGCACGGCTTTATACAGATGTTGAAGTTTACTATGAATTGAATAAATTGATTTACGCTGCCATCTGAAAGTAGGTTTATGAACCATCCGTATTGAACATTTAATTCGCAATTAAAAAATATTTAGGAATTTAATCAAAATAAAAACTATCCTATCTCTCAAGTTGGACCATTATACACACACTGAACACAATTTTATTAAGATTGGTTACGTTGGTGCGGAGTTTATCGCGGATAAACATCGTGACACGTGATTTTTATATATATAAGATGCTCAATATTGTCAGTAATTGTCAGTAATAGTACATAAAGAAACTTAAATTATTTTACTACAAAATGAGAAATTTCATAGACAATTCAACTCTCTAAAAAAAGTTTCAATAATGTCCAATCAAAACGCTTCATTTACTATTTTTTAGCAAATCAAAACGATTTGTTTCGATTATTTTTTTCTGGTAGGAAGGAACAGCGAATATTTTCGAATATTTTCCGCCTACTTAATATATTAATTTAAAACCAAAATGCACATACAAAATTATGTGAAAATGCAATTTGCAAATAGTAAAAATGTCCGTTTTCATTCATAAATGATTGCATGTTTATGTTTATTTGTGAAAAATAAATTACAAATTTATAACATTTATGCGCCTACTAAGATGAAATAATATTTAATTTTGTTTGACAACAAAGGAATATGTTGTATGAAATAATGTTACTATTTCTGTTCGTTAAATTGTCTGCTAAATACAACTCGTCATCAAATTATTAGTCGATTATTTTTCAACATTACCACTCATGCCATTTGAGGTCAAAAAGTTCCCTCGTGCGCTACGCGCACTCGGGACCTCAAATGACATTCGTAATAATGATTATGAAAAATAATCGACTATTATTTGACGACTCGTTATATTATATATGATAATTTTTAAAATTATTCAAGTTGTGTTTTGAATGAAATCCCATATAAATTTTATTGAATTTATTCTCTTTTCCCCCTTTTGCAGCGCCAAAAGAAATTTAAATTATTTAATTGTAGCAAAATGAGAAATTTCATAGATAATTTTTAAAATTATTCAAGTTGTGTTTTATATGAAATGCCATATAAATTTTATTGAATTTCGTTTCTTTTCCCCCTTTTGCAGTGCCATTGCAGCAAATACCGGAACAAAATAATCGCTCAATAACATATGATAGTCTATATGCGCCCTACAGGGATGATTGAAAAGTCGATAAAGCAGGTTTGACAGTAAATTAATTAATTTACGCCGCCATCTGAAAGTTTGCTTATGAACTATCCATATTTAACATTTAATTCGTAATTAAAAAATATTTAGGCGTTTAATCAAAATAAAAACTATCCTATCTCTCAAGTTGGACCATTATACACACACTGAACACAATTTTATTAAGATTGGTTAGGTTGTTGCGGAGTTTATTGCGGACAAACATCGTGACACGTGATTTTTATATATATAAGAAAGATTTATACGTCCCTGTATGGAGTACTGTTCTCACATCTGGGGTGGAGCATATTTTAGTAGTTTAAAGTGTCTTGACTCTGTTCAGCGTAGAGCTGTCAAACTGATTGGCAACTCAACTCTTACTAATGAGCTTGATTCCGTACAGCACAGAAAAAATGTTGCTGATCTGACAGTTTTCTATAAATATGTTATGGATGAACAAACTTCCAATGAGATCAAATCCATTTTACCTGACACGCGTAACACCCTAGCAAATTTTGTAGCCCATCCTTTTACAGTTCATTTAAAAAGGTGCATGACTGTTGCTTTTCAGCATGATTTTTTCAACAGAGTCTCTCATCTTTGGAATGCCTTACCTTCATGGGTTTTCCCTGATAGCTTTAATCCTAATTCAGAGTAAGCGTCCATAAATTTCTTAAAGAAACTGAATAAATATTCAAACTTAATCCTAATCCCTAGTTGGGCATGTTGAATAAATTAATATCTATAAAATTAATATCTAAAGATTAGCTTTGCAATTAAACATTGAACGCACTTATTATTAAATTAGTGTTGCATTAAATAAACATTGACATTTATGTATAACGTCATCTTACTTCTTTCTTTTTATGTACACAAACGTTTATAATTTGCTCGTGTAAAAATATATGTATTAAATCTAAAAACTTTTGTCTTTTTATAAAGAACATCATGCACTAAAGGCATGTAATTTTAGAAGTTCTCAACAGTTTATGGACCCAGGCTTGTTAAAGTGTAAATATTTGGTGGAAACAGTATTGTTTTTCATGTAAAAACTAACTATTTAGTGCGTGTGTTTTAAAAGAAAATAATTTTTAAAATGGCTGACTCAATTGAAACAAAATACACCATAACAAAATTGAATGGTGATAATTATTTTCCTTGGAGATATAAATTGAAATTATTGTTAATAGAAAAAGGAATTTGGGATACGGTCGAGGACCAAAAACCTGATCCAGTGACAAGTGCGTGGACTAAAAGTGATCAAAAGGCTCAAACAACAATTGGTTTAAATGTTGATGACATGCAAATTCATCACATTAGAGATTGCAAATCTGCTAAGGAAATGTGTGATACATTGAAGGAAATTTATGAGAAAGATACACCGAGCAATAGAATTTATATCATACGACAGATTATGATGCAGAAGCTGTGTGAAGGCGGTGATGTTGAAAAACATGTTACGAAAATGACTGAATTGTTTTAGAGATTATTTTCGTTGGGCGACATCGATCCCGAATTTTTCAAAAGCGCTGCTTTGCTTGGTTCTTTACCAGATAGTTATAATGGACTGGTTACGGCGTTGGAAGCAAGGTCAGATGGACAATTGAATGCGAGAACCGTTACGGAAAAGATTATAGCAGAATATCGTCGTCGAAAAGAAAAAGCGATGATAGGTGAAGAAACAGCTTTGAACGTGGAATCATATAATAAGACAACAAAAGAAAAGTCGTGTTTCTTCTGTAAGCAGCCAGGGCATTTTCGTCAAAAATGTCCAAAGTATAAAGAATGGCTGAAACATAAAAGTGCGAGTGGTGGAAATAGTGCTATAAAACAAAAGGCAAATGTGGTTGCCAGTGCCGCGGATGAATATTTGTTTATGACGTCATCAATAAAAGATGGCTGGTTAATTGATTCCGGTGCAACATGTCATATTGTAAATTCGAAAAATGAGTTCATTGATTTTTCGAAAGAAAACCATGACAAAGTACACGTACTCAACGATCAAGTATTATTATCAAAGGGCATTGGAACAATTTGCATGAATGTTTTGAATGCAAAAAATGAAGTATCTTCAGTTAAAGTGTGTAATGTTTTATATGTGCCTGAAGCAGGTGGAAATTTATTATCGGTGAGTAAATTAACAACTCAAGGATTTAAAGTAAATTTTGATGAAAATTCCTGTGTTATATTGGACAAAAGTGGAACCAAAGAAATTGCAATTGGTGATAAAACTGGTAATTTATACAAATTACGTAAATCACATGTGGCAAATTTAGTTCGAGAACATAAGACTGTAGGTTGTGTGCATTTTTGGCATAAAGTATTTGGTCATAAAGACATTGAAGTGGTCAAAAGTATGCAGTCTAATGGTTTGGTTCAAGGCATTGAAATTATAAAATGTAACGATGAGTGCAATAGTAATCAATGTGAGGTTTGTTTAGAAGGAAAATTAACACGTATTAAATTTCCAAAGGAATCTAAAAACAGATCTAGTGCTGTTTTGGATCTCGTACACTCAGATGTTTGCGGTCCGATGGAAACTATTTCACCATCAGGAAAACGATACATATTGACATTTATCGATGATAAATCAAGATATACAACGATTTTTCTGTTGAAAAATAAAAGTGAGGTGTTTAGCAAATTTAAAGAATTTGTGGAATTCGGAAAAACCAAATTTGGTAAAAAGGTTAAGTGCATTCGCTCTGATCGTGGTGGAGAGTATTTAAGCAACGAATTTTTGGAATATTTGGCGAAGGAGGGAATAGCTAATCAACGAACTGCACCATACTCCCCATCTCAAAATGGTGTTGCTGAGCGCAAAAATCGGACATTGATTGAAATGGCCAGGTGTATGTTGCTTGAGGGTCAGCATGAGAAAAAGTTTTGGGGTGAAGCGGTGAATATGGCGAATTATATACAAAATCGTTTGCCAGCAAGATGTATTGAAAAAACACCATATGAAATATGGAATGGTGTTAAACCCGACGTAAAGCATTTTATGATGTTTGGTGCGAAATGTTTTGTTCACATACCAACTGAGAAGCGACGAAAACTTGATTCGACTGGAATAGCTGGAAACTTAATGGGCTATGATGGCTCGTCGAAAGCTTATCGCATTTATGTACCATCGACTGATAAATTGGTTATTAGCCGTGACGTCAAATTTGTCAGCAAAACTGATGTGTGGCCAAATAGCTGTGTAAAGGATGTGATATCTTCTGAAACTACACAAATCGTTTCAGAATTTACAGCAAATTTGGAAAACAATGATGAAATTTTTATCGATGAAGGTGAACCAACAAATATTGTTCCAGAGGTTCCACTAAGGAGGTTAGAACGTGTCAACAAAGGTGTTCCACCGGTGAGATTAATTGAAGAAATTAACATAGCAATTTCTACTGAACCGAAGTCGTATAATCAAGCTGTGACCAGTAATGATCGTGAAAATTGGATCGAAGCGATGGAAGATGAAATCAAATCTCTCCATGATAATGGAACATGGGAATTAACTGATTTACCCAAATCTAAGAAAGCTATTGGATGCAAATGGGTTTACAAAATTAAAACAAATGAAAATAGGAGTGTGACACGATACAAGGCGAGATTAGTTGCACAGGGATTTTCCCAAAAATATGGATCAGACTATGATCAAATATTTGCACCAGTTGCAAGGTTGACAACTTTTCGGATTCTATTATCATTGGCAAATAAAAATGGGTGGCATGTCGTGCATATAGATGCAAAAACAGCGTTTCTTAATGGAAATTTGGAAGAGGTTATATACATGAAGCAACCACCAGGATTTATAAGTGAAGGAAATGAAGAAAAAGTTTGTATTTTAAAAAGGAGTCTTTATGGTTTGAAGCAGGCTGCGAGATCATGGAACCAAGCCTTACACGAATTCCTATTGGCATCTGACTTCAATCAATGTAAAGCCGACCCCTGTTTATATATTAAAGAGGAGAATGGTTTATCGATTTATATTATCGTTTATGTTGATGATATGTTAATCTTCTGTAAATCAAAAGAAGCAATTGATAATACGATAAAAATCTTGAACGATAAATTTAAAATTCAAAATTTAGGAAACGTTAAGTATTATCTCGGTTTGGAAATAACACGAGATAAAGGTGGAAATTATATGATAAACCAGACTAATTATATAAAACAATTGGTCGAACAATTCGGATTAAAAGACGCCAAAGACTCAAAATTGCCACTAAGTATTGGTCATGGCAAAGAAAATGGTGAAATCATTTTGCTTAAAGACAATGAAGAATATCGAAAACTTGTTGGTTGTTTACTATATATTGCAGTAAACACAAGATTCGATATTGCAGCAAGTGTATCAATTTTGGCACAGAAAGTTACTTAACCAAGCCAAACTGATTGGGTCGAACTAAAAAGAGTGTTAAAGTATCTCAAGGGTACTAAAGAGTTTAATTTACGATTGAGCACAACGCAGTTTGATGATTTATTTGTTGCATATGCAGATGCAAATTGGGCAGAAAATAAACATGATCGTAAATCCAATACTGGATATATGATGTTTGTTTGTGGTGGCGTAGTGGATTGGTGCAGCAAAAAGCAAACGTGTGTCGCATTGTCGTCAACAGAAGCTGAATTTATGGCCTTATCTGAGGCTTCTAAGGAAGTTATTTGGATTCGTCGTTTATTGGAGGAACTTGGAGAAAAGTTTGAGCATCCTACTGTTATTTATGAGGATAATCAAAGTTGTCTCAAACTCATTGAAACCGAAAAATTATCGAATCGTTCTAAACATATCGATACAAAGAAGTTCTTCGTAAAGGATCATATTGACAGAAAAACCGTAAAATGTGAATATTGTCCTACGGAAGAGATGTTAGCTGACTTGATGACAAAACCGTTACCAGCATCACGAATTCAACTGTTAACAAGAAATTGTGGATTGTTTAATTGAAGAGGAGTGTTGAATAAATTAATATCTATAAAATTAATATCTAAAGATTAGCTTTGCAATTAAACATTGAACGCACTTATTATTAAATTAGTGTTGCATTAAATAAACATTGACATTTATGTATAACGTCATCTTACTTCTTTCTTTTTATGTACACAAACGTTTATAATTTGCTCGTGTAAAAATATATGTATTAAATCTAAAACCTTATGTCTTTTTATAAAGAACATCATGCACTAAAGGCAAGTAATTTTAGAAGTTCTCAACATGGCATAGCATATCCAGCTATTTAGAGACGTTAATTTATAATTTATTATATATAACACTAAATATGCCTAACTTTGATTAAAAAAATTAAAAAAAAAAAACAGCGCTGTGATGCTTTAGGCTTGTACCTGGTATTTCTTATTATAAATCCATTACTGCTGTGGTAAAAAACTCTCGTTTTCTCCCTCTGAGCATACACCGGGTTGACTCGAGTCGGTTGTCGAGTTCCTGCTCAGAGATTATCGGGACAAAAAAATTAGGAATAAAATAAGCAAACCAAATGAAAACAGCCAAATGAAAACAGCCAGCTGAAAACAGTCAACTGAAAACAGCCAACCAAGTGATTCCAGCGCTAGATGTATTCTGTTGTTGTTAAATGGGAAACATCCTCACTGCTCCAACTCACACTACTTAACTTATCCCGACATTACAGTGATGACAAATTAAATTTGATCGACACTATGACAATAAATCATAACAATTTATATTCAAGAAAAAAAAATATATTTTTACAAGTACAACTCAATATGTATATAACCATATAGAAGATAATTATAATAAAACAATAGTATAAACTAATAATTAATGTGTACCTGAGGTCAACTCTAAGTTGCAAGTTGGATTGTATGTAAATTGGCAGCACTCTCTGATGAACATTTTGGCTCCAGAATTGGTTGTACAATATTAAAATTTTGAAGTTATAAATATATTGATTTTTACAGCGTCTGACGTTTAATTATCAAAATAACAATCCGGGTGCATGGGTTTGGCACCAGAATTGGTTTAACAATGTCGAAATCTTGGCAGTTATAAATGTATTGATATTTACAGCATCAACTGATGTTTAAGTAACAAAAACCACAATCCGGGTGCATGGGTTTGGCACCAGAATTGGTTATACAATGTTGAAATCTTGGAGGTTATAAGTGTATTGATTTCTACAGCATCCACTGATGATTATTTACAAAATCAACAATCCGGGTGCATGGGCTTGGCACCAGATTTCGTTTAACAATGTTGAAATTTTGGAAGTTATAAATATATTGATTTTTACAGCATCAACTGGTGATTAATTATCAAAAACAACAATCCGGGTGCATGAGTTTGGCACCAGAATTGGTTATACAATGTTGAAATCTTGGAATTTATAAATTTATTGATTTTTACAGCATCAACTGGTGATTAACTATCAAAAACAACAATCCGGGTGCATAGATGTGGCACCAGAATTGGTTTAACAATGTTGAAATCTTGGAATTTGGAAATATATTAATTTTTACAGCATCAACTGTCGTTCAATTATCAGGCGTGGCAATTATAGGCGTGGCACCAGAATTGGTTATACAATGTTGAAATCTTGGCAGTTATATATGTATTGATTTTTACAGCATCCACTGATGTTTAGTTATCAAAAACAATAATCCGGGTGCATGAGTTTGGCACCAGAATTGGTTTATTCAATAGTAAAATTTTGAAGGTTATAAATATATTGATTTTTACAGCATCGAGTGATGATTATTTTACAAAACAGCACAATTTAACAATATTAAAATCTTGGTATTTGGAAATATTTTGATTTTTACAGCATCAACTGTCGTTCAATTATCAAAATAACAATCCGGGTGCGTGGGCTTGGCACCAGAATTGATTATACAATGTTGAAATCTTGGAAGTTATATATGTATTGATTTTTACAGTATCCACTGATGTTTAATTATCAAAAACAACAATCCGGGTGCATGAGTTTGGCACCAGAATTGGTTAATTCAATAGTAAAATTTTGAAGGTTATAAATATATTGATTTTTACAGCATCCACTGATGGTTAACTATCTAAAACAACAATCCGGGTGCATGGGTGTGGCACCGGAATTGGTTTAACAATGTTGAAATTTTGGAAGTTGGAAAAAATATTGATTTATACAGCATCAATTGACGTTCAATTATCAAAATAACAATTCAGGTGCATGGGCGTGCACCAGAATTGGTTAATTCAATAGTAAAATTTGAAGGTTATAAATATATTGATTTTTACAGCATCAACTGATGTTTATCCATATAGTAAACTTGAGGTTAGAATTTACGTGATTTACTGCCTTCACGGATAAGAATCTCCAATTTTCGGGTGACAACCTATTTTTTACTCACTATAGCTTACACTCTGATTTTAATTAATAATGCATGCGTTTACTTTAATTATACATTACAAATCGCGGTTCACCTCTTAATGCTGGCCATAAGTTTGCTTTATTTTTGGGTGCACAAACCGTGGTATGGAATAGGACTTTGAATCGATCGAAAGTAATTAATAATCAGTAAAATAAATTAAACACGAATATAACAACAATAACTCAATACAAAAATGATTGCTAACAGTATAATAAATTAATTCACAAAAATATATTTATATTTATTTGTATATTCATTAATTTAGTCTTGTATAATGTAATTTGAAATAATTTTAGGCAAAATATTTTAATAAAAACTTGTAATTTATTATTAACATTGCACACACTCTTCAAAACCATAAATTCAAATAATATATAGTTCCCAGTTCCATGACGAATAGTTAGTTTTACGCAAAATTCTACGCTACTTTTTGTTTTTCAATAATTTTATACTTATAAATAATATTTTAATAAAGAATGTGTCTCCGCTCTAAATTAGAAATCTTTTTGTACGATTTAAAAAAATTGTGGTTGTCATCTATCGTAAATTTTATTTAATTATTGTGAATTCATTTGTTTTATAAACAAAATAACAGTTTAATTTGAAGTTTACATCGCAAAGACATATATTTAAAAAAGATTCAAATATATGTACGTATTACATATTTTAAATAATACAAGATGTAAATATAACCATCCGGCGAGGATTAAAAAACCACCATATTAACAAAGGATTTACAACCATCGCCGATGTAAGTAAACATTTTTTTAAATCAAATTTTGATCTTTAAGTTCCAATAAAATGTTTATTTACAGTTTTTTTGGGAACCATATTACATCACGATTTTTTCAAAACATAGCTGTAAAGTTGAAATTTGAAATAATTTGCTGCCTATATATTTAATTTAATTTAATGTAGAAAAACTTTTATATAAAACAATGTATTTTTTTCAAAAAAATAAACAAAAAACCTGAAATTTTATTTGTTTACATTTTATTTTTGTCTATATGAATACTAGATACATATGTATATTATTTTTACTATATTTCAATTTCTTTCCACCAGAGGTCTCCATTTAATAATTTTGTAGTTCCAGTTAATTTCAAAGACGGCGTAAATGTTAGTTTTATTAAGGATTCATTCCATTCTAAATGGTATAGCGGTAGACAATTTGGACATTTCCTATACAAATCTAACGCTAATCTAACGCTAGATCAACCGCTATATCTAACGCTAGTCTAGCGTTAGAGAAATGGATGTGGGTTGAGGGATTCTACTTATAAGTGAAATCGTATTTTAATTATTAATTAAAATGTAAAATATTGAATGCATACTTTGAAAGGGTCCGTTTTGGGAGTGCCCTACTTGCATTCTTTGATATTAATAATAATAATAATATTAACACAAAAAAAATTACCAAAAATAGAAATACAAAAAAAAAAGAAAGAAATATAGTATAATTTATATTCCCCATAGGTTCGCGTCCAGGACCACTTCGTTTACCCAGCGAATAAAATGGTATCGATTCGTTCATGAATCGATGAAGAAACTTCTTCTCTGAGGTGTAGAATCGTGATGGAAAAGGTATGGAAATTTGTATGTAAATAAATAAAATGTCCGCCAGATTCGTGAACGAATGCTCTAGTACGATTCATCATGTAATACTACCACTTGAATCGCTGTGGAATATTCCACAACGATTCTTTAGTGAAATTTCGACTACTTTCTTAAACGATTCTTCATAGAAATTTTGTTAGTTGTTAACATTGCAATAATTAAAACATATTTTATTTTAGTTGAATTTCATTTTATTTCTAATAAATTTATTTATTATAGTTGTATAGTTATAGTTATATAGTTTAATATAATGTTACTTTAATACAAAATTTATATTATTTTGGTTTTTCTCTCGATGTAAAAGAATTTTTTTTATTGAAATAAAATAGTTTTAATTATACTTATAGAAAAGAAATGATTTAATAGCTGGCAACGGCCATTTTACTTCTCTCCATGACTGTCTTCTAAGTTTATTGTTACCAGAACCAGATTGCTTATCAGCCGCCATAATTATTTACTCTCTGTAAAAATTTGAACAAAAATTATTGCTTAGTGAAGCAGTTTTTGTAAATTTTTCTCTTTACTTAAGTACACTTTCACGTTTTTATATTTCACATTACATTTTGTATATTTAAAAAAACCAATACTTAAAACTTAAAAATATTTTCTCACGAAAAAACATACTTATGAACTACAAAGTTGTACAATGTTGATTTTGTCTTGTTTTAGTTCACTTTATTAAAACTTGTATAAAGATGGCATACTGATCAGAGAATTAACCAATCAAAAGACATTAAAATGTTATAGAAAGATTCGAGATAGAATCGTAGTGTAGTCTTCCTATGGAAAAGCTGTAGAAACTTTCTCCTGTAGAAACGAAATTCGTTGGGTACTGACAGCTATAAAGCTGTGTTCCATTACTTCAAAATTAGCAGGGGTACGTTAAACAAAAATTCTACCATACATTTAAATGATAATCAAATTAGATCGTTCGAAAACACATATCAACCTCAATGTCCGACTATATATTTCCCAATTAGTATTCAATGTAAATTAATATTCATAAATATATTGAAGTTGGTCTATTGTTTAGGTTGTTATAATAAAGGTATATTTTAGATTTGGGAATTTGAGAAAGCAACAAACATAATACAGCGAGCATAATTTAGGCGATTACAATAGTATAGGAAGTCCAAAGAACATTGAGCAAAGTAACCGTGTACCGACAACATTCGCAATCTTTACTATACTTATGGAAATTAACATATTCTATTTCCAGTTACCTTTACCTAAATCCACTGCCAAACGGAGGAGTGCAATCGACAGAACAGATGCAATGACAACAAACGTGTAGCTTGGCTTAAAATTAACGAAATTGATTTACTTTATATAGATTAATAAGTGTTCACTTTTGTTTGTGATTGAAATTCAAGGGATCATTGGATTTTCTCCACCAGAGAATTTTCATTAAGAACCAGTGTAACCATTTGAAGTCACGCTGGTATAGATAGCGAACGTTACACTGCCAAGGATCATATATTATCGAATCACCTTTTCAAAAGCACCCTATGAGCTAATCACTTATATATAACTAATCGATTAAATTAAGTCCTCCAGTGAAATTAAAAAAAGGTGAGGGACACTTGGTGATAGCCTACGTATGGATACATGGAACTTCTACGGAAAAAATAAGATTATAGTTATAAACAGCCAAGCTTTATAAATAACTTTCAAATTTAAATTTTGTGAGCGCTGAAAGATTGATTACATAGACATTTGGGATTTCCATTATTATGAAAATTTTTTTATAAAAACGGTTATATTCCATCTTATTTATATTTTCTGATTTTTTATCACAAAATGACTTCATCCATAACGTTTGCCACTAGCACCTCTTGTTGATAGCAGCTGTTTCCTAGCTTTTTTAGTAATCCTTTTACCTGCTACATCAACGCATCCTCCAGTTACTGTTTGCAGTTTCAATCCATTTGAAACTGTCTGGTTTTAAAACGCTGCCAATCAAACCTTTGCGAACAAATGTGCGAGCTGAACCTGTATCCAGAATAATAAAGCAAAATTTACCGTCAATTTGTCCTTTGATACTCACCATTTACTGCTATTTTTTAAATTGGGATATTGGTTACATTCTACAGAAGTTAACTACTGTCATGTGACCCCCTCCATTACATACCCTTCATCTGAAGTCACTTCTACCTCTATATGCCAATGCTCAACCTCTCATCCTCACTTCTACATCCCGTTTTTGTATTCAAAAGATGCAGATCCTCTGTGCCATCTCACATTGCATTGCGTATGCGAATGTTTCGTGGAAAAACGCCTTAGGTGTAACCATTACTGTTATTCTGATTTTTGGATCTTAGAAATTGTCAATTAAGGCCTCTATTTTCATCTTTTCTTTTGTTGTCGTTTGCCAGCACAGCCTGTAATTGTTCAGCTACTTTCCCCTTAATCGGAATTGTAAATGCAGCAAAAAATGCTTCAATGTACCAAACATTCTGATAATTAAGTGGTTGTTTCCATAACAGAACTTTTCACCGCCTTATCTGCTACTGAATCGCTGTCTGTTATAATTACCCTACACTGTTAACTCTCTACAACTATTTCACTAGCTTCCATAGCCTCTCAAAGACGTGTCATCAACTCACTTTTGTTTCTTCTTATTGATAATCCTCGTTTTTCTAGTTCCTGATTCAACTAAATAGTTTTAATTCACTTAAAAAACATTATTGACAGCTTACTAATCTCATCGCTGTCGTTTTTCTACCATCCTTCAATCATATTCTTAATTTGATAAACGTTATTTCCACATTCCCTTCTTGAGCAAAAACAACAGGTTTTATTAAGTCTTCAACACCTTTACTGTTTTTCAACAACAGGAAAACAGTACAGCAACCAATATTTAAGAGCTAGAATATTCTTGCAACAGCTTCAGAAACTCGAACGGTTGATTGTATAAATTTTCAGTATAAACACAGCATCCAAAATAATATACAATATTTCTATTAAATAACACTTAAAACTTTATTCACAATTAAAAATCACTTTACATCTATTTACATGGTTTTATGTTCACGATACAGCGATTCGATAACAATTAATTTTCACTAACACATCCTCTTCACGTGACAAATATCATTCCAATGATATTGATAAAAATGCAACAGAAATATCAAAGATGGCTGTTGATATTACAAAATATCGTTCTGATAGATTTTGACAGATATAACACATCGTTTTTGTTTGTTTGTAAAACTTTAACTTCTCTTTTGTTTTCCATAATTTTACTATACCTATGTATTCAAAAAAAATTCTACGAATTTTAAATATAAATAATATATAAAATTTGCTTTGAATTTTAAATGTTTGTAGATAAACAAAATCAAATTGCCATATTTTTGTGAATTATCATAAAATCATACTGATATTTTTTTCTACAATCCTTGTAGAAAAAAATATCATGAAAAATGTTATGACATTGATAGAAGCAGTCTTCACCTGTGATTTCTTGTATAACTCGATTGTAGATGTTACGTGAAGACCCACAGTAAGTACAATTTCGCGTTCCAATTTAAACTGTTTACACTATCGCAGTCTAATTTGAACTGCAAAATGCATTGCTTATATTTAATTTTGCTTATTTTCTCAATTAATCGAGATAAATTTCTTTACAAAGAAAACTCAAAAAAATCTGAGATTAATCGATGTCATTATATTGCATGTATTTTATTTAATTTTTCTGTTTTGTCGACCCATCTTCTTGGACACAGTATCACATGTTGAAGAGCGATTTTAGTTTGCTTATTGAAATATAGTATTTCAACTGAGTTTGAATACAATTTTGTTTTATATTTCGTTGCGGTTATTTTAAGTTATTTAATTTCACGATTTAAAGTTTTAATTAAAGTAGTATTAATACACCGCTTCTATTAAATTGAAACGATTGATTTTGTTTATTTAGGAACTAGAACGAAACTGAAAAACCAAACTTACATAATTTTAATATTTTAAAATAATATCATTTCTAAATCATTTGATAGATATTATTTTAATTTAAAAAATCGTTGATCAAAATTTTGAATTTAAGTTCAAAATTTTTATATATATCGTCGCTTTAATAATGAAATGACGTATACGCAAAAGTATAGTTTCGAGATATTTGAGTTTAAAGTTTGATGTGCGCATGCATTTGCATGGACGTTAATTTATAATTTATTAATTCTTACCCCCAGTCATAAAATAATTCGAAAATGTAAAAATGCCAATTCAAAGATACCCTTATGGGGAATGCAGCGCACCTATTATATAAAAACAACGTATAAATAGCATACGTTGTTTCATTATTAAAGCGACGATATAGTCATCATCCAAAAAATTCAATAGCATAGTCAAAAATAGTCAACATTTTAGTCAACTGCGAAGAGATTCTGAATGACAGTTGTGAAATAGTTAGAAGAAATTACAACGTTGATTGTTCTCAACGACGTATAGTCAATAATATTCATCTATAGTCAACTAAAGCTGTATTCCTGAACACACTCCAGATAGTTACCGAGATAAAACTTGACTTTATCACTATGATCCAGAGTCAAAATGAATCCATGAAATAGGTGGTAAAAGGAAACTACAATTCACCACCGAAAAACGTAATAATTACAATATGTGTCACAACAACACATAAAAACGTTTTAAGACGTAGATCCCAGAGTAACATGCGTTCTGAGGTATTTATTGATGGTCGTTAATTTCTTTTTTAATTAGATAGAATGGAGAACAACAATAAAATAAAATACAACAAGCAAAAACAAAACTAAAAATGAAACATAAGTCCAAATAATCCACCTAGTGGCATATGCCTTTGTCATCTGACGCACTATCTTTCCCAAAAATTAAAGCCCACATTAGAGCTGCCAGTGGTTTGTAATATCTCAAGTTAGCTCATATGTTAATAGCAGGATTGATTTTACATTAAAAAACTTTTTGATTTTACATTAAAAAACTATTTTTCAAAATTCAAAACAACTTAAATAGTTTTTTAATGTAAAATCGAAAAGGAAACTTACAACTATATACAAAAACCAATTTGTTATATATTTACAAATCAACAAAGACTAATTTCTTTATGCGATCCGCCGTTAAGATAATGGCGACAATTTGTTGTGATACTGTGATTTGTTTGAATAAAATTTACTGTTATTCAGATAGATTTACCTTATTTAACTTATTGAACCACCCTCGTAGAACTTAATTTAGTCAATCGAGTTGAATGAAAAATTTGTTTTCAAAAGTAAGTTGAACTACTCCACTGCTAATCATTTCGCCTAAATGTCGAAAGCCTACAACAATATATAGTTTAAATGATTTTTAGATATTTTATTTTAATAAGAAAGTATATAATATCAATCAGTAATCAAAAAAGTGCGTTAGAATAACCGTTAAACGAGAAATCGTACCAAAAATGTTTTTCTAATGTATGTTTGTAATCTATTGATTTCATTTTTGCGGATCGAATGATGAATTGGTTGAATAACTACCAAAACAAATGTGTGTTGTTGCGACACGAAAACGTCGAAATTCGTAGATGAACAAATTTAACATATGAACAAGCACAATCTTTAATATGCCAGCCAGTCATAACGGTTTTTCGTGTTACAATAATTAAAATGTAATTTTAACATACAATAATCCTATGAGTAGCTGGTTTGCTTCGCATAAACAACGAAATCAATTTATGAGCCTTTAGTTTTGGTTTAGTACTGGTTCAGTTATTGGTTTTAACAAAGTTATTTGATGTGTATACAGTAATAATCGTTCGTCCTTTTGATATTGAAAATAGAATATATTGTTTCCAATTTTTAAATTGAATCATTTCAATGACGGTTGAAACTTAATCACTAAGAAGATATCTCATATCACCTTTGTTATGAATAATAACGTGGCAAGTTATAATTGATATTTACATTCTTTTTTTAATCACACTCCAGTTCATAAATCAAAACACACGTAAATAATTTAACTTTGATAAAAAGAGGTTTTGTAAATGTACACATGATCTTGAAAGTATAAGATATATGAGAAACTACTTTATCGATCCGGAAATCAACTTTTTAATTATATTAGTAATGAAAACTGGTTTAGGTAATTATGACAATTTTTGAAAATAGATACTAGGTCGTTGACATTCATATATTTGAATTAAATTATTTTCTGTTATAGAACATAAAAATCAAAATGAAATTATGTGACCGGCATGGCATGATATGTATTTACATTTATAAAATCTTAGACCAAATGAAAAACAAAATTTTGAAAATAAAGTTTCTATAATTGAAAAATGTATTATTATTTTTTCTTTTCTTTCAGAAGATTTGTCATAAGATCATTGACCATTTGACGCGACCATTTTAGTTCAAGGGGATATTACTATTATTCTCGTGTTTTGATCATATGGTTTTTTATCATTTGTTTTTACTTTTAAGAATCTGGGAAAAAAGAAAAATCACAAAAGCTATAAATATTATATTTTCTACATTAAAGTAGTTTCTAGTTTTTAATTTTTAAAATTCTTATATAGTTAAATGTAGTTTAGTTTGATAACTATAAAATAAAACTGGAATCCAATCTAGTAAAATGTAGATAATAAAGGTAATAGAAATATGTTAATATATTACGTTCCGTATGCGTAATTGCAGCTTATACTAGTATTAGTGATTTAGCTATTAAAAATTGAATAATATTTTTATTTTCGTTTCAGGTTTAGAAACTGAAAGGTTAGTGAAAGGTATACACAAGTGTCATAAGTTCAACATCGCGTTGCAGTTCTTTTATTGAAAATACAACAACTTGTTGCAGTACTAACTATGAACAAGGAGTACTGTCATGTCATAAAACATAACAAAACATTATTTAAAAGTGTCCGTGCCCAAAGACCTCTATTGTTAGGAATTTTTTTACACAAACGGCTTTTTACACAAACGCCAAACTCTGGTTCAAAAGAATCTTTAACTAAAACTTAATTTTCATTCAGAACATTATGAAGGTGATTACATAAATTCAATCGGTTCTGATAAACCCGCAGAAAACATTTTTGTTGAAAGATAAAAATCTTCTGTTTGAAAATATGCTAAATACCCTGATTTAATTAGATAAAATATAAGAAACACAATTATTTATACATATCAAAGTGAATAAAACATGCTAATCGAGTTAAAGTTATATATTTACTTCTAGATGACCAGAACTTTTACGGTCAAGTATGACCAAAATAATCCATAAAAGAATTTTGTGTAAACAAAACAACTGAGAAAATATTCTCATATTTTTTAGGTAGACTTCATATAAACTTCTATCTAAATTGCAATGTGCGAATGTCATCTGCGAATTTCGGAAAAAGTTTGATGCCAGATTACTATGATAATTGGAAAAAAAACCCATATGTATATATGTATTGGTAATTCTTTTTTACTCGGTCACTGAACAAAGCCAAAAATGGTTCCATTTTATTCAACCTCACGGGTACGTTTTTAACTTAAGCCTTCCTTTTTCAAATGCTAACGGGTTCTTTTTGTTATAATTTTCTAGCATCGATAATTGATTCTACCTCAAAAAATATATTATTTTGCCCCATGCAATTTTTGAGACCGAGAAGCCTTTATCTTAAAACCAAAATTAAAATGTTCAAGCCGATAAACTCCTTTACAAAGCTACGTTTTTTAAGTAAGCTTTTATGTTTTTGAAATTTTGATAGCAAATTCGAATTCCACGGCAAATTTTACATAAGAAATATACACTTTTTCCATGTCAGCTTTTTTATGTTTTCTTAAGGTTTTCATCTAAGTATTAAAATAATTTTAATAATCAAACCATAAAAATATCAATAAGAGTTAAAAAGTAGGTTCCGAATTAGCTGTCAGGATTTCGAAAAAAATGTACCAACAAGAGAAAAACGTTGCTCTTGGTCGTTATGTATTTGAATTATTCGATTACCATAACCAATTTTGATGGTGCATGAATCTGTCAAATCGTATTTTTTTTTTGTTTTACCCTCTGAGAACCCGAAATATTTTCCCAAAGACGTGCGTAACTTTTTCATTTGACTAATCTTGACTGTACAACCATTATGAGTTTTTTTTAAATCCACAAGAAAAAACAACCACAAAAAAATAATAGTTTCTTCCTCCCTACGGTTGTGTTGTGTTAATAAAACTTACAGAATAAATGACATTTTGAATTTTGTTATAACCAAACGAAATTTGTTAATAATAATATAAATTTGACAACAAATTTTCAAAATATAATTTGAGAATAATTACATAACTTAAATATGACTTAAATAAACTTCATGTCGTTAGAAAATATTACTTGTTCTTTATGGTACACTATGTTCACTGGTAATACCTCAATAAATTTAAATTACCCTCGTAATTATTGTCATTCATTTTATAAAAGTTTGCACAACTATGAAGAAAACTTTTAATTTTTTTGTCATTTTAAATTTAAAATGGTTTTTAATTTATAAATTAATAAAAGAGTTTGTTGTAGTTGTAGATTGTTAATCTGAAGTCAATGGGTATATTTATATTATGTTCACTTACTATAATTAACAACTACAATTGCTTGATTATTAATTAAACACTTTATTGATATAAATGATTTTATACACACTTTAACTATAGTAGGTGTCATTCGCACCGCGCGTCCATATGTTCTGTTGACTTCATATTTTAGTGTTGTCACCCTTCATTTTTCAATGGGTTGCGTTCTTCAATTCACTACAGAATAGTTTTGTTGAACAAGAGGAAATTTTTTTTTATTCAAATTTAGATATCTCTGAATATACTCATGATCCTTTAATATTGACTAGGCAAACATTTAAAAAACCCTAAGGCGGCTTCTAGATCTGAAATATTGCATGCCATGACCGTTTCAACCCTTGCAAGTTCATCCGCTTTTACGTTTTTCGTAATGCCACTATATAGCCTGAAACCCACCGCAGTGTGATGTTGTTGAGTTGTGCTATCCTACAAAGAGTTTTTCTACATTCATTGAAGAGTTTGAAAGAAGTCTCCGGCTTATTACCAGTATTTTAATAGCTGTTAAACTATCCGAACAGATGCAGATTTTTTCACCTGCCGAAGCAAATGCGTTTTAAAATACGTGCAATTATTGATAGCATACATCTCCGGCTTAAGAAGTCTACAAAGCCGTCCAAGATGAAATTTCTGGCTACTTATGATTCCATCTTCTGCATTTTCTTTCAAAAGTGAACCATCCGAATAAAAAACATTGATCTTACTGGAGGACGAGTCGAACCAGGATGCCTGACATTCCTCTCTCAAAGAGATGAACAGTTCAGGGGGCTTCTCAAAGCTATACACTTTGGTCATGACGTCACTATACATATTCATTTTTGGACAATATGTCCGTAATCTGTCAAGTATGTGACCATGGCCGTATATTTTCGCTCTGCTTACTCACGCCCCTACCGCATGTAGTCTGCATACAGCTCTTTTAACTAGCTACACTACATGTAGATGTATAGGAGCCAGGCCTAACAATACGACCCTACAACAGTGTTGGTGTAGTATGCAAAGAACGGGTAGCAGGATTTATGGTTTATCCGATCACAAATAACATATAGGACAATATTTCATGATAATGTGAGAAAATAAAAATAAAATAAAACCTATAAAGCAATTTTGTTTTAAAATTTTGCTGGAACAAAATTATATGAATTCCAATAATCCAGCTTCTGGCATACTCCTTGATCATGTGACCCACTGTCTTCCTCAACGATTAAAGCTCGCATATAGAGTTATGTGAAGGGACCTTTCTTCGAGCAAGTAAAAACTCAATCATCAAGGATTATTCAACAGCTATAAGATTGAGGATAGTGTATACTACCGTTGACTGAATAGAGTTCATTCGCCAGCAATACTAAGATATCACCTTCGCTAGTGATATCTCACTACTATTGCCAGTGGTATGTGATATCCCACGTTAGCTCATATATTTCAATAGAAACTGGATTACGAGGACTTGTCACACCAGTAGATTAAAAATTAAAAAAAAAATAACAAATCAATAAAAACTGATTCAAAAACAAAAACTGAATCCGTTGTTCAATTAAGTTTGAAGTTTGAAATTCAGCACAATGCATGCTTTAGTCTCACCTTTCAGTTTAAATGTATTTCCCAATATTTGTGACAACTCGTTTCTCTTAGTTTCAAAAGCATAATAATGATCTTTACCTCCTTTGCATCCAAACATCTAACCCGTGGAACTTTATTGTTTGTATTTATTGTATTTCTGTTATTTTTCTTAAGCTCTGAGCATTCTAAATAGAAAAAAAGTCCGAGCGGAAACGTGTATATATATATATATATATATATATATATATATATATATACACATATAAATTATCCTTATTTCCTTCCTATCCTTATTTCGGAGTCAGACGAAGAAAGTGGTCTCCCAAATTATAAAGGAAAAAGAACAAAAAAAAACAAAAATAATCGAAAATAGAAAAATAAGTATTATAAGTGTTGATAAGTGCTAATAAGTAGCTAATAAGAGTTATAGTGTTTGTGTTAGTGTTTATAAAAATAAAAGTATTGAAGAACGGACGCGTACAGTTATATAATTGGTGAGATTGTTCTTTATTAAAAAATTAAATGGTATTTTGTGTTTACTGTTGCCAAGGGCTAGGCAGGTAAAATTTTACTTTTATTGCTTTGATGTAATAAATTTATTTATTATTGTAAAGCATAAATTTGTCTTGGCAACAGAAAACAAAAAATTTCGTTTTAGTTGTTATTTTTTTGGATTGGTTGAGATTTTTTTTTTGTGAAGTTTTTTGACATGATCTAGCTTGGAGTTATCTTAGGAGTTGGAAAATATCAGTTAGTTGATTATGAAATGTTTTTTTTTTGACAAAAGTTAGGAATTTTGAATTTAACCCTTTAATTGTACTCTTCAATTTTGTTAGTGTCTTTTGTGTCCCCATTTTTTTTTTTGCTTTTCTTTTATCGTGCTACTGTTGCATGAAATTTAACTTACTGCTATGTATATTAAATGAAGCTTATAGGAGTTTAAAAATAAGTTTCCCGTTGTGAAAATAGGATTTACTAAATTCACGTCCCTTCGACCACGAGAATGTATAAAATTATCCCAAGGAGTTCATAATGTGTGCGTGTGTACCATATATCAAAATATGAAACTAATGATTCAACACTCGAAGATGTCTTGGATTACTGATGCTGCTTTCCAGAATTATAAAACATTAATTGACTTTGTTCCATGTGGTGAATTAACAGAAGATTGTCATACTTTGAAGTGCAATGAATGTTCAAAAAAACTTCAACAACTGGAAGAAATATTACTAAAGGATTTTGACGTTAAAGGAATCCTTCAAGTCAAATATCAACAATGGATTACGACTGATTGATGCAATTTGGATACTTCAATAGAAACTGTAGAAAAATTTATGAAAAAATTTGTTTACCGTTTACAAATTTTTATACCACACAACTTTATAGCAAAACAGCAATCTACATTCATTGAGGAAAGAAAAAAAATTAGAACCAGGAGAGTGCCTTGTTCAAGGGGATTTTTCTGAAAAACTACGCCATTCAGGATTCGGTTCAAGGTTATCATTATAATAATTCACAAGCTACTATTCATCCATTTGTCATTTATTTTAAAAGTGCTGCAAGTGAATATATACAGCACCGAAGTTTTATACTCATTTCGGATATAAACGATCACAACAGTACTACAGTCCATCTTTTCATTACAAAAATTATTGAATTCATCAGAACGCATATAACTTCTAATATTAGGAATAGTAGATTCTTATATGAGCTTAGAATGAAGGTAATTCTTCACGAGGATGAAGTTTCCCGAAACGAGCGTAGCGAGTGGAGGGAATCATCCGAGTGAACAATTGCCATCATCCTAAGCGAATACAAGATGCTATTTTATCCACGACTGTAAAATATTTCGTTTAATTTCCAGTTTTCATGCAAAAATTTGTATCGCCATATTGAAATAAAACATCAAAGATAGCGAAAAACAAAACAAGTTTGTTATTTAATTTGTTAGGGGAATATTTAATAAACTATAGAGCCAAACAATTTTAATCAAATTCACTAGTTGTGGAATGAATACAATTACAATGGAAGACATATGCATGGAATTTATAACACCGACGGGGCACCTTCTCAATACAAGAATAAACATAACCTAATTAACTTATGCCATCATAAAAAAGACTTTAAGGTTGATGCAGAATGGCATTTTCATGCTACCACCCATAGCAAGGGACCTTGCGATGGGATTGTTGGTACACTGAAGTGTGCTGCACACCGTTACAGTATGGGGAGCAGATATATTATTGATACACCAAAAAAACTTTTCGAATGGTCTTTAAAATGGGAATCTGCCATGAACTTTGGATACGCCGATAAAAATGAATATCAATTAACGAAAGAAAAATTACCAAATCGATATAAAAATGCGATTACTATAAGTGGAACTCAAAAATTTCATTCTTTTGTACCATTAAATACTAAAGCCGCAATTAGACTATTGCAGAACTCTGCAATATTTCTGCAATGGTAGTGTGTAAAATATTCATTGCAGAAAAGTTTGGCAATGAAATAATTTGAAAATATTGCAATGAATCATTACAATGTTTTGCAGACTATTGCAATCATTACAGACTATTGCAGAAATATTGAAGAGTTCTGCAATAGTCTAACTGCGGCTTAAGACAATAATTGCAAAAATGTTTTTCCAATTCAAAAGAAACTTTTGAATGTAAAATAAGTTAATAATTTTTAATAACTATATATTTTCTTTAACCTACATATATAATTTGTATGATATTTTAAAAAGTTTATTCAATAATAAAATATTTGTAATTTAATTTTAAAATACAATCTTTTACTTTATGATTCCACAATAACATAATACGAACATAATGCTTCTGTTATAACATAAATTCTGTTGTACGAGAAAAAGTAAAAAACATTTTATCGGAAGTGACAAACCGGAAGTTGGGATGCAGAACTGTTGTAAACCGTACTAAATGTGTATGTACCAAATTTCATCCAATTCGATTATCAGGTACAGAAGTTATTGAGCTTCCAAAATAACAGGTGCTTGGAGGACCCCCTACCACTTTGTTCACTATCGCTCAAAAAACTAATCAGTTCTTTGCCATACATATTTGCATCTTTTTGCAAAGTGTAATCAAAATTACTTAACGAACGAATGTTGTATGCTTCCAACAAACATTGAAACAATAAACAGATGTTCGGGAGGACCCCACCACTTATCCCAATATTGTCCAAAAACTAGTCAAGTCTTTGTCATTAAAGTCTTCATCTTTTTTCGAAGTGCCATTAGAATTGATTAATGAATGAAATCTGTATGCTCCCAACAAACTTTAAAAACAAAGTGTGAAAAGTCAGCAGTTGTATGGTATACCCCCTGTCACTTTGATCAATGTGTCCCAAAAGATGATAATTATCTTCTTACACTAATTGAATCCTTTCCATAAGTTTTATCATAATCACTTCATTATTGTAGGCTGTAGTGTGCATAAAGATACTGAAAAAACTGTCAACAATTAAAAAAAAAATTTTTTACTGGAAGTAAAAAAAGTCCAAGCGGCACGTATATCCGCTAGAAATAGGTAGATTTCGAGATCAGACAGTTTTGTGTGCCAGTAGAATCTGATGTATCAGGTTAGTTTAAACAACACAAACTAATTTAAAACAGATATCGAACAAATTTTAAAAAGAAAATTAGCTACATATAAGTAAAACTATATCTATCCAATTTTGCAACAAACAAATATCAAATCTACCACAGAACATGTGTGTGACAATTTATGACACAAACCTTCGCTATATCATATGTCGTCCAATTACTGCAAAATATCAAAATAGCTTATTTCTAAGAAAAAAAATTAATTTCTTCTATTCAAACCTTTTTATTTTTTTTCATTGACTGTTATAAGGTTTTTGAAAATTGTAGTTATGGATTGTTGCAAACTTTTTTGTTGAAGCCAAAGAGCCTTGTTAGTTAGAGCCTTTTTAGAAAAAAGGCTCTAGTTCCTTAACCACTTGTCGGATTTTACTGATTCACGAACTCGTCCAAGATATTAATAGAACACACATGTACAGAAAATTTTAATTATCTACCTCAACAAATGCGACCGTGAGAGTGCCGGTCGTTTTCGTTATATCTCATATCGTGTATATATATATATATATATATATATATATATATATATATATATATATATATATATATATATATATATATATATATATATATATATATATATATATATATGTGTATATATATATATATATATATATATATATATATATATATATATATATATATATATATATATATATATATATATATATATAATATATATATATATATATATATATATATATATATATATATATATATATATATATATATATATATCAGTCGAAGATATAACAAGGATGTCCCTAGAGTGGAATCCACAAGGCAAAAGGAGAGTTGGAAGACCACCCATGACATGGAAGAAAACGGTGCTAGCTGAAGCAAAACAAATTGGCAAGACTTGGGGTGAACTGAAAGCGATTGCCCCCAACAGAGTTAGATGGTCCAGTCTAGTAGACGCCCTATGCTCCTAAATGGAGATAAAGGAAAAAAAAAAAAAAAAAAAAAAAAAAAAAAAAAAAAAAAAAAAAAAAAAAAAAAAATATATATATATATATATATATATATATATATATATATATATAGAGCAATTCCATCCCAAAGCGATCACCTGTTGTCCATCAAAATTTTATTTTGCCTAAAACTATTTTCATTCGGTAGAGTATCGAAAATGGTTGAGTTAAAATTTTTTTTTTGATCCAAGAAACGCTTGGTTATCCTGTGCTGGTATGGTCTAAAATCGCGAACTGTGCTTACACGCGTATCTTGAAAATGCAACCATTTCTGAACGGCTGAACCGATTTTGACAACAGTAGGCGTGTTTGAAAGCAGAAACATAGTAGTTTTAGGGAAAATTTTTATCTGAGCATGTTTTTATAGAACATCTATGAGAAAATTGAAAAATGGTCAGAAAAATCGTCATTTAACATAGCCTGAACTGAAATTTTGCCAGTTAAAAAAAGAAAAAAAAAACTTTCATATATTAGCTTTTTAGTTTCTAAGTATAAAAAGAGGGATATTTTTCGTTCTCGAGTAACGATTTTTTAAAGTTTGTCCTACAAAAATAGTGTTCTTTATATGAAGCTTTAATCCAAATTTCACGCTCTTAAACCTTAATAAACTAAAAGCCAAAGACAAACATCTTGAATAAGATAAAACGAAATATCAAAATGCTTTTTTATTCGCCTACATACTAAAGTGTTACTTTATTACTGTGATTTACGGCCTTAAAGTGTCACTTTTTAACTATTCATTTTGTTGTAATATAGTTACGTCCAAAAAAGTAAAAAGCATTTGTATTTGTTAAAATTCTATGAAAAATAAAATTTTTTATCAAAGCAACCCTTAAATTCAAAATTTCATTATCCAATTAAAATTATTGTTATCATTTGTTGTCATGGTTATTCAATAACGTTTCGGAGACAATACTCTATCGACAAATGACAATTAAATAGTCTACGAGATTTAAACGCAAATAAGTGTTATAAGCCGTTGTATTTTATTTATTTATTTATTTTTATTGTTAAGTAAAAGAAACCTAAAAATTTAAATAGCCATGTGCAAAGAGCAAAAATGCTATTGCATGACATACTAATAACAAATTACAATTACACAAAATCAATAAAAATTAACAATTATAACAATTACAACAAGTACAAAAATAACAAAAATATAAACAAAATAGTAACAGAAATAATCTCAAAAAGAAAAAAAAAAAAAGGATGAGCGAATGAGTGTACAATTCACCCATTTTGTATTTACTACAAAGATTCTAATAGCGAGCTACAGAATATTAGCTTGGTGGTGGTATCAGAAAGCCTCAAACACAATTACGTTTCTGTTTACTTATTTCAAATGGAATTATTGAAGTTTTTAAAAGGAAAATTTGGAAACACTATTAAGAAAATTTTCTTTTTTTCCGATGGTGCTGCTTCTCAGTACAAAAATAAAAAAAACTTTTTCAATTTATGCGAAATGAAGCAAACGGAAAAAATTGATTTTGAGTGGCATTTTTTTGCTACCTACCACGGAAAGGGTCCATGCGATGCAATTGGAGGGACTCTGAAACGTTTGGCTACTAGAGGTAGTTTACAACGTGTGTATGCGGACCATATATTAACAGCAACAGACTTGTTCCAATGGATAAAAAAAGAAAGAGTTAACATCATTAACACCATATTTTGCTCTCAAGATGAACACGATATGATGGAGAGAAAATTACAAAACAAATATCATAATGTGAAAACGATTGTAGGCACACAATCCTTTAACCCATTTGTGACATTTAATGAATATAAAATGATTGTCAAAAGATTTTCTTATGCAGTTGATTCAAAAACAGTTAGTTTAATATAAATAAGATTTGTTTTTTAAGTTCTAATATTTTTCTTCCTTTTTTATCATTATATTTATACTATTATATTTTGGTGTTGGGTTTAAATTGTAATATAAAATAAAAAAAATTAAAAAAAAAAATATGCAAATAAGTATTCTAGTGTTTAAATTAAGAGGTTTAATTAATTAATTAATTAATTTATTATATTTTTTTAACTAAAACAAAGTATTTTAATAGTTCGTTTTTATCTTTTTCAAGATGTTTGTCTTTGGCTTTTAGTTTATTAAGGTTTAAGAGCGTGAAATTAGATTAAAGCTTCATATAAAGAACCCTATTTTTGTAGCACAAAATTTTAAAAAATCGTTACTCGAGAACGAAAAATATCCCTCTTTTTATACTTGGAAACTAAAAAGCTAATATATGAAAGTTTTTTTTTCCTTTTTTTAACGGGCAAAATTTCAGTTCAGGCTATGTTAAATGACAATTTTTCTGACCATTTTTCAATTTTCTCATAGATGTTCCATGAAAACATGCACAGATAAAAATTTTCACTAAAACTACTATGTTTCTGCTTTCAAACGCGTCTACTGTTGTCAAAATCGGTTCAGCCGTTCAGAAATGGTTGCATTTTCAAGATACGCGTGTAAGCACAAATCGCTATTTTAGGTTATACCAGCACAGGATAACCAAGCGTTTCTCGAAACAAAAAAAAATTTTTTACCAAACCATTTTCGATACTCTACCGAATGAAAATAGTTTTAGGCAAAAAAAAATTTTGATGGACAGATTTTAGCTAAAAGTGATCGCTTTGGGATGGAATTGCTCTATATATATATATATATATATATATATATATATATATATATATATATATATATATATATATATATATATATATATATATATATATATATATATATATATATATATATATATATATATATATATATATATATATATATATATATATATATATATATATATATATATAAATTTTTTTTTTTTTTGTTTTTTCGTCTCCGCTTATCATATATAGTCGTTTGGCACAAACATTTTTCCGAAATTCCGAGATGAAGCCCATTGCAATAGGTAGATTTTTATATGAAATCTACCTAAAACCGGAAATTGGGATGCAGAATTTTTGTAAATTATACTAAATGCTTATGTACCAAGTTTCATCCAATTCGATTATCAGGTACAGATGTTATAGAGCTTTCAAAAAAACAGGTGCTCCAGGGACCCCCCACCACTTTGTTTACTATCGCTTAAAAACTAATCAGTTCCTTGTCATACATGTTTGCATCTTTTTCCAAAGTGTCATCAAAATTCATTCACGAATGAATGTTTTATGCTCCCAACAAACATAAAAACTTTGTGGAAAAAAACCACCTGTTGTATGGTGGACCCCCAACCCTTTATCCAATGTGCTCCAAAAGCTGATAAAATCTTTCTCATGTTATTTAAAAGCTTTTACCAACGTTTCATGAAAATTGATCGGTAATTGTAGGCTACAGTAGGAATAAATACTTGAAAAAAAAAACTTTTTAACCGGAAGCGACAAACCAGAAGTTGGTATGCAGAAATATTGGAAACAGTACTAAAACCTTATATACTAAGTTTCAATAAGATCATAGCCCGCGATCAGAAGTTATTCAAGATTTAAACTCAGAGGTGTTCGGGAGACCCCCGCCATTTTGTCCAAATTTGAAATGAATCCAGATCTTCCATTTTCAAGTGAACCTGTATCATTTGCCAAAGTTTCATCAAGATCCTATGCAGAAAACTAAAGCCACACACCCACCCACCCACGCACACACAGACGTACACCAAAATTTTGTTTGGCTATTTTTTTTTTTTTTTTTTTTTTTTTAATAAAATGTGATGTGTAGTAGGCATTACAATATGTGTCACAACAACACATAAAAACCTTTTAAGACCAAGGTCCCACAACAACATGCGTTCTAAGGATGTTAATGGACGCAAATCTGTCTTTTTTGTTTTTTTAATATTTTTTGTTAAATAATGGACAACTAAACTATAAATCCTATCACATATAAAATATGACATAGGCCAATATTTCGTGATAGGATAGGGAAAATAAAAATAAAATAAGAGATAAAAAGCAAATTTGTTTTAAAAATTTGCAGGAACAAAACTAAAATTGGTTTGCCAATAGTCCAGCTAATGGCATAATCCTTGATTATGGGACGCAGTATATTTTTCAATGATTAAAGCTCAGATATATAGTTATATGAAAGCTCGTTTCTTCGAGCAAGCTACAGCGTTCCAGCATCAAGGAATATTCATTAGCTAAGACTGAGAGTGCTACCGTTGACTGAATACAGTTCATCCGCCAGCACCCCTAAGATATCACCTTGGCTAGTGATATCTCACTGCTATTGCCAGTGGTATGTGATATCTCACGTTAACTCATGTGCCAATAACAGGGACTGGAGTGCGCGGGGTTGTCACACCCGTGGATCAAAGATAGAGGATGGTCCAAAACAAAAGAAAAAAGAAAATTTGGGGTATGTAAGATTTTTGTTTTCACGATAGATTGCATTACTTCACACAATTTAAAATTGTGGTGAAGTAAAAAAACAACTACAGCGTAGGTATATTACACAAAATTAAATTACAGTTGCTAAATTTATTTGGAATTTCCATTTAACAACCAGGTTTATGATCGACGGTACGGTAAGAGAAATCGAGAAATCGCATTGAATCATCAACAACAACAAAAAACTAGTACCTAATCTTTATTTTAATATTCATTAAATATGTTATATTATTAAATTAATTTAAAATAAATGTTTATGAATTTTAAGAGGAAAGACATTTCATAGGATTAAAAATTTCGTAAACAACAATAAACACCAAAGTCGATTCCGATTGCTTTTGATATTTTGTATCGATTATCGACTTCTTACGATGTAAATAAATTATAATTTTGGATAATTTGATATTGGTAATTATAACACTAATCTTAAGTTATTCTAGTTCGTCTTGAAAATTATGAATGAACTGGTTTGGTATTTGTTATTTTATTAAAATGTAATAGTACATTAGTTATCAGTTGTCTAATGAAGTAATTTATTTTTTATATTATATAATCATATCCATAACAAAAGCAGAATAATTTTATCTATAAAAATGAATCATTTCTTGTTTAGTTTTAGATGGTAACAAGATGTTTACAGTTTTTTGAGAAAAACTTCATATCTAACAAATTATTTTAAACGTCATACTATTTTTTGTCATAAACATTTATATGTATTGTAACATAGCAACAATACTCTACTTCAAACTGTCCAATAACGAAAACCAATAAAACCTCCAATAACGAACACGATTTAAAAAAAAAAATCATGTTATCTTTTAAATTTTAATGCACAAAGGCATAAAGTTTTTGGTTACTTTAATGATGATTTTATTTTAATCCCCTTAAATTTATATATTTAAAAGCTTTATTCAATAAGGTGAAACTACTAATTTTATATTGAATTTAGTTATTTCACCTAATTTGGAGGACAAGGTTATTATTTTTAACAGAGAAAGGCACACAAAACTATGCTATTCTCACTTCGGTGCCTTAGTTAGAGATTAGAGTTTAGCTTGTGTTTGTGAATTTTATAAAACTAATTTTACCACAAAAATATAGATTTAAAACACTGAATAATAATTACAAATTGAAGTAAGCCCATTTTTGGTCCTTAAAATAAAGGCAAAATTTAATAATGCAAAGTCACGATCTCTTTAAAATTATTTACATGACAAAATATTAGGTTCTGATAAATTTTATAGCTGGTTGAGCTAATAACTTTTAAAATAATAACGATAAAATTGCTTGCTAAATCTCGTTACTTTATTATGACTCAGCAATAATTTATAATAAATTTTAACCTGTAGGTATGTTTAGGTCAACTTTTTTCTAGTAAGATTATTCAAATTGGTGCAATGGAGGATATAAAGTTTGAAAAATCTGTTAATTCAACATACTTAAGGTAAGAACAAAGCTCCTTTATGAAATGTTAAATGTGATCAAATCAATTAAGATAAATAAAAAAAGCGGATTTTATAAATGGTTTCATCATATGAGCAACATTTACAGTATAGATGTTAGGCTCTTATAGAGTACGAAACTTTTACAATACCGAACCAATACCGAACATTAAAAATACCGGTGGGGATAACTTTGCAATCAACCGATGGTAGGAAACCATGTGGTCATAACTGTATGCGTTTTGTTTTTTCTGTTTTAGAAAACATGAAAGCTGAAAACGTGATTATAATTGCAATTGATACAAAATTTATTTTATTCATTCGGATTTTTTATTTAAGTAATTTAAAATAATAACTTTAACACTGAAAAAAAATTAAAATAATGTCAACCTCACCCCCCAAAGTTAGCAGTTTAATATTCAAACAAATAAGAAATTGTTAAGCAATCGTTAAACATTTGTTTTGACAACAGACAACAAAATATCAAGTGTAACATATTGGTTGTATTCGGGCGGTCAAAATAATAAAAACTACCATGCAAAAAAACGGCACAAAACAATTTTATTAAGAATAGCTATTACAAAATGTAAACGTAAATAAAAAAAAGCGTAAACAAACTATAAAGGTGTAACCCCGACAAACGAAACTATCGAGAGCCAAGAGAAATGCTACTGTACATTGCTGAATATAACAAAATATTATAATAAAAAATACAAAAAAAAGAAAAAAAAAAAATCATAATATAAAAAAATTTCACAAATATCCCAATTGACCACATCTTGATTTGTGGACAGAAAAGCCACCTAAAATCACGTGACCAAGTTTTTTACCTTAACGGTAAAAAAACTTGGTCACGTGATTTTAGGTAGTTTAACCACAGAAACCTTCCATAAAATGGCAAAAGGTTGTAGTTAATAATGGCACGTATATGTACTTTATTCAACAAAAAACAGCAGGTTCAGTGTAGGTTCTCTATTGTATTCTGGCACTTTAAATATTGTACAATTGTTAAATAAGTCATGCTGTGAATGAAAAGTTTTGAACAAACATAATTATGAGTCCTTAAATTTAATCATTTGTGGAATACTCCAAATTTATTTCTCTGATAACAAAATTTTTTGACTATGAAACTTAATTCTCAGTATATTAAATTGAGAAATAATTAATCCAAGTTTAAAAACAACAGAGAGTATTAAGGCTTAACTCTAATTTTACAAAGAAAGCAACGGTTAAAAATCAACCCCAACGTCATGTTAAACAAAAGCATATTCAAAAAAATAACAAGGAAATATATGGTCTCGTTTTGATATACATAAACCAACACAATACTGCCAAATGCCCATCACTTATTCTATAACTAGTTGTAATTAACCAACATGATTTAATAATATTAATTAAAACCAACAAATAACTCTTAAATTGACTTATCAGCGAAATAGCGGCCTTGCTGTAATCAAGAACGTTATTTTTGTTTTAACTATATATATACATTTCCACACAAACACAACAACAAGAATTGAAAAGCAAAAAAAAGCTAACAACAAAAACAAAATCAAAACAAACAAAATTGAAAACTTTTATTTTGTTTTAGTATCAAGTGAATATGAAGTGAACAAGAAGTGAAAATAGTTTATTGTTTTTTGTGTTTACATATGTCTTATATGTTTTCATATTGTTTTGTTATAATAATACAAAACAAAAACATTGAAAAAAAAATAAATATCAAAACTGAAAGAAAATGAAATTTTTGAAACAATTTTGTGTTAAAAAGTTTTTGTTTTTTTTCTCATTAGAAACTGGTGGTGCAGTTATTGGTTATTTCGAATTTTTATCATCACTATTTTTTTTTGTAAAAGATGTCCTATCAAAACATCGTTTACCAGTGCAATTTGAATCAAAAAGTAAATAAATAAACAACCAAATAAATTGGAAAAATTTTAATTTTAATTTGTGACTTGTATTGTTTTAGATTTCTATTATGAACGATTAGATCTTATTATAATTTTTTCGATAATCTTATTATCGTGCATTTTACTAATCGTGGGAGTTTCGAAAAGGAATCACTTCTTATTGTTACCATGGATGGTAACCGAAGTCATTTTTTCAGGACTTGTCATATTTATTATTCTTATGTATTCGTTAGTGTGGCCAAATAATCAAATGTTTTTTGAATCAGATGCCAAAATTTATGGAATTGGATTTATTGGTAAGTTGTGAATTTTAAAGATTTTAAGATATTTTTAAAATTTATTTATTTTTAATTTTGGATTGAGTGTGTTAGCCGAGAGAAACAATCACTCGAAAGCAAAAGAGATACTTTATGCCCGAATTGCATACAAGATTTTGGCAAGATTACTTGAACTTAGGCGCAAGCGGATTTTTTTTTATTATTTTTATCGTAAATTAAGAAAATTTAGTAAAAGGGACAGTTTTGATCTGTTTATCTTATAAGCACATAAGAAATAAAGCAAAAATTAAAAAAACAGAAAAAATTCTTGTCAAAACAGTGTAATTTTTAATGGACTTTACTTTTTTCAAAGGCCTGTATCTTCTTGGACCCCGGGGCTGATATACAACTCGTTTTGGTTTTAAAAAATATATCAAATAAAAAAAAATCTTGTCGCCTAAGTAGAAGCAAGATTCCCAAGATTTTTTGTAAGAGTAAGATTCTGTATTATTTGCATAAACAAAAATACACATACACAAAATAGAAAAATATTTTTTTAAAAAATTATTTTTTCTACTACCCAACTTACAAAATCTACTTTCGATGTTTGTTCATTGCATCGAAAATTTCTTTTTCGTCACCAGTGATTAAAAAACCTATACAAATAACTTTCGTACCTAGTGACGAAAGTAATTTTTTAAAAGCCATCTATTTTCTAATTTCTTTACTAGAATAAACCATCATATAACACCCGTTAAGAGAGTCAATTGATTGAATGAAATAATTTAGTTAGTGTTAATTGGGAAGATGACGTTAATTTATTTTTTAATTATTTACGGACAATGGACATTAAAAAAGTAAAAATGATAATGAATAAATAACAAGATTAATGAATAAATCTTTAAAAAGTGTCAAAAATAAACATTATTTAACACCGTCTATTACTTTATATAACACAAATAATCTACCAATTAACTTGCTAATTGTGTATGAAACAATTTTACTTGTTTTTAAAATTAAATATGGAATTATCAAGAACAATTTTATTCTCAACAACATAGAGAATATTCATACTTATCCAACAAGACAAGCTGGTGATTTTTATATTTCATTTTGTCGCACAACTCAAGCTCAGAAGATTTTCTTTTATAGAGGATTTTTTTTTTTTTTTTTATTGGAGGGCCTTGAGACTTACAGTTCAAGTAGCACTGCGACCTGAAGGTCTATTGTGCTTACCCTGATTTTGTTATTAGTCAGTCGTCGTCTGTGCCGTTACTGGTTGTATTCTGTCATCCAAGTTGAGACTTTTAATAAAATTAATTAGCTCAATTGGAGTGACCTTTTGTGGTAATGGAAGTGTTAGTCTTCTATGACCAAGTTGGTTGTATCTGTGCCCAGAGAGTTCAGGACAGCTGCAGATGACGTGTTCCATCGTTTCTGCATCCGAGTAGCAGAATCTGCACCTGTCGGAAACAACAAGGCCTATTTTGTTAAGATGGTGGTTTAAAGGACCATGTCCAGTAACGCACCACGTTAAAATTCTTAGAGACTCTCTGTTTAAGTCGATTGTTTTTAAGGGTGAAACAGGGAGGTTACCTAGAAACTTCTTGGAGTGTACTAGTCCCTCCCTGCTTTTCCATAATTTAGCATTTTGTTCTTGTTCCATTGTTTGGATTGTGCTTTTGAGCGAACTCTTGGCCATTCCAAAGCATGGTTCCGGTCCAACAAATTTTTTATTGGCACCATTTATAGAGGACCATTTATAGAGGATTAGTTTGGTTTAATGATCTTCCAAGAAATTTGAAAAATGAGGAACAGATTTCTTTTTTAAATCAAAACTAAAAGATCATATTTATCAAAATTCGTCTCGTTTTAAATTAACATTTTGATATTAAAATTAGAAAATATTTGTTTATATGTATAATTTTTTTTTATTATTTGAAATATTGTTTATTATTAACTATTGAAAAGAAGTTTTACTTATTAATTTAACTTAAACTAAAGGTTTATAGACAAGCATCTCAATGCTGTTATAAACGATTAAAACATAAAATTTAAGAAATTGTTATTGTTAAAATGGTATCTCTATAATTTTATTGTTTCAAATAAAGAAAAAAAAAAAGAAAAAAAATGAGAGTTAACTGTGGTGTTAAGATATTTTTAAAAAAATTATTTCACCTATTTATTTAAGAAAAACGAAAAAAAATATTTATTTACAATAATTTACGTTGTTTTAAAATATATCAGGAATTTAATAACGTCATCTCCATGCAAAAACTAAATCAAAACTGTTGTTTTTATTTTAGAAATAATAATAAAATTTTTAAATTTAATTTTGTAAAACCGTCTTTAGTTATAAGCCTACTAGACGCGAAATGCAAAAAACAATAAATCTTTAAAGATGTGTTATTTAATGATTTTAGGGACTTTATAGAGCAAATAGAATAAAAATATAGAATTTTGTAGTGTAAATAGAATAAAAATATGTATATGTATAAAATATGTTATTTATTATATTTTTAATAATTACAAAAACACAAATTTTTTATTCACTTATTTTTTATTAACTGGTAATAAAAAATAAGTGAATAAAAAATTGGTGTTTTTGTAATTACTAAAGATATTTAAAACATGTATTATTCACGTCACTCCGACTCAACAATTTTAATTAAGTATATGTATAAAGTTAAAGATTTTTTTTGTACGAAAAGACAATTAGTCTTGTAACTAAACACGGTTTTGTTTTTGACATAGAAATTGGATAATTTATTCATATCGAGTCATCTATATTTTAATAGCAGAAATATAAATATAAATTTAAAGATTTTATTTGGATGTTTGTACGTTTTGAAATTTGAGTTGTATGTAATTATAAATGAAAATGTTTAATAATTAATAATAATTTTTAAAAAAGTAGTGGAAAAAGTACAGTCTCACTACTCGCCGAAAATCATATTTTGAATTTCGCGACCATTACCAACCTCGGCTATCGGCTCGGCTAATAAACTGTCCTCTCGCTTCAAAATATGTTGTTTTAGGCATCGTTGAAGAATATACTATTATCCAAGTAGTATTCCGAAATAATAGTTATAATAATAACTTTAGGCGTTGTTATTGCAATTTTGGCATTTCAAAAGGCTTTACGAACAATTTTTGAACCGTAAAAGTGCATTTTAGTACCGTTAAAGTGCACTCGTACAATAGTACATTATGATGCAAGGACGTAAAGCTAAAAATTTTGGACGTATGTGGAGTTTGCAAATCGAAACGCTAACCGAGATTTGCACCCACATTAAGTCCAAAATAGCTTACGTCCGTGCGTCATATACTAGTTTTTATTCGCCGCAAGCAAAATATTTAAAAAAAAAGTTGTTTATTCTAAATCAAAATTATAAATCTGCATAAATTTTGAAATAAAAATATGTTGAATAAGTAACCTTTGACAAAATATTTGTTATTTTTTCCAAATTATTGCATAACTATGACAACAAATAATTCCAATTAAAATGGATTATGAAATTTTGAATTTAATGGTAGCTTTGATAAAAACTTCTATTTTTTATAGAATTTAAACAAATACAAATGTTTTTTACTTTTTTGGACGCAACTATGATAACAAAATATATGGTTAAAAAGGTTATAAAGTACCACTTTAATATCTAGGCGAATAAAAAAAAACTTTTTTATTCGTCCACATATTAAAGTGTTACTTTATTACTGTGATTTGCGGCCTTAAAGTGTCACTTTTTAACCATATATTTTGTTGTCATAGCTACGTCAAAAAAAGCAAAAAACATTTGTATTTGTTTAAATTCTTTAAAAAATAGAAAATTTTATGAAAGCAACCTTTCGATTTCAAATTTCCTAATCCAATTAAAATATTTGTTATTCTTTGTTGACATAGTTATACGATTTGTTTGAAAAGAAATAACAAATATATTGGTCAAAGACTACTTGTTCAACATATTTTTATTTCAAAATTTATAAAATTTGTAATTTTGATTTAGATATTAAACAAGTATTTTAAATATTTTGCTTGCTGCGAGTAAAAAATAGTATATGATGCACGGACGTAAGCCATTTTGGACTTAATGTGGGTGCAAATTTTACACCACATACGTCCAAAAAAGTTAGCTTTACGTCCTTGCATCATAATGTACTATTTCGTTTTATTCTAAAATTTTTTTTAATATTTTTCAAAATATTCGATGTTTGTAGATAGATTGAAAAAGTTTGTTTTTATTTATTTATTGTTATTTTTGTGACTGTAAATAATACAGTTTTACAATCAAATTTTTGGAAATTATCATTTCTAATTTATATAGAACTGACAGAGTTTCTCCCGGTGGCCACATAAAATAAAATCTCTAAAAGTTTACCTTTGTGTCGTGTTTTTAATTTTAATTATAAATTATTAACGTTTTGTGGTAAGTAAAGTAAAACTTTTTTAAAACCTGGGTGTTTTGTTGGTGACTTTTTTAAACTTTTGTGGATTAAAGTAGTTCGACAATAGTAATTCCGGTAAATCATGTCCAGAAATGTTTGTTTTTTTAATTTTTAATGTTCAAAAACGTGAAAATTCCAATTATGAATTAATTGAATTTTCACGGTTTTGTACATTGTACAAGTAAAACGAAACCTTTATTCGTTGACCATTCCAAATATATGTAATGTCGTTTTCTCAAAAACTTTAATGCCCGATCTGTAGTCGATAAACTTAAGTTACATATTTTTTGACGTTTAACTTCTAATTTTGGGTTTGTTATCAATTTTGTAAGTTAATCAATTCTTTAAAAGTAAAGAACTAATTTTAAAATAAAAATTTAAAATAATAAAATCCAAAATAAGAATTTAATACAAAAGTTTATGCCGGTATTTCACTTTAATTTCGCTCTTATTATACCCTTTACATTTCTTAATAAATAAAATTTCATTTCTATGGACATTTTCAACTAAATTTAAGTTTTTATTTAGTTTTATGCTACAGCCTACAACACAAAAAATTCCTTACTAAATCTTTAGATTAAACTAATTTGCGTTTAAGTTACCGATAAATACTCTAGTGCATTTTCATACATTCCTTCTTTACGTTAAGTTAACAATAAGGAGTGCGGTCGAATACTTAGTGAGATATTCAACATTTAATGAATTATTTAACTAATAACTAGATGACAGCGTTCGAGAACTCGAAAAATCCATTTCATTTAGTTTGGCTGTCAATGAGACGACCTTTTTTCATTTAATTTTAAATCCAGAATTTAGCTCATTTAAATTTTAATGAAGTTTTTTATTCAAAAAAATCTGTGTGTGGTGCGCTTAAAGAAGTTTTCACTTCAAAAATTGGTTAATTGCATATGACGATTGGAAATAAAATTAATAAATTAGTTTTTGCAACCAATTCAATTACTAGCCTAAAACTATTTTCTAAAGTTTTTGAGGTAATGATAATCGTAAAGTTAAATTTGTTTTGATAATTTTTAAACTAGATTTAGTTTCGACGGCAGCAAATTAATACATTAACCGGCAATAAGATTTTAAATTGATTACAACTTTTGAAATCCAACATTTCGTTTATTTATTTATTTAATGCTTAGAAATTTTGCATAGAAGTATCATAACTTTTCTATCAAAAATATTGACAACAAATTTGACATTACAGCCATTAAATGAAATGCGTTCGAATGAACGATGAACGAATACTAAATGATTACATGTTTGAAATGAAACATGTTTTCCAAACCGCCAATAAATTAAATGAGCGTAGATACGGTGATAGTAAAACAAATGTTTTCAAGATGTCAAGATGAATTTCATATGAAAAAAAAGTTAAAAGTTTTAAAACAAAAATCAAATAAGCTTTCTATTACTTAGTTTTTTACGCTCTTTTTAACCCTTAACTTCGAACAAACCCATTGAATAAAAGTAGAAAGGAAAATTCCGGTGCTAACAAATGTTGCTGAAATTGAATGAAAACTATAGCGGTAGCATTATCTTTCAAAATGTTTTTGTAAGATGGTCGGTATTGTTAAGAAAAATCTATAGTTTTCTACATATTCTACAATTTACATTAACAAATGTAGAATATTTTCCAGATAATATGTTTTTAAAGAAATTCGATCCTGAAATAATGCTTGTTATTATAGTACATAATAAGCCAAAAAAACTGACAAAATGCAGGCTGATATAGAAAATAATATAAATACTAACGAGCAAATGGAAAAACAGCAAATCAGTAGTTTTTGTTCGGCCAGTATGAAATTAACGATTTTTGTCTTGAAATTGGCAAATAACATAAGAAACTTAACCATAGAAAAAAATTTTCGCGTTTTAATGTTCTGAAATCAGAATTAATGAGCTCAAAATAAAAACATTAGTCAACAATAGAAAAAAGTAATTGACATTAATTCAATAAGTATAATAGGACGAGCAGAAATTAGTTAGGAAGAGCCTGAATGCAGTCAGGGCGTGATCGGGTCCTGGTCAGTCCAGAAACGGCAAGCCTTACTAGGGCAATCTGGTGTGGGCCTGTTCCAGGTCTGATTTACAATACCCTTTTACGGTTAACCTTCTTTGAATAAATCAGGCCCTGATTTGGTTTTTCGTATTTGACCCCTAGCCGAAATATCATTTGGTTAAAATTCACTAGAGTATTATCCATTTTAGAAATATGTATATAGTTCATGTATATTTTAGTCATCGCTTCTCGGCTGAAAGACTATAACATTAGTGATTAAGGTAGTATTTGTTTTACTTGTTTTTCATTGTAATTTTTTTGTTTTATTTTAATTAATTTATATATATTACATATAATTATATATCAGGGTCTAGTCCGGATCTCCCAATCAGGGCTTGATTCGATTATCCCAATCGGGGTCTGATCCAATTATCCCAATCAGGGTCTGATCCTATAACCTCAAGCAGGACCTGATACGGAAAAGGCGTTACTACACTCATGAACAGGGCCCAATCAGGCTGCCCTACCAATGCCTGATCCAGACTAGGGCAAACTTAATCCGGACCTTATTTGAGCCCTGACAAATTTCTGCTCAGCAGCTTAATGATTATCTATTGCTCGAACACATAAAACTCATTTTCGATAAACGGCGTGTCAGATCGAACAATCAACACAACGGTTTGCTGATTTACAACACGGACATCAAAACCTGATTATTATTGATAGTAGATCTATGATTGGTTTATTCGGGAGCAACAATTCAACAACAATAGTGATATTTACATCATTTTTACGCAATTAAATTAAATTATAAGCATATTATTTAGGATACAACATTTCGATATACTCTCACGTTAGTACTATACTGCTATACTGGTAATACTAACAGAATTAGGCGGTGTAGTGAACAGGATGTAATGGTTAATGAAGAGATCTACAATATTCATCCACCGAAATCCTTGACGAAAATCGATGGCTCGATGTAACGTGGAAGCTAAAAATAATCATCTTAAAACAAAATAAACTAAGAACGAAAATGTCTTTCCTATGTTGCTCCCCATATCAATAAATCCTTCACCTCTCTCACTCAAATGAAGAATGTTCTAGCAGTAACGGATACTGGGCATACCGTACTATAAGGGTACGTTTTGCTAGAAGTCATCAGTTGCTAAAGGAGCAAGTTCTCATACGTTGGTCGCTCTCTACAGCATTTTAACTTAAATAGGCAAGACTTATACAGTCAATCAACTCTACAATTCTACTCAAACGGTTTCAGTGTGAACACTATACTTTTCTTGTAAATCACTTGACATACAACTAAATAGATCAGTGATATTACTTCGATAAAATGTAGAAAGTGTGATAGGCTATAGAGATTTTATATAAGATTTTTCTATTTAGAGAGTTTATAGAGATTTTACTTTGTAGCTCGTTGTTCTAACGTAACTTTTCAAAAGTATTTAATTGAAACTGTCATGCTAGCTTAATCAACAAGTTCGTTGAGTACAGTTTTCATCCCAAAATTGATTGTACATTTTCTGTCAAAACAATACATTTCGATATCTATCGATGGTTGAGCCTAAATTAATTAATGCTAGTATACCCCAAGGCTCCAACATATATCAACGAACTGTTGAAAATCAACAGTAAGTCGATAAATAGTTTTGCAGATGATATTGTACACTGCACAAGTCTTCGAAGTGTTAAATGCACGAACAAGTAAATGCATTCTGGAGGCATGCTGCCATTAATGTAAACGAGGACCTAAAATAATCACCGAAAAATTTATTTAATTTGAATTTCACCAAAACAAAGCTATTGATTGTTGCCAAATCAAAGAACGAGCTCCCCAACGAATTTTTAATTGTCTGACAAACAAATAGACGAATGTGAAAACATTCGTTTACTTGATGTCACAATCTCCAATGACTTACTCTGAAACGATCATACAATTGCGATAGCAAGTTTAGAGTACTGTATCTGTTTTTCTCCTGTTTCTTGCGGCCTCTATTAAAAAACGTGCTGTACGAATTGTGGGTCAACCAATTTAGGCAAACAGCCAATATGTGGACATCACTCTGTCATTGTAAAACAATGCAGAGGGACTTCTTTATCCTTACAGCGTCCAAATAGAATGCTTTGCCTGAATCAATAGTCTCGAGTGTCTTTAATTCACTAAGGTTACAAAAAAGCACCCATCAACACCTCAGAACGTATATTGTTGTCTTAAAATGTTTCTATGAGTTGTAACACATATTGTTATGTTATACACATACTGTTACACAACAATTCTTATTAAAAATATATAGCCTTGCTCAATTTATATAATATATCAGCATAAATGATAATTTATATTTAACTAAATAAGTGCAATTTTAAAACCTGGAAACTCCAACGGGTAAAAAGTTATTCATTTTTATACTTATCCCAAGAACTAACACAAATTAAATCAAATTGAGTCAATGATAGACTATTAAGAATTTACATGTCAGTGCTGGTCTTGTCTAAATACCGACAATGTCAGATAAAGCTCAGAAGTCAGAACACATCATGTTTGGTATGATTTTGTGTATCATTAAAAACGCAAACAAAATGTTTCGTCATACCTCAAATTATCTAAACAACGGTACACCACAAATTAAGTCAATAAACTATAACATATATATATATATATATATATATATATATATATATATATATATATATATATATATATATATATATATATATATATATATATATATATATATGTATATATATATATATATATATATATATATATATATATATATATATAAATATATATATATATATATAAATATATATATATATATATATATATATATATATATATATATATATATATATATATATATATATATATATATATATATATTTATATATATATATATATATATATATATATATATATATATATATATATATATATATATATATATATATATATATATATATATATATATATATATATATATATATATATATATATATATATATATATATGTAAATTTTAATTATAAACTGAATCATTTTTGTTTTTTTGTTTACGATTGATTCAAATTTTAATGCGTATCATTTCTGACTACGCTCGCGTTGTTTTCAATGGTGATACGAAAACTCGATATTTTAACCTTCATTTTTCCTATAAAATTTTCTGTATTGCGTATTCCTAATCCGATTCATTCGATTTTTTTGAGTTCATATATATCATTTTAGAAAATAATTACATCTCATTTTACATCGTTCCTTTGTTTTCCCAATTGAGCAATAACCAACCATAGACATTTTAAAATATAAGCACCCACAAAAATATTCAAGTTCTTTTCATTCCAGCTCCCAGTAGGCGATTGTTTTATTTTATGGGGATTGTTTTACATTTTAACACAATGACAGTCTTATTGCAAATGTAACTGAGATTATTTTTACAACAAAAACGTAAAAGAAGAAATAATGAGCTATATGGCTAACCGTAATTATTTTTTTTTACTACTTGCATGAGAAATTTCAATTATTTACTCAAAAACCCAAGACAAAAATTATTTTTCTCAGCTAAGGTTACTAATAATTATTCCCCACACCTAATAATAAGTATTTTAGCACCTTAGTAAATAATGAAATAGTACATTGTATATTAAGAGCAGAAAGTACGACATTGCTGCTCGTGCATGAAAGTTGCTGGTTGAGGCGTAGCCGAAACCAGCAATCATGTCAGAGCAGCAATGTTACTTTCTGCTCAAAGTATACATACTATTTTTTTAACGACTGCCGACATATTTGTTTATTATTAAAAAAGCTTAAATCATAATTTTAATTTTTAAAAAACAATATTTTTTTAAGTAAGATATGCGTTGCTAAGGAGGCATTTATATTATTTAGTTTTTGTTTAAAAAACATATCGAACGAACGTCAAGCTAAAAATTTAAATTAATAAATTATCTATTTTTAAATAAAAAATAATTCATAATATGTTATAAATTATTTAATATTATGTCTTTGTCTATTATGTCTTTTGTTTTACTTTCTGCATTAGAGCAGAAAAAATTAAAAAATGCACGCTAAACAGCAAAAGCCAACTTTCTGTTTTAAAATGATAGATAGAAAACATTATTTTCTATGACAGTCGTTAAAAAATATAATTTTTGTTCGTTTGTTAACTGAGTTCATCAATTCAATTTTTTTAGTTTCTTCCTAAAATAATAATAATATATTAAAAAATAATAAGCGTTTTGATTTTACTTTAATAATAATAAATAATGAATGAATGCAAAAACTTCTTTGCAACTATAGTTTAAATTTTAATTCGTGTTAAACAGAAATCTGTTGAAATTTAGTTTAGTTGTGAGTTGTAGACTAGAAAAATTCTAAATTTGGTTCAACAATATTGAATAGATTTTCAATTCAATTCAATTCATGTCAAAAATAAATAAAAGCTATATTTTTTAATGCAAAGCATATGTGATTTTTATATAGTTTTAAGAAAATTCATTGAAAATAAATTTCTAACTAAGCAGCCCTGAATAATAAATATCCAATACGCAATCCAATGATATGATACACAATGTTTCACCAAATCAAAATTTTTATTTATTCACCATTTGCTTATTAATTGACATTTTATTTTGTGAATAATTAAGAGTTTTGGTGCATTTTTTATATCAAGTAGTAAAAAAAATAGTATATAAACCTCGGTGAAGAAAATTTTCTCCATTTCGGTGCTTAATTCGCTCGAAACTTCGTTTCTCGCGAATTAATATCCACCTCAATGTAGAAAATTTACTTTATCACCTCGGTATATAATGTACTATTTTAGTATTAGCTCCGAAAAATGATTACTTTTAGAACTGTTTAGGGTCCGCAAAATTGTATTTTAGCGGCCTAGTACTTAAAGTCGTCAAAAAATTTGTTTTCATTTTATATTATAATTATTTTCAAATTATAATTACAATTGCTTTGATAAGTTTTGTTCAAAAATCAAATTTTTAGGTACGCAAGAATACAAATTAAGCAATAAATTAGAAAAAAAATCCTCAGAGCTAATACTAAAAAACGTTGTATGCAACACGTACGCAAATGGCTTTAGCAGACTCATCTTCATATTACAAGACTCGGCTAGCGCCTCGTCCGGAAACATTACGATTCGTCCGCTAAAACCATATTTTGTGTACTTGTTACATAAACTACTATAAATAGCCTAATTGAAAAGTAATGAAATCAGTTACATTGTTTCTGTTTCTTTTGTTCATAAAGTAAATATTTGTAATTAAAAAATTTGAATAAAAGATCTTATTATTTATGTCGGTACAGCGGTCGAATCTCATTAAAAACAATCTAAATTTCAAAAACGTGTAAATATTCCATGTTACCCATTAAAAACGTGCAAACATCAAAAATAATTATCAGTAATGTTGTATGTTATTACTTAAAAAAATAAAAATAAATAACAGAAAACCAATTAACGGTGTAACACAATACTGATAGTCGATAAAGAAGTTAAACCGCAAGTTTGGTCAAAATAAGATTTATTATTCATTTTACTAAAAGCGTTTCAATCGAATACCATCCTATAACGGATCATTGAAGTTATTAATTAAAAAATTCCAAAAGTAGTTTTGCAATAGTAAAAATATGGAGGAGCTGAAATCTCACAGCTCTGAGATATCAAGACTTCGGTCTGGGTTAAGGAATTTGATATAGTTTTCGGCAAAAAACTTTTATAAGGACATGGTTTTTAGTTTTGGGCAGCGATGTATATCAAACATAACTCTTTGTTAAAGTACAAATATTTTTTTATCTCTGTTTAGATATGTATTACAAAACTAACACGAAACATCAATACGTTGCCGGAAAATTATAACAGATCATAAATTAAAATAATTTAGTGAAAAGATGATTCACTCATCAAACCACTCAAAAACCTCTCCATTTAGCGTTTCGAGAAAATATTACAAAATCACAAATTCATATTTTTTTCACTACTTCAAAAATATTGTAAAAATTAAATAAAATCAAACTTTTTTCAAACTTCTAAAAATATTCCAAAAATTATTACAAAATCAAAAATTGAAACTTTTTCAAAATTCCAAAAATTATAATAAAATCAAAAATGTAAAATTTTTCAAATTTCTAAAACTATTCCAAAAATTCATACAAAATCAAAAATTAAAAATTTTTCCAAAATTCTAAAAATATTGCAAAAATTATTACAAAGTCAAAAATACAAACTTTTTTCAAAATTCCAAATATATTTCAAAAACTATAACAAATTCAAAAATTTCCATGTCCAATTTCATTTTCAATTACATTTACGTCATAAAAACAGCTACATTTTTTTTGACACACTTGACAACTTTTGACACACTTGCAACATTTTTTTGACAAACTTATAATGCCATAATTCTCAATAATAATAATAAAATTTCATTTGAAACAAATAATTAATTTTATTTTTTTTCCGAAAAATTGGGTAAAAAAATAAATAAAAATCTTTCTTTTGACACACTTGACAACATTTTTTTGACAAACTTATAATGCCATAATTCTCAACAATAATAATAAAATTTCATTTCAAACAAAATTTTAATTTAATTTTTTTCCAACAAATTGGGTAAAAAAATCAAAAAAGTCTTTCTTTTGACAATCTTGACAACATTTTTTTGACAAACTTATAATGCAATAATCTAGATTTTGGTCTCACATACCTATCCCGACCATCAAGGTTTCTCCAAATTCAATGTTCCTACTCGTAATCACTTAAAATGAACGTTTTTTAAGCAAAAAATATGCAAATTCCCTTGTTTTGACACACTTGACGATTTTTTTGACACACTTCCGGTACAGTTATTGAACACATCGCACTTTCGGCTCTTCCCATTGAGTAATCCTATTTTTAGAAGAAAAAAAATTTCAAATCCGTCCAGCGGTTTTCTAGATTTCGTAGGTTGTGACAGCCGGACGGCCAAACGACAGACAGACCTACATTTTTTTTTTGCTTTTTTAGAATCAGTAGGTCCTAAAACATCGAGGAATGTCAAAAAAAGTGGGGGTAAGAATTTCACTTTGAGCTCATGAATGTAATACTTAGGTCTTTCAGACCGAAGTAATAACTATGAATAAATTAAAGCATTCAGACTCACGTTAAAAATCGTAATAGTAGTTTGTGCTACAAGTTTTGAAATGAAGATTTTTTCAGCACTAGTCCTAGTCCTAAATTAGGACATGTGCTGAAAAAAATTCATTTCAAAACGAGTTGCACACAACGTTTTCTGCACTTCAGTACCACAATAGACAAAAAATTAAAAAAAAATACAAAAATTCACTATAAAAAAACTACGCGAAGTATCGATCGATCAACAATGCCTTGACAATATGCAAGTTGGATTATATGCAAGAAAAAAACGTCATTTGTTCTTCATTGTTCCCACACTACAAACGTGTTTTCATTTCACGTGTAGTTTTTTGAGAAACTGTAAAAAATGAGCTCAGGGGAGGATTCCGATTTAGAAGAAAAATACGAAAAAACGTATCGAGCGTTCAAACAATGGTGCAGTGAAAAAAAAATTAAAGTGATTGACGAAAATAAGTTGCTTGTTTATTTCGATACCGAGATGAAACAATTGCAATCGTCAACTACATTGAGCATTTACTCAATGTTAAAATCCACGTAGAACGTGAAGGACAACATCGATATCTCAAAATTCAACAATTTTCGAGCTCTTTTGAAACGTAAAAATGACAATTATTTTGTGAAGAAATCAATAATCTTCACCATTGAAGAAATCTACAAATTCCTGAAGGACGCTCCCGACGATGTTTATTTGGCTACGAAGGTAAAATTTGCTGATAATTTGTTTGTTTCATTTTCCTAACCTCACAATTTTAAGGTGGCCCTTATTGTCGGTGTCTATGGTGCTTGTCGACGAAGCGAATTGTTGAATTTGAACGTAAAGGATGTCGAATACATGGACAATGGCATTAAAATAACCGTACCGAAAACGAAAACCGAAATCATTCGACAATTTGTCATCAACGAAGGAAGTGATCGGGACGTAAATTTGGTTGACATTTTAAAGATGTATTCAGAACTACGTCCTCATGGCGTTATTACCGACAGATTCTTTTTGGGTTTGCGTAAAGGCAAATGCATCAAACAGCCGATAGGCTATCCGAAAACAATTGCAATTTTCTTGAACCTTTCGTCACCGGGTGAGTACACCGGTCATTGCTTCCGTCGATCGTTTGCATCCTTGTTGGCAGATTCGGGTGTGAATTTAACTACAATTAAGCAACATGGTAGTTGGGAGTCTGATAAGGTTACAGAAAAATACATTCAACATTCGCTCAACAATAAACGTAAAATTGCTGACAGCATCATGGGTTCGAAGAGCTGATAAAGTTTCAACGACCTCATCAACCACTGCTCAATCCAGTGAATCAATCATTGAAAATGGCAATGTTTCAGCCGGTACAACTGTTACAATAATTTCATGTCAAACAAGCCGAACAAACTCGAAAATGGTTGGAGAGCCTTTGCCACAACCACCGATTCTTTGGTCCGATACTTTGGTCAAAAGTAATGTTTTTATTCATTTCTACTTTATTAATAAAAATGTTTACCAAAACATACGCACCGTTTCGTCTTTTAAATTGACAGAAATGAAAAAGCAGTGCGGAGATGAAAAAGCAGTGCTGAAATGAAAAATCAGTGCGGAAGTAACTCACTTTTCCGCACTCAAACGAGTTTCGATATAATATGTCGTATTGTGGTACTAGACTGCAGAAAAGATTTTCTCATTGTTATTTTTAGTGTACTCCAAATCTACTATACCGACTTAATTTTGTGTTTTTTTTTTCATTGTGTTTTGCAAAAAGGAGAAGATAAAAGACAACTTTAATAAATATATGCAAATATGATTATTTATTATTTTACGAATAATTTTTGTCATTATACTGCTTCCAAATTCATCACAAAAATATAAAAATGTCAACATTAGTAACAAAATTTATGCGTCAACGAATATATTAAGATTCAGGGATTAAAAGCTGTTTATAGCATCGTTATCAGTTTTTGAAATGTTTACTTTCAAAAAGTTGCTACAATATTATTTTCGTTCCAATTTATGCTAACGTCTATTTCCATTTTACTTTTTCTTTTTAATACATGACAAAAAAACATTTTTCGACATGTCTGGTCGATATTTATATATAACACTATTTTATATGCAACAAAAAAAATCCATACAAAATTTCAAGTTTATAAATTCTATAAACAATAAACATCGGATTTAAATAAGTTTAATATAAAATGCTGAGTTCTGGTTCCAAAAAAATGTTGCCCCCTATGCAATACGAATTTCACAATATTGTCCAAATTCACATTTATGTGTTCGGTAATATGGTCCCTAGTGCTGATATAGCTATCGATAGTATACTTGTCATCTTTAAGTGCAAGGGCAAGTTATCATTCACATTCAATAAACAAAGAAGGGTGTGTGGTGGAATAGCGATGCACTAAACTAAAACATACCACACGCTCTTATTCAACATAAAAGAACAGTGGCAATCTTTACTATCACTTGTCATATCTGCAACGCCTAGCTTAAGTACATACGATCTATTCGTTGTAATCTGAGCCAAGAAAAACTACCTACTGAAGGGTAACATGTTTTTGAAAACTCTTGTTTTCTATACGCTTTTAAATAAGTTTTAAATAAAAATATTTTCCTCTTATTAGGACATCATCGGGAGTTCTGACGTCTATTACTACATTATAAAATAATTTATACAAAACAATGTAAATTATGCTGAAGGGTTGAAAAAAACTATACCATCTGCGAGATTTGAAATATATGACACGCAGAACAAATTTTTGAGCATTCAGCAAAGGTTTAGTACTACTAAAATACACACCACCCCAGCAAGTAATAGCATATTCTAAACGAGAGTTAAATAAAGAACAGGAAATTTGTTTCAACATGTGACGGGGACATATATTTCACATAATATGTACAACTTACGTATAGTTCCATATAAATCATTATAACGTATTGTCCCAATATGAATGATAAAATTTAATTTATTATCCAGAAATAACACCAAATATTTGAAAGAGCTTACTATAGGTGCGTTCGATTTGACTGAAAAAACTGAAAAAACAACAACAATTGCATTGAATTTTTCAGTTATTTCAGTTGCTTCAGGTAAATCGAACGCAGCATATATCACATTGAATAGATCATTTTATCGAAGTACATATATAAAATCATCAGAAAAAGAGTTACTCTCATTAAAAAAATCAAACGTCATATAACATGTTTTAGAACTTAGAACCATGGAATCAATATTAAACCTTTTTCTTAAATTAATCCAATCATGTTCATTTCATACAGTGTTTGATAGTCAGCCACTAATAAGAAAAGCATCATCAGCAAAATCAATTAAATCAGTTAATATAGATTACAAATAAAATTGGCCCAACGAACACAACCTTGATGAACACCAGCAGATATAGTTTTATATTGACTAAAAGTACTAATAATTTTAACACATCGAGTTCTATTGGATAGATATGAGCGGTGAGCACAATCAATTTAGCACAACTCCTCTGAAACCAGCAGACCTCAACATTTTAAATACATAACAAAATATAATCAACGGTATCAAAAGCTTTAGTAATATCAATAAATAATGCAGCTATGTCTATGTCTTACTATTCTTTAGAGTTTAGAGTTACATTACAATTATGAATTCTATTTTTATTTAATTTCAGCTTATTTAAACTTTTATTGTTTGAAACACAAAACAATAAACGAAAATCATGAAAACACATGATCGACATAAACATAATTTTCAAATAATTAAAACCTGATAATTGTTCGAACGATAATGCAGATTATATTTATCAAAAATGTCACAAATTTGTATAATAAACATGTTCTTGATGTTATTGTTAAAAGATGAGCTTTTATAATTTATAATCATAAACTAAGTACAACTTTCTTTATTCAATATTAAAATATTTAGTTATTTTATGAACAAATACAAGGTCGCATGGTTGGTTCTTATAAATAGTTATCGATCAAGAAATTCATTTATTTTATTTTATAAATAAAACATGAATTAAAGGTAGAATTGATGAATTAATGTATATTTAAGGAAATAAAATTCAGTTTTTTTGTACAAAAAAGCTGTTTGGTCGTTGTTCTGTTTGTAAGGTCAGGAAAAGCCCTTCTCGATTAATAAGTTTATTACTCAATATAATAGGGTTGGTATTTGGTAACAATCGTAACTACCATTGTGATGACAGTCAACAAAAGTTCAATAACCTTTAATAATTAATTACCCTGAGGAATTTTTTTTTTTTAAAAATAAATAAAAATCAAAGCTTCTGTTTGTGTATTACTGCTTTTCAACATTTTTCGAATACGTATATGACAACACTAGTTTATAAATTTTGATCTTGCTTTGTCTCCCTGACTAAAACCCAACTTTTTTTGTAGATTTTGACCTGCTGAACACGAATATTATATTCATTTTTTTAGGTTAGCTCTTGTTTTTGAGATATTCGCGAAAAACCAATTATTTCGGTGAAAAAAGGGTATTTCAAGTTTTTGGATCGCATACTTTACAAAACAATCAAATTTAAGGTATTAATGAAACATGTGCATACTAAAGATGCTAACAAACATTTTGAGTTTTTTTTGTAAAAATCCATCAAGGATTCTGGAAGTTACACTCGAAAGAAAATGTTCTCCATATTCAACGCCATAAATTTTGATTTGCCAATGATTGTAAATTTTTTTAACTTCTTGGAGTCTGTGGTAAATTTGTTTTCATTTCTTTTAAGTTAAAAAGCACGAATATTCACGTTGGTGCAGGTTGCATTTAGGTTTTTCCGGTTATTCACGTTTTTTCAAAAAAGTCAAAACTAAAAGTTTAGAAAAAAACATTTTTTCTAAGAATAATTTAAATTCTGCAACATAATTGATTTATATATCATATATATATTATAAGTTGTTATTCAGATTTTTGAATAAAAACTGCGAGCTATTTTGAGTTTTCCTTATTTGATTCACGTTTATGTATTTTTTTCTTTTCTTTTTGTACCGCATCGTAAATATTATTTAACAAGTTCAGTCGTTCTCAAACATCAGTTTAAGAATTCTTTTAAAATAGTAAAGTGTAAAGTTAAATTTATTTAAATTGCGTCTCAAGAAGTTTCAAGTGTAAAAATAGTCCAAATTAATTTAACGTTTTAACGTTGTATTACGACCAGGTTTTGACCATAATTCGTAATTTTAACTCAATCTGTTTTTACAACTCATATATTATAAATTAATTATGTTGCAGAATTTAAATTATTCTTATTAAACATTTTTTTTCTCCAAATTTTGCTGTTTAAATTATCCACAGTTAACACAGTTGAACGTTGATCTGTAGCAAACGAACGCACTAACAGGTGCATAAGTATGAACGCACCTTTATAAATAAAATAACAATAATGACGCCATCGCTGATTGGTGAAATTTTCAAAGTTCCAGAGCATTCTATGTTCTCTATTCTATTTTTGCGTTAACACAGTTAACGCAGTTGAACGTTAACGTTTTTACAGTTAACACAGTTGAACGTTGATCTGTAGCAAACGAACGCACTAACAGGTGCATAAGTATGAACGCACCTTTATAAATAAAATAACAATAATGACGCCATCGCTGATTGGTGAAATTTTCAAAGTTCCAGAGCATTCTATGTTCTCTATTCTATTTTTGCGTTTGTTTTATTTAACAGTCGCTGTATGGTTGTCTTTTAAATAAGATGTGCGTCTAGCACATTCATTTAATGTAAATATAGTATTTAAGTTGTGTAAATATTTTTGTAAATATAATTTAGTGCTGAAATGAATTGTATGTGGTTTTCGTTTATTTTATATGTTAATGTGTTAAGATTAATCGTAGCGAAATTTCGATTTAATTATAATTTAAAAACTATATTGCAATAATGTTGTAAAAAGTATTAAATCGTCAGAAATAACTTTGATTGGATTAAGAAGTTGCACACAAATTTACATTGGTTTATGGATATCTCACTATTTTGTAATCTAAAGGCTTATGAATCAATATCAATAAAATATACTGGATCGAGAACACTCGTTAATACATTTGAAATGTCTCGTACTATAATTGAGTTAAGTTTATTGCCATAGGAACTCGGACGACTCAAACTATGTTGCTCGTAACTGTATTAATGCGCATTACCAATGTACGATTTCAGAAATTGTAGAACTCCTCACATCTGATAATGTATATATATGTATTGTAATGATGATCTATGCAACTCATCGAATATCATCAAATCATTTAAAGTGTTTGGGATTTATTGGCAGTTTCTATAATTATTTAAGCCAAAGATCTTCGTAACAAATGAAATAGAATCCTTTTGACTTTCCTTAATCACGTACTGAATTTATATCAACGAGTTCACCATATCATGAAAATACACTCTATCACCTTCAAGTGGTTCGTAAACCAAGTAATATTCACGGTATAATGTTCGGGTTCTTGTCCTATGCCTTTATCGCCGATTTTAGAGTTCGGTGCCAACGTTCATTGAGTCCGACACATTTCGGATTATTAGCTTTTTTTATAAAAATTAAGGAGATATGTTAAAGTATTTAATTTTTAACAATGTAAAGCTAGCAACATTTTTAATTCGCTCTATTGTTTTTCTATGTAAAAATAACAAGATTTACAGGCTGATTCTGACATACCCTCACAGATGTAAAAATAGCCATAGCAAAGACTTTTCTTTTAGCTAAGACTAAAACCTCTTAAATGCGATTCTCTATGTAGTCACAACGATGAGATGTCAAAAAATAACCTCTTAACGTAAGATCATCAAACATGGTCATCTTAAGCATCATAATTTAAAGTTTCATATTTTTTATTTGAATTCTTGTATGAAAAATTATATTAATAAAGGATAAAATATTAATTATGAATTATTTATGTAATTATTATAAAATTTATAATAATTATCCATATTTTATTTTAGTTTAAATCAAAATATATATTGATACATATTGATATTGATTTTAAATAAAATGGCGATTGAAAATTTCATATTTGCAATATCAAACTTTGACGTCTCATGTTGTTTTATGAACATTTTGCAAATTGTATATAAACTTTAAGGAAAAACAATCATTCTTTTCTCACAAATTTATTGCAAAATAATTAATAATTAATATATGGTATGATTTTATATTAATTGTATATAAATAATTATAAAATAAAATACATTTTTGATTATTGAAAATGGCGGTTGAATATTTTCACAAACAAAAATTATTAGTTCCTTAAAAAATTTTATAAAACATAAACTTGATTTTTATAAAATATTATATAATATACCATAATTCTTAATAATAATTTATATGGTATTTTAATTTGTATTTAAATTATTTAAAAGTATTTTCATATGACATTTTATAATAATTTTGTTTATAAAAATAGCCGTTTGAAAGATCTCCAAAATATATGAGTAGAGTTATTATGAGGTTTTTATGACAACGTTCACAGAATCGCAATTAAGATATTCCTCTTAAAAAAATTGTCATAACAAAAATAATCATAGTTAAGACCTCTTAACTCAGAATCAGCCTGTTAGTTTTATGTTATGTCTTGTATAAACCATGAAATAATAAAGAATTAACATGAAACAAACTGTTTTTTATTAACAATAACGAATACCATTAAATTTATGTTATATCTAGTAAATTATATTTTTAGGTAGATTTCATATAAAAATCTACCTATTGCAATGGGCTTCATCTCGGAATTTCGGAAAAATTTTGATGCCAAACGACTATATGTGATAAGCGGAGATGGAAAAACAAAAAAAAAAAAAAATTATATATATATATATATAACGATATGAGGTATAACGGAATTTAGCGGCACTCTCACGGTCGCATTTTTCGACCTACACCAAAATAATTTTCTGTGTATGTTTCGGCAAATAATGTCTTGGACAAGTTCGTGAACTGGCCATATCCGGCTACCGGTTAAGCGGCTAGAGTCTAAAAAGTCGAATAAACTAGGGCGCTATAACTTCCGTTTGAATAATAATATTTTAATAAAATTTAAAAATATTGAATATTTGAACCTTTTTTTATCATTTTTATCCAGATGACAACCTTGGCGTTTCAGGTTCCTCAAAAATCAGCTGTTTTAAAAATTTACTAAACTTTGCTGTCCTAGATCTAGCTGAAATGGCCAAGCTCATAATTGAAAACTTTTTTTCACGTATTTAAAATATAAATCTTTCCAAAATTTTCAAAAATAATAGTTTAAGTCGAACGGTTGAGACCCTAGGGCTGTTGAAATGAAAACAAACGCAAAAGGCAATGCTTTCATCATGTTTCAGTTTATGTTATTTAAATTCATCTTAACTTTTAAACATACTTTTCAACTATAGCCTCAAAAAATTTCAGCTTTCTAACCCAAAAGGTTCCATTTTTATAAGCGTTATAATGAACCTCTTGCAAAAAAATATCAAGCCATTTAATACCATAGAAAAATTATCAAAATCTCTTTTGTTTTTATTTTTTTTACTAAGTAACCGTTTGAAAAAAGATTAAATAAGAACAAAAAACACAACAACAAAAGATGATTTTGAAATAAAATTGTTTGATAATGTTTGATCATAAATTATGTGTGATGGTATAATTGTAGTTGTGACGTAGTTCATTTGATCTTTGGTGGATTTAATATGTTATTAAAAGTAGTTTAAACCAACTTAATAAAACTGTTCCGAAATTGTATTGATGGAGTTAATTCGGATAATGTATTTAATTTGGTTCGATAATTTTTTGGAATTATTCTGTTTCTATTTATATTTTTTATTTAAACTAATCTGACTTATCTAATTTTATTTGGACACAAAACCGTCTGACCCCGAAATCTACCTATTTCTAGCGGATATACCTGCCGCTGGGATTTTTTTTACGTTGGCCCTTTTAAGTAAAACAATACTTTTAAAATTATTAAATCAATAATGCGTAATTTAGAAAATCGTATTAATTTTACTCTAGAGACACACCGCATTAAATCAATGGTAATCTTATTCAAACATTAATAGGATGTTTTTCGCTGAGTGTGTAATAAACCTTACACTTTACAGCATTATACCATAGACAAATAATAATATAAGTCCAATGAAGTTGAACAAAATTTTGGGATAGTTTTTATATTTTACTTTTGGATATTAACTATCTAGTGACACCTGTACTCAAGTAGATCATTCGTAATATTTAAAATTAATGTTACATACGTAAAATTTTTCGTTTATATTTATTTGTTTTCTATTTATTCTTATGCCGGTCGGTAGGTAGGTGCACTACAAATATTTGTGGCGAACGCGCGCGCCGTAAATATTTATAGCGAATTTTACGTAGTGTGGACGTATGCGGCGCACGAAAAGGATGCAAGAATTTTTTCACATTCAACACACACGATCCGTAGCTTGTCGGTTTTTTGACAAACATCAAAGAGATTTGCGCCGCATGCTGTTTATAGTGTGGACGCTTTCCACAACTTAAAAATTTATTTAGTTCATATCCATAATTATTTATTTGAAATAAATTTTATATTTTAATATAAATATCAAAAATACAATTTTAACCAGGAAAGTACAAAAGCCTCGACAAAAACAAACAATTCAGAAAATTAATATAACCTCTTCTCGTTTTCGCGAATGGCTTGAGCGGAGTGACGTAAAAATTTACGTGAATAAATATTTGTGTAATAAGATATATTTGCGGCGGAAATATTTGCGACGCACGCGTTCGCCACAAAAATTTGTAGGTGTGGACCCGGCATTACATATACAAGATTAACACAATTTAAGATTATTATTGTTTTTATAAATGTATTCGTGTACAAGACGCATACAAGAATAATTTTTTTGTAACCAAATTATTTTTTTGGGAACTTAAAACAAAACAAATTTTTATATATTTTATTTTTCGATTGAAATTTGATTTGATTGAAAATCAAAAATGATTTTAAGTATCGCATATTTTGTTTTGTATATTTATTTCGTTATCTTCTTTTATTTATTTGTGATAAACAGAGAAATGGCTATTCCAGATGATTGTTGTTTAAATTAATCTAATGAATTAAATTTAAAATATTTAGTTTTTGAAGAAAAGATTTTGTTTACATTTTCTTTTGGGAAGCAATTAAATTATGATAAAGATTTTGTTTTTTTTTATCGAAAAATTAGAGAAAATTTAGTAAAATTGTTATTTATGATTTTAATGAATGAAAAGTATAATCGGTTTTTGGTTTTATTTTCGGATCAAATTTTATTAAATTTAAATAAAATCAATTATCGATACAAGCTATATGGCATAACGGAAATATTTTGAGTTTAGTTTTTAATTGTTTTTATAGTTTTTTATAATGCAAAAAAGACAATTTTTGAAAAATCAGTTGGAAGCACTATCTCCGTAATTGGGAATCTTGTTTTAGTTGGTTGTCAAACGTTAGTTTGTAGCAACGCTAGATAGATGGATAACCTAGCCAGCAAGACACGGTGCACTAAAATTATTTTACAGGACTAACTATTTTAAGCGAATTAGATAAGCAAGAACTTTATGAAGTCCTCAATGATCGGTTATACCGCCGTTACTCGATCGTCAGAGCCTCGTCAGTTAACCAGCAGGATGCACCGCGGGCAGGTGACGTTGGTGTTTGAGCTAACCGTGGATTTTTGTGGATAGCTCCTTACATCCCATAGGATTTTGGATTAGGATAGGTTCTGGTTTTGGATAAGATTGGTAAGAAAAATATTTTGACTCGGTTTTATTAGTAAAAAAACAGGAAATCAGTTAGAAATTAGTCACTATAAACATTCGTAGGGATTTATATGTTTAAATTTAAATAATTAATCTCTACTTATCCTTACAAACATAAACGATCACATATTTAACTCGAGACAGGAAACAACTGAATATTGAACAAAAACTCCACCGTGTTCCACAATGTCACAAAGGAGCAGCAAATCAATAAATTAATAAATAATTTATTCGAACAATTAAATTTTGCAAATCGATTTTTGTTCAATGAAATGTTCCTTGTTTTCTTTTAGTAACATTAAGGTAAAAGAGAAATAATTTTTAAACAATCACAATCACAAAGCGAATTAAAATATGAACATGTGTTTCTTAGATCCTATTATTTAAATGAAATTGCTAATTTTATAAATAATTGCTAAATTAAATCGAAAAGTTATAAATAAATATTTATTGTTATATTGCAAAATATTTAAGTTGTTTAAAATTAATATAATAAAAGGAACAATAAAAACTGTAACGTATTCACATTACATTTACATTTAAATTTAAAAAATATAAAAAGACTGAAAATATAGAAAATTTGAAACGATATTAATCCTAAGCGTGTTGCAAAATATGTTAAGTGGCGGGTGTCTGTGTCGGTGGGTGTCCCACTCAACTGAAAAAAGCATTAGATTCAAGCACATTGAATGTGTTTTTATTAAACTATGATTATTTTTGGAAGCAAATAGATTTATCTTTAAAAGTTTTATAATTTGAATTTAGCCAAGTTGCATTTTTTCTTATTAACAGTAAAAAGTCCAAAACTTTTATGTGATGATCCCGACAAGGGTTTTTATCTGCAAACCAATCAGGAAATTTAATTTTGGATAATTCTATAGACCAGGGTTCCGAACCCGAACCCTGAACCCGCTCCGGAGCAAGATTTTTTTTAAATTACGTTTTTTTTTTTTTTTTTTATTCAAAGTTAGGCATGTTTAGTGTTAATTATAATAAATTATAAATTAACGTCTCTGAATATCCGAAGATACCATGCCAACTAGTGATAAGAATGGAATGCAAATTAAGATTCTCTGAGAAATTTATGAACGTTAACTTTAAAGCCTTGAGGATTAAATTCATCAGGGAAAACCCAGGAAGGTAAGGCATTCCAAAGATGAGATACTCTGTTGAAAAAGTCACGTTGGAAGGCTACAGTTCTACACCTAATTATTTGAACTGTAAAGGGATGCGCTGCTACGTTTGCTCTGGTGTGACGCGAAAGGTTTGCTGATTTAGGTAAAATCGATTTGATCTCTTCAGAAGCTCGTTCATCCATAATATATTTATAAAATATAGTCAAATCAGCAACATTTCTTCTGTGCTGCAAGGCATCAAGACCGTTAGTAAGACTAGGGTTACCAATGAGTTTAATAGCTCTACGCTGTACAGAATCAAGGCAGTTGAGACTACTCAAGTAAGCTCCACCCCAAATGTGAGAACAGTATTCCATGCAGGGACGTATAAAAGATTTATAAACTAAAAGAAGTTGTTCGCTATCGAAAAACTTACGACATCGCCCCAAAAATCCTAACTTTTGAACAGCATTCTTAGCCAGATTAAAAATATGAGAATTCCACTTCATATTATTTTCAATCTCAACTCCTAGAAGTCTGACAGACTCATTCTCTAAAAGATTTTTGGGGCCAAACGTTAATGGAAAAGGATTGGGTGTCGTTATCCTAGAAAAATGACAAACCTGTGTTTTGCTTGTATTGAATTCAACACTGTTAGCAATACCCCAATCCATAATTGTTTTAAGATCAGTGTTAAGAGAATCTATCAATTTTGACCTACACTCACTAAGCGCTAAGGGTGTATATAATTTAGGTGCTTCATGAGACGCATGAGGCGTGCTATCATCAGCAAAACTATGTATAGGATGAACCGTTGAGTCCAACAAATCATTAATATAGATAAGAAAAAGAGTTGGTGACAAAGCGGAACCCTGAGGAACTCCTGCATTAGTTGAAAAAGTATTCGATGATACACCGTCAACATTGACCCGAAATTTTCGATCAGATATAAAGCTCTGTTTTCAAGATATAAGCTGCTCGTCTAAACCATAGGATCTCAATTTGCATATAAGGTTGTTATGCCAAACTTTGTCAAACGCCTTGGAAATATCAAGAGCAACACCGAATGTTTCTCCAAAGTTTTCAAGCGACTTGTTCCAGATATGAGTGACAAAAGACAGCAAATCTCCCGTCGCTCTTCCTTTTCGAAATCCATATTGTCTCTCATTAATTAATTTGGAAGACTCTAAGAAGCTCATTAAATTAAAATTGACATATTTCTCAAAAATTTTAGCAACTACCGATAAAATTGAAATGGGTCTGTAATTCGTAGGATCAGTCTTACTGCCCTTTTTTGAAACTGGCTGTACACTAGCCATTTTCCAAATTTCAGGAAAAATTCCTTTCTTATATGACAAATAGAAGATTTTAGTGAGGATTGGTGCTAGCTCCCTAGCAAATGTTTTAAGTATAATCGGAGGAATAAAATCAGGGCCTGTTGCCTTGTTAGTATTGATTTTTAAAAGCATTTTTCGAACAATGTTTTTCCGAAAAATTATCCGCCTCATTTTATAAGAAACTTTAGAAATAGGTTTAGGTTGGAAATTAGGTTCTTTTAAAGTAGAACTTAAAGAGAAATAATGCCCAAGCAAATTAGCTTTCTCTTTTGGATCATTGATAGGGACATCTCTATTAACAAGAGGCGGTAGGGAAGATTTACAAAAGTTGCTTTGGACAGCCTTTGCGGCTTTATAGAAATTACGTGAACCAGTCGGATGTTCTGCGAATTTAGATGCTTTTTTCCTATTAAATAGATGTTTCTCTTCATCTATTAACTTACGACATAAATTTCTCTCTTTACGGTACTGTCTAAGGTTTTCATCGGTTTAGTTTTGATTAAACTTTCGAAAAGCCTTTTTTTTAACTTTTATAGCTTTTTTGCATTTACTAGAAAACCATAGATCAGTTTTCGGAATGATCAATTTATTAGGAATAAATCTGTGCATACCATCAATTACAGTTTCAGAAAAATTTGATGCAGCTATGTCTGGGTCTTGGCCGGAACGTGAACCCGAACCCGAACCCAATCAAAAACGCAGTTCAGGTTCAATTTTTAATATAGGAAATTTAGGAAGTTTGCGTAAGAAATTTCATATTTCGCAGAATTTTTTTTGTTTCAAACAAGATTATTTTGGTTATTATTTGTTTCAGTAGAGAATAGTGAATAGGTTTTTTTTTAAACTTCAAATTTTAAACGTCAAAATTTGTGCATGCAAAATAATCAAAGTTGATTGATTTTCCTTGCAAATTTGGTTATTGTGATTGCAATTAAAAGTGAATTTTTGAAAACAATATAATTAATTAAACTGTTAATTGAATTGTGTTGTGCTCTTAAGTTATTAATGCATTAGGGATACTGAAATAATAAAATCCCATTAAAATATGGAAATTAAATCAACCTTCAGGTATATTATTATTATGATTATTATTCATTTGTTTCGGTTTATTTACAAAATTTTTTTACAAAATCTAACAGTATCAAATCTATACAACACTTCTGTCCGGTCTACCGAAATGGTAGGTCGTTATATATACCCAGTCTAATTTAAATACCCACTCAAATTTAAATCATTTAAATTTTTATTATTCTTTTCAATCGTTTTATAAAATTAATATTAAAATACTTTAATTGTAAATTGTGATGTGTTTGACTCATTCAACATAATAATCGAAAAAAATAACATCGGATGGGTAAGATTTTCATCAATTATATTCACATGAAATTATTCTCCATGCTGTAATCATATTTTGTTATGGCGATTGACATTTGAATTGATTCATGCATCCTGAAGATTTATACGCAATCGTGGCTATGTGATTTAAATATTCGATATTATATTTGAGAAATTGAATTTATGATGGAATTGATATCATTGAATTAAAAGGAAATTATTAACAACTCGCTGCATCATATTCAAAATGGTGATTCTTCTATAATACATCATCTTAATGCATATCAACATTAAATGCAAATCTATATGCTGTTTTTCAATCTTCATGCTGAAAACATTTTCAAGATGGCGTTTCCGGTATCATCATATCAAGAATTAACACACTAATTAATTCTCTTAAGTCATAGGTCTCAATGTTATGCATATATATTGATAAAAGGAAATTATTCTCAACCCGCTGCATTCTATTCAAAATGGAGATTCTTCTATATCAATCAACATTATTTGCAAATCCATATGCTGTTTTTCAATCTTCATGCTAAAAACTTGATAAAAGGAAATTATTAAAAACTCGCTGCATTCTATTCAAAATGGAGATTCTTCTATAATACATCATCTTTACGCATATCAACATTATTTCATGTAATTTGTCTTCGTTATTATTTTTACAACATCATTGGATCAGGTGAAATATTACAGGATGATTCAGGGTTACCAACTATTGCACAACATAAACCCGAAGAAATTTTATGCAAACCCGAAGATTTCATGAAATTTCCATAAAATCGATAAACAAAAACAAAAACAAAAGTTTTTGGATTTTAATAAAACGGCTGGTAGGCAGAAGTGCCTTGTTTTGCTTATTTAGAGTAGTTATGACCTAAAAAAACGTTGAAAAATACAAACAAAAGTATTAGTAACATTTTGACGTGAATCGTGAATGTAATACCTTGGTTTTTTCAGAATTATTGAATTTGTAAAGATATACATATATTTACACAAATACCATGTAAACAAAATAAAAAGCGCATTTATTTCAAATTTATAAAAACTAAACTTAATATAAAATCAGTCAATTCAATTCAGATTTTAAATATTTTAATCACATTTCAAATCACTTAATTTCTTTAAAACTGATTTTTCACAGTTCACGAAATCAAAATAAGATAAATAAAAATATTAAAAATTTAAATCGTTCAAGTTTTCTTAAAATTGTATTTGGTTTGCTTCAAAGAGCATTCCAATAAATTCTTTTGGTTTGGATTCTTTAGATATGTTAAAAACTCCTCGCATGTCATATTAATATTTATTCTAGTGCATAGCTCAGCTTTAACTAGATCTGTCCTCATTCTATTTCGGTCATCTCTCCAAACATTACCCATTATAGAAAACACTCTTTCTATAAAAGCATTACTGATAGGAATACTTAAAACTTTAGAAACTAATGTTTTCATTTGCCTTATTTCGGTACTCGATTGGAAAATTTTCACCCATAATTCTGGAACACTGTAAGAAGCATTGCTCATATGTGGTGAAATTTTGTTAATTGCGATAACTTCATCGTAAGCTTCATCTTCGTCAATTTTCACATTTAATATCTCCGATACCTTTAAAACGGATTCAAATTGAAGTTCGGTTTTAAGATTTAAACATGAAAAATATTTAAACGGGCTATCTTCTACTTTATAATATTTTGTAATATATTCTAACGCTCGAGTATATGCATGTGTGGCAGATTCTATGAACTTTCTTTGGTCGTTCGGCGTTTGTTTAGGCAAAGACTCTTTTACTTTGGCTCCAAAAAACCCATCCCGTATTCTTATCTCTAATTTTGACTTTAGAGAAATCATAACATCGTGTAGTTCAGTTGCTGAAATTTGTTCACTCTCTAGCGTTAACAGTGAATTTTGCATGAAGTTTAAGAAATGAGAAACAAAATAGAGGTACATCTCTGGAATAGACGCAGCATTCATGTCGTCTTCTAATCCATGCTCCTGTGATTTTATAAATTTCCATATATACTTATCACATTTTTCTTGCCCTTGTTGCAAGAAATATAATTTAATTGCTGGCCAAGTCGCCAAAATACGGTCTACGGCTTTACTTAAACTTAACCACCTCGTCGGTACACTTTTCATTATTTCCGCATATTCCAAATTAAAATACTCAAAACAAGTTTTTAATTCTCGCGCACAAACCGTACTAGATGAAAATTCAGCATAAATCTTATTAATTAGTGTATCGACTTCATATGGTAAAATTTTACAACCAAATCTTGCTGCGTTATGAATTACGTGGCAGTTACAATTTGCTTTAACGATAAATTTGTTTTTTAAACATAGCTTTTGATAAATTGAGTTAAATTTTCCGTAATTTACGGGTGCATTATCGGCTGAATAAGACGATACTTTTTCTATTGATAACTCATGTTTTTCCAGACAATCCAAAATTTTTTTTGAAACTGACACTGAATCTTCATAGTCATCACTATAAAAATCTAATATTTTATTTTTGATACCAAATTCTGGAACAAAATAGGTCACTACTAACGGAAATAATTTAACGTTTCCTTTATTAGATGCATCAGATGAAATTGAATAAAATTGTTCGAAGTTTGAGTGTCGAAGATCTTTGATAACTAGTTCAATAGACATAGGACCGAGAATATTTTCTGTTAAACTGCAGGCTTTTGTACGCCCACAGTGAATTTTATTCGAAATACACGAGTCACTAAATATTTTGCAAAACAGTTTTATGCCGCAATCTGTGCTGAGGTAACTGTGTTGGTGACGAACTGAATGATATACAGCTGACAGTTCTGCAATTGCAGATTTAAAACTTTCAATTGAGTTTGACGGTGTTGTAAAGTTAGTTAGCAGCTGACTGGTGTTCTGAGCCTGCATTAGTCTGCGGTGGCTATCACTGTTTTGGTGAGCTTTTATAGCCTTCTCTCCGTCGTGTTTCACCATAAACGGTTTGCTACAAACGCGACATTTGGCAGTAAATTCATTTTCTTTTAAAAGCCAACTTTTATATTTCTCCTGTTTCAACCATAGGTCCTGAAATTTGGCAAAGTAGTACTTTTTTTTAGTTATCGGAGGCTCAATTTTGTTTTTATGTTGGCGTTTCTGCGACATCTAAAATGTATTATGTATGTATATTTGTAAATATAATCGCATTTAGTTCAAATTATTAAAAAATATTATTTTTGTTTATAATAATTATATATAGTTTAACATTTTTAAAATTTTAACTTACTTTTACAAATATGTGACACTTGATTCGATTTTTTATGTACTATTTTTTATTAATGCCAACTGTCAACATCCCCCAATAAACAAATAATGAATAATGGTACACATTCCCGACAGTAGTTTCATTAAATATGTTTTATTTTCCCAACAAACAATAAAATGTCAGTGCCGAATGTCGTATGTAGATATAGCGATTGTATTTGATTTGCAAAATGGTACATTTTATAATTCGATTACGCATATTATTATATTTTTACTTTTAATTTATGTTTACCACTTTAATTAACTTATATACATAAAAACCCGAAGAAATAGTTCGAACTCCGAAGCTCCGAAGACGTACCTTCAAACCCGAAGTCTTCGGAGTAAAAAGTATGAGTTGGTAACCCTGGGATGATTACTATTTTTAATTGCAAGTCTATATGCTGTTTTTTAATCTTCATGCTGAAAACATTTTCATGATGGCGTTTCCGGTATCATCATATCAAGAATTAACACACTAATTAATTCTCTCATGTCATAGGTCTCAATATTGTGTATTGATGACTTTATGCTAAATTTAGCCATGAAAAGTGGAGTTAATCTTATTTGTTGGATTTCTTTAATTCAATATAATTGGTGATACTCCGATTCAAGTTTTAAATTAGTTCAATGGTTCTGATATCCACAATTTTTAAAGATTTGTAAAGATTGTAATTGAAAGTTATTTAAATTTATTAATATAACAAAAATAACTAAAAACAAGTTTAAATATAAAAACATAAAGCAGTTAATATCAATTTAAAATATAATTAAAAATTTAAAACTATAAAATTTGTTTGACCACACAACATAATGGTCTTATAATAATTTGTTAAAATAATTACCATTCATTTAATATTTAATCGACTACATCATGAGGTGTTTTGAGAAGATGCGGAATTCTTCCAATAATGTCGGACTGACAGACACAAATCATTTTAAATGTTTTGGTCTTGCGCAGGACGACATTAAAGGACAGGTTTTGCATCTTTCAAGACAGGTCATCAGGATGTAGTTGATTTCGTCCTTCCTAGGACAATTTAATTTATATAAATTCAAAAATCTTTGTTTAGCCAAACAATCAAAATGGCATTAAACATTATGTTAACCATCGCCAAGGAGGGCAATTTCTTTATCACTTTTCGTGCCTGATTGGATGTCTTAACACAGCCCTGTCTAATTTTCGGGTGTCTGCCTTGTTAAGCTCCAATCAACCATGGAAATATGATAATAAAATTGGTCACCTTGGCCTTGGGCACCTCTCTTAATGTATTTAATTTGGTGATATAGTCTTACCGACTCAACCAATAAATTTAAATTAAAAAAAAAAAAAAAAAAAAAAAAAAATCTATACAATCATAAAATAGTTAGTTAGTTTTTGTAAAATTAAAAACTTAAGAGTACAACACAATTAACAATTTAATTAATTGTTGTTTTCAAAAATTCACTTTTAAAACACTTTTAATTGCAATCAAAATAACCAAATTTGCAAGCAAAATCAATCAATTTTGATTATTTTACATGCATAAATTAAAACAGCTGGTTTGAGCTGTCAAAATATTTTCGGTAGAAAACTCTATAGTGAGAATTAAATGAAAATTTGTTTCCAAAATAAATATGTGTGTAACATAAATACGGTATGTAATGTAACATAAAAAAATAATTAATTCATACAAAAATTTCGAAAAAATAGTATTTTTTTTTTGTAACAAATTTGAACCCGAACTCAAACCCGAACCGAACCCGAACCCACTAAATTTTAATGTATTGAACCCGAACCTGAACCTGCACCCACATTTTTCTGGGCTCGAAACACTGCTATAAACTCTTCAATGTATTTTTTCTTTAGGTTGGCTAGATGGAAGCATTTCTTGAAAGTGTTTCTAAAATGCTAAATTTGTAGCTCACACACGTCATACAATTCAGTGGTAGGATATTTTAGACCTGTTAGCGTATGAAGATTATAACATTTCGAAGAAATCAAGTGGTAGTTCCATTTGCGATGACTTTAATAATCTCGAACAGCATAACTCACAACTAATTTTGTTTAATATTTTGTATACTACATATCCAACAAAATAGCAAATTGAAGCTGATTTAGTCGCCGTAAATTTCTAGTAATCATTTTCATTATCATATATTTGATCAATTTCTAAGTATGGAATTTCCTGTCTGGATGAATGTATTGGTTCCGGATCTTCATTAGACAGATTTTTACATTCTAAAGAGTTAATTACGCTTTGAATCTCTTGAAATTGAGCTAAATCATAATCAAATTGAGAATTTGCATATTTTGCGTTTAACTGAGGAGTTATAATTTTCATATTTGCTATATATCGTATCGAGTTGTTAAATTCTCAAACTGAAGTATACTTATTATAACGCCGTTATCTCTTATTAAAGCGAACACATTTTCTACAATATCTTGATTTAACTTAGCAGTCAATCTAAAATTAATATTTTCATTATATTTAAAAATTTCATCGGATAGATAAAGCAACGCTGATATACTTTGAAGAAATCCATTAAAAAGCATAAATTGTTTTTTTTTCGCCCATTGTGATTTTGAATCAAAGTTAAATTTTTAATATAACCTTGCATTTCTATTAAAAAATTTCTTTGTTGAATATTATTTCTCGAAAATGGTGATTTATACTTATCAGAAAAATCAATGAAACGACTGTTCAAAATGTCAAACAGCTTAGCAAATTTTTCAATGAAAATTGCTGTTGCTCCAGCGTTTGCTTTACATGTTTCATCAAACTTATCGAAATACGATGCTGTCCTTATTCCGGCAGTAACGGATCGGCTTAATATTTGGGTCGCATAGGTTACTCTCATTTTAGCAAAATTATTTGGGAAAATATGGTTTTGGGTGAATTTGGGGCACATGTTCGTTGCGCTTAGATTTTACTTTATTAGCGACAGTTTTTATAAAACTATGAATTGTTTCATTTTGAAGGAGTTAGTTACTATTAAAAGTAATTATTTTTCTATTTCTACATTATTTTCTATTTAAAATTAAGAAAACCTAATGAACAAATAGAAAATAAATTCTTTAACGAACAAATTCATTGACGTTATATTATTACAGTTACATTTTCAAGTATAATTATCTTTAGGCGTCGCCCAACCCTCCCATTTCAGTTATAATTTCTCAATTTGTTAATGATATTTAAATCCATGTTTCTCATTGGTTATGTAAAAGGTCCATTGGTCCAAGTCCATTGCTTATATAAAATATAATTACACAAGTATATAAACCTGAAAACTAATTTTGTCTTATAAAATCTTTTTTTCGTCTTTTTTTGTATTATAAAAAACTATAGACTAAGAGCCCGCAACGGCCAGACCTTCGTTATTTTATAAAAGCTGAAAGTTTCTATGCGCATACCCCCTACTGAGGTAGGAACGATTAGCGACATATGAAGTTTGGATCATGGTGGCTTTGGCAGGGAGCAGGTAACAAAGGGGCCTCCAAAGTTTCGTGAAAGTATAAAAGATAATTTTTTTATATATTCTTCGGGATAGTATTAGAAGTCACGTCACCCATTGCCAGACACTTACTATCGAGGTAACCCCCTGCCCGACACACTTAAACTTTAACAAATTGATAATGTTTAAGGATGTCTTGCAAGGGGTTACCACGATAGTAAGTGTCTGGCAATGGGTGACGTGACTTCTAACCCCGAAGAATATATAAAAAAATTACCTTTTATACTTTCACGAAACTTTGAAGGCCTCTTTGTTACCTGCTCCCTGTCAAAGCCACCATGATTCATTTTAATATGTCGCTAATCGTTCCTACCTCACTAGGGGGTATGCACAGAGAAACTTTCAGCTTTTATAAAATAACGAAGGTTGGCCGTCGCGGGCTCTTAGTCTAATGCAGCGTTTCTTAAACTAGGGGTCGCGACCCCAACTGGGGTCGTTAGATTTTTTCATGGGGTCGCGAGAAATTCCCAATTTAAAAAAATTACGGTAGTATTCTGTCTATATATAAGTCTTAAATTAACAAACTTCGCAAGGTTTTTGAATTAATTTTTCAAGGATGATGATTGGATGATTTTTTACATTTTCTTTTGGTGACATTCCACAATCCACAATACAATTTTGTAGTCGGATCGTTCAATAATTTAATATTCATAATTCAATAATTCAATATTTCACAACACCGTTGGATAATTCAGCCGTTTAATATAAAACTTAAAGATATATAGGGCTATTATTTTGAAAACGTACATTTTTTTGTTGATTTTTAAATTTTTGATTTTTAAAAAATCTGAAATTTTGATATATTGTTGGTATTGACAAAAGGAAAAAAATAATTTCTGCTTTTATTTTTTGAGTACTCTGAATCGGAGTTATGCGCGGTTGAGTTTTGAGGCTTTTTCACGTAGTTTTTGGTAATGGTGGCAATGTTTTGTGAATAGGTGCCACAAATTTCATCCGACTTACGTATATTTTTGCAAGTAAAAAGGAAAATAATTGAATAATTGAAATAAGTAAGTTTAAAATTAATAACTTTTCTCTTTTCCGCTAGGCGGCGCGTAAAACCTTGGTTTACTTCAAAGCTCATATCTCAAAAAGTAGGCTTTTTTTTTTTTTGTTTTTCACAAATTTTAAAGTAAACATATGCAGCTATAAAATTGAGAAATAAAAAGTCAGCAATTCAATATGGATTTTTTCTTACGATTTTTTAAAGTTTGGTATATGAAAAATTCACATGTGTTTTTTTATTCAGTTAATAATCCTGTACTAAATGTGGATCTAATAAATTAAACATTTCATATTTTAACACCTGCAATAAATTTGAACCATTTTCTGTGCGGTTAAATGGTTAAAAACTTATTAAAAATTAATTTAAGTTAAGTGGTAAAATAAAGGAATTTAAATTATTAAAAGGGTGTGTAAAATGTTTATTCATTTTAAAAAATGTCTTTTCAGATCCTTTTTACTAATTAAAATCTCATTAGAGGCTCATAATTTTAACATTTAAAATTTCTAATGACGCCCACAAACGGTTTTTGACCAAATTATACTTGCATCCAATCAAAATATATTAAATTGTACCTACCTAATTTTACCTAATTCTACCTATGTCAAAACTATTTCAAGGGTATATATATATTGATTGGATTGCCTTATAATCAATTATATTCCAAAATATTTAGAAGACATAACGTTTAGAAAAGATAATAATAGAAATGCCTTTCAAATAGTGTTGTAACTTGTACGGTCTCAAAAATCATCAGCGGACATCAAAAAATGTGAAACTGGTCACACCAGCTGTTATTCAAAAAGCTACGACCCTAAATTTTACTTTGCGTGATGACCAGTTTATATGTGAAACATGTCGCACTTATATCTATAAAAATAAGTTAAATTTAATTATTTTATTAAAATGAATAAAAATTCATATGCAACTAATATTTTCTATACAGCAGCTTTCATGTTCGGAAACTATCGATAGTTCACTATTAATTCTATAAATCAGGATGTTGAAAATGTTCCAACGAACCAAAATATTCAAATACCTCCAGCATCTTTAGATCCATCACCAGTTTCGGTTGATACTATATCTCCACCAGTTCCTGAACTACTTAATGACATTTTAGAAGATATTAACAATGTTCTTGGAAGGTTAGCCGAATCTCCTATCAAACAAAATCATATTACAACAGGAAGTTATAAAAAAATTGCAAGTATCACATCGGCAATAAGTCAAAGAATATTTCAAGTAGATTCAGTTAAAGTGTTATCACCAAACGAGGAATGTGAATATACATCATGGCTTATGAACCTTAAAAAAGAGTTTAAAGATGCCAGCTGTAAATCAAAACAAGTGTTTTTGTTGACAACTCTACCACGTAAATTTTGGTCAAATCAACGTATCCAGGATGAATTTAATGCATCAAGACGACTGGTAGAATTCGCCATGGATCTGTTGGAAACAGTAGGTCCTTACAGTTGGCCTCAAAGCAAACAAGTGCACAGTTTGTCACAAAATATAGTAAAACAAATTCAAACATACTTGTTATCAGAGGAAATTAGTAGAACAATGCCTGGCCTTAAAGATGTTGTTACTATTACAGAAGGTTTGATGAATCGACTTAGACACTTTAAAAACTTTTTTAATTTTTTCCAAATATTTTCGGTTTCTATGAAACCTTCCTCAGGGAAATATTTATTTCTATTACCAGAGGTACCTGAGGTAATAGAAATAAATATTTCCCTGAGGAAGGTTTCATAGAAACCGAAAATATTTGGAAAAAATTAAAAAAGTTTTTAAAGTGTCTAAGTCGATTCATCAAAGTTATTGAAACAACACTTTAAGTAGTTCATAAACAATCTTCATTTATTACAGAAGGATCGACAAAAATTAAGAAATCAAAGCGGTTGGTGTTATGGACCCTCACCGACATCTACGAAATGTTCTTGGAAGAAAACAAAAAACTCAAGGATTCCACTGTTTTTTACCGGATAACACTACACCCGATAAAATAATTGCCAAAATGTTTTCTTTTTCTGATGATCATAAATATTTCAATTTAAAGGCAAAAAAAATATATATAAATTAATTTTTTAATGTATTTATTTATAATATTGATTAAATTATAATGTTTATAGGAAAAATACTTTTTTAATGTTTTTTTCTAATGTTAGTGTTGGTGATGTTGAAATTATAACAAAATCTTCGATCATTGGGATCTCCAATTCTTATTCTGAATAAAAACCTGTTTCTCAATCAGAAATACACAAAAAATGGTTCAAATTTATTGCAGGTGTTAAAATATGAAATGTTTAATTTATTAGATCCACATTTAGTACAGGATTATTAACTTAATAAAAAAACACATGTGAATTTTTCATATACCAAACTTTAAAAAATCGTAAGAAAAAATCCATATTGAATTGCTGACTTTTTATTTCTCAATTTCATAGCTGCATATGTTTACTTTAAAATTTGTGAAAAACAAAAAAAAAAAAGCCTACTTTTTGAGATATGAGCTTTGAAGTAAACCAAGGTTTTACGCGCCGCCTAGCGGAAAAGAGAAAAGTTATTAATTTTAAACTTACTTATTTCAATTATTCAATTATTTTCCTTTTTACTTGCAAAAATATACGTAAGTCGGATGAAATTTGTGGCACCTATTCACAAAACATTGCCACCATTACCAAAAACTACGTGAAAAAGCCTCAAAATTCAACCGCGCATAACTCCGATTCAGAGTACACAAAAAATAAAAGCAGAAATTACTTTTTTCCTTTTGTCAATACCAACAAAATATCAAAATTTCAGATTTTTAAAAAATAGTTGTTTTTTTTTCGATGTACGTTTTCAAAATAATAGCCCACAACATATGGACATAAAAGCTCAAGAAGAATTGGCTGAACTATCCTACCATAGTACTTTAAAAGCACTATTTAAGAATCAAATTCCAGGAAATTTTTGGTTTTTTTTTTTTTTTAAATTTATTAATAAATCACAACTGAACATAAAGTTCATTCAAGGATTATACATGTTTAAAATTAAGCACGGCGGCAAGTGCAATCTAAAACTAAGATTAAAATTTAAAATGTGTATTGATGTAAGATTAAATTTGTTTACATATTTTTGGTTATGAAATGATTTTCAGATTATTAAACTAAATACATTTAATTGTTATTCAATAAATAAATAAAAGGACTAATTAAAACAAAATTAAAAAGATATATGAGACGTAACAAATAACATAGCATGTTCAAAACGAAACAATATAAAATAAAATAATTTTAAGTTTATGTGAAAATCGATTATCTATTAAAATAGCTTTGATAAATATGTTTCTTGATTTCTATTGAAAACTTTAGTTTGTTTAGAATCTTTAGGGTTTGCGGGATTTTGTTGTATATTATAAAACTCGTTGTCAATTGAAAGGGAGAAACATGAATTGCTTGTGTGAAATGGCAGTTCAAATTATTTTGACATTTTCCACCACATATTTGTGCGATGCATTTTCAACTTTATTATATGAGCAATTTCACGAAGATTCAACAACGTTTTGACTTGACCCCTTTTAATTTTGATTATTTTTTGTTTATAGATAGTCTTTGATAAATAAAAAATACAAGTTCTCTTAGAATTTTTTTTTTCGACCAGGGGTCTTCACAGGGTGCCCCTCAATTTTTGTTATTTTGTGATGTGAGTGCATTTTGACGAGCGATTGTAGAAAAACTACTCAATCGATTTTCATAAATGATATGTCGTTGAATAGGTATTAGAACAAAGTTTTTAAAAATGTACACTGTTAATTTTTTGAAATAATTTTTAACGGTGTAACATAAGAAAAAAATGGTGTAATTGAAAAAAAGATGGCATAGCCTTTTTTTTTTTTTTTAAGTAAATTGAAGCTTATTTTATATCTAACAATTTGTGAAAGTTTAGGACTAGCATCATTTTTTGTTTTAGAGATAATATTCGTTGTACATATGACTGTCGGTAATCAGTGTTTTTTGTTCTGAAGGAAAATTATAAAAATGGCGATTTTTAGATTCAGATTTTTTTTTATGTTAAATATCAAATATTTTATTATTAAATGAACTTTTTAAAAAGCAATTTCAGTCAAGTTCAGAAAAATTTTGCGACATTTTGACTCGACCCTTTTTAATTTGGTTTATTTTGGTCTATATTTAAAAAAATTCTACTTGAAGCCGTATTTTTCATTTATCAAAGGCTATCTACACAGTACAAAATTTTCGTTGAAAATTACATGAAATTTCAAGTGGGCAAATTTGCCGACACTTTTCACATAAAATTGCATTCCATATAAAATTTACATAATCGTATAATTTTCAATTTTTGAAACCTTAAATTTACTATCTAAGTAATGTACTAGTTTAAATGAAAATATTTGTAATATTTCGAGAGTAACCATATTATACGAGACAAAATTTGCACAATTACATTAAAAACAATTTAATTTTATATACTCGAAGTAATATTAAATAAAATTCACATAAGTTTTAATGTAAATTTAAGAGAAAAACTGAGAGGCATTGAATATGGAAATGTGGGGGAAAATAGTTGTTAATTATTGAAATTAAAATCAGTTGAAAGAAAATTGCTGCTTTTATTATTTATTAAAAATATTGACATTTTTTAAAAATCAGTAATATTTCATGCATATGTAGGAAAAACAAATTCTGTTATTAAAAATGAAAATTGTATATATAAACAATAAAATTTTAGCATGGCTATGTAAAATTGAAACAATAGTATTATATTATTTAATTAAGATCTAAAGTGCTCCTTTTTGTGTTGAGTCTATCGGCCGATCGTAGGAAGTTTGCTGCCATTATAATAAGTATAATCTTGTCCTTATGCAATTGCAGTTTGGGTCAATGATTATTCAATAAAACACTAAATCATTTTATTATTTTCGTCTTGTTCTGAAATTACAATAAATATACAAAAATTAATTAGCAAAATCTGAACTAAATAAGTTTTTAAATTGTTTGTTTATGCTAATGATTTTGACTAAATTACAAAGAAAACCAACTTTTGTGTACAGTATTGATACGTGTATTTTATGTACAGTAATACATACCATTTTATAAGTGTCGTATAAATAATTATATATATTTCAATATTTTTTATTTATTTTAATCATACTTAAACACAAAATTATTTAATTTTAATCACTTGTTTTTTATTCACAAAAGCTCTCGATGTTTTCTCATCAAAAACTCAATGAAAATTCAGTTTCAGTTCAGTTCAAGTTTCAGTAAATTACAATACTCGCAATACTTTACAAGAAATAAACTATAAATTTAAATGCAAAATCAAAACTACATGAAATAGTGTGCCATTTTTTTACTCTTTTCGGTAAATTTTAAATTATAGTTGAAAAATACACGATAACACAATTTTACATGAAAAAGGAATTAAAATTGTCAATATTTGAAATTTTTACAGTGCCAAATTAAATTTCCGCGAAAAATCTAACAAAAATTTTGTTGAAAATTCAATTCTTTTTTTACTGTGTACAAAATAAAAATAAACCAAATTAAAAAGGGTCGAGTCAAAATGTCGCAAAATTTTGCTGAACTTGACTGAAATTGCTTTTTAAAAAGTTCATTTAATAATAAAATATTTGATATTTAACATAAAAAAAAAATCTGAATCTAAAAATCGCCATTTTTATAATTTTCCTTCAGAACAAAAAAAAACTGACTCCCGACAGTCATATGCACAACGAATTTTATCTCTAAAACAAAAATTGATGCTAGTCCTAAACTTTCACAAGTTGTTAGATATAAAATAAGCTTCAATTTAGTTAAAAAAAAAAAAAAAAAGGCTATGCCATCTTTTTTTCAATTACACCATTTTTTTCTTATGTTACACCGTTAAAAATTATTTCAAAAAATTAACAGTGTACATTTTTAAAAACTTTGTTCTAATACCTATTCAACGACATATCATTTATGAAAATCGATTGAGTAGTTTTTCTACAATCGCTCGTCAAAATGCACTCACATCACAAAATAACAAAAATTGAAGGGCACCCTGTAAAGACCCCTGGTCGAAAAAAAAAATTCTAAGAGAACTTGTATTTTTTATTTATCAAAGACTATCTATAAACAAAAAATAATCAAAATTAAAAGGGGTCAAGTCAAAACGTTGTTGAATCTTCGTGAAATTGCTCATATATATGTATATTAAATCAAAATATCGCTCTCAATTGCACAATATTGAAAATGTATTAAGACAAGCGCTTTCGGAAATCGAGCCACAATTAACGTTACTTTGCTCTAAAAAGCAAGAACACCCATCACATTAAAAAATATTTTAATGTTTTATTTATTTTAATACTTAATAATATAACTAGAAAAGGTTATTAATCTTTATTTTTTATTAATTTTCATATTGTTATAACTAGAAAATGTTATTAATTTTTATTTTTATACTAGCTGAAAATAAAATAATTTTTGTTGTTTAATTAAACGTTTTTTTAATAACGTTTATTTGTCAAAAAAATATAGGTGGGTCGCCAAAATACGGCATTTAAAATTTGGGGTCGCAATACAAAAAAGTTTAAGAAGCACTGGTCTAATGTATCGATAATTGATATTATATAAATTTAATAAAATTTGATCCGAAAATAAAACCAAAAACTGACTATACTTTTCATTCATTAAAATCATAAATAACAATTTTACTAAATTTTCTCTAATTTTTCGGTAAAAAAAACAAAATCTTTATCATAATTTAATTGCTTCCCAAAAGAAAATGTAAACAAAAAATTTTCTTCAAAAACTAAATATTACTTCGGTCTGAAAGACCTAAGTATTACATTCATGAGCCAAAAGTGAAATTCTTAAGGTAGAAATACAACACGGACGATAACGTCGGACGATTAAAAAAAACGTCTACAATTTCGCTGTTGTAACCACAACAAAGGCGTCAGCGTGAAAAGCTGTCAAAAATAAAATTGCATAAACTAAAATACTTTGTTCTTTGTCAAAATGAATTTTACAAATTTCAATTTTAAAAATAACTAATTTTTACTAATAAATAAATAATAATAATTTTTCTACTACTAACTAATTTTAAAAATAAAATACAAAATACAAATTATGAAAATATATAAATGAATAAAACCGTACTTTGAGCATAAACTGAAAATTCAGTTGACAACTCAAAACAAAAATATGGAGGGGCTGAAATGTCACAGCTCTGAGATATCAAGACTTCGGTCTGGGTTAAGGATTTTGATATAGTTTTTGGCAAAAAACTTTTATAAGGACATGGTTTTTAGTTTTGGGCAGCGATGTATATCAAACATAACTCTTTGTTAAAGTACAAGTATTTTTTATCTCTGTTTAAAAATTTATTACAAAACTAACACGAAACATCAATACGTTGCCGGAAAATTATAATCAAAATTCCAAAAATATTGTAAAAATTAAATAAAATCAAACTTTTTCAAAATTCCAAAAATATTCCAAAAATTAGAATAAAATCAAATATTTAAATTTTTTCTAAATTCCAATAATATTTCAAAAATTCTTAAAAATTCAAACTTTTTCCAAAATTCTAAAAATATTGCAAAAATTATTACAAAATCAAAAATACAAACTTTTTCAAAATTCCAAAAATATTTCAAAAACTATAACAAATTCAAAAATTTCCATGTCCAATTTCATTTTCAATTACATTTACGTCATAAAAACAGCTACATTTTTTTTTCAAAAAAATTGGCTGAAAATAAATGAAATCATTTTTTGACACACTTGACATTATTTTTTGACAAACTTATAATGCCATAATTTTCTATAATAATAATAAAACTTCATTTCAAACAAACAATAAATTATATTTTTTTTTTCAAAAAATTAGGTAACAAAATAAATAAAAATCTTTCTTTTGACACACTTGACATTATTTTTTGACAAGCTTATAATGCCATAATTCTCAATAATAATAATAAAACTTCATTTCAAACAAACAATTGATTTTATTTTTTTTCCAAAAAATTGTGTAAAAATATAAATAAAAATCTTTCTTTTGACACACTTGACAACATTTTTTTGACAAACTTATAATGCAATAATCTAGATTTTGGTCTCACATACCAATCCCGACCATCAAAATTTCTCCAAATTCAATGTTCATACTCGTAATCACTTAAAATGAACGTTTTTTAAGCAAAAAATATGCAAATTTCCTTGTTTTGACACACTGGACGATTTTTTTGACACACTTCCGGTACAATCATCGAATACATCGTCCTTTCGGCTCTTTCCATTGAGTAAACCTATTTTTAGAAAAAAAAATTTTTGAAATCCGTCCAGCGGTTTTCTAGATTTCGTCGGTTGTGACGGACGGCCGGCAGACAGACACACATTTTTTTTTTTGCTTTTTTAGAATCAGTAGGTCCTAAAACGTCGAGAAATGCCAAAAAAAGTGGGGGTAAGAATTTCACTTTGAGCTCATGAATGTAATACTTAGGTCTTTCAGACCGAAGTAACGATTACAACCTCAGAAACTCGAAAAACATCAGAAAATCATATTTTTCAGTTGGCGGCCTGTCACAATAACATTAAAAATTACCCTTGCAGCCAAATAAAAATAAATTGACATCTGGCAATAATCATCGCCGACGATAAATTAGAAATAGAATCTAAAGTTTCTCCGACGAAAAAAGCTTTTTCGTTTATCGCTGCAGTTGTGTTTGAAATGTATGTATCCTGTGTATTCTAATGTTACTAACGTCGTCGTCGGACGATTTCGCCCGTGCTGTGTTTCTAGCTATACCCCCACTTTTTTTGGCATTTCTCGACGTTTTAGGACCTACTGATTCTAAAAATGCAAAAAAAAAAATGTGTGTCTGTCTGCCGGCCGTCCGTCCGTCCGGCCGTCCGTCACAACCTACGAAATCTAAAAAACGGCAGAAGGGATTTGAAAAATTTTGAATTCTAAAAATAGGTACACTCAACGGAAAGAGCCGAAAGGACGGTTTGTTCGATAACTGTACCGGAAGTGTGTCAAAAAAATCGTCAAGTGTGTCAAAACAAGGAAATATGCATATTTTTTGCTTAAAAAACGTTCATTTTAAGTGATAATGAGTAGGAACAAAGAATGTGGAGAAATCTGGATGGTCGGGATTGGTATGTGAGATCAAAAACTAGATTATTGCATTCTATTTTTGTCAAAAAAATGTTGTCAAGTGTGTCAAAAGAAAGATTTTTAATTAGTTTTTTGGGAAAAAAATAAAATTAATTATTTGTTTGAAATGAATTTTTATTATTATTATTGAGAATTATGGCATCATAAGTTTGTCAAAAAAATGTTGTCAAGTGTGTCGAAAGAAAGATTTTTATTTAGTTTTTTACCCATTTTTTGGAAAAAAATTAAATTAATTATTTGTTTGAAATGAAATTTTATTATTATTATTGAGAATTATAGCATTATAAGTTTGTCAAAAAATAATGTCAAGTGTGTCAAAAAATGATTTAATTTATTTTTTTAGTCTATTTTTTGGAAAAAAATGTAGCTGTTTTTATAACGTAAATGTAATTGAAAATGAAATTGGACATGGAAATTTTTGAATTTGTTATAGTTTTTGAAATATTTTTGGAATTTTGAAAAAAGTTTGTATTTTTGATTTTGTAATAATTTTTGCAATATTTTTAGAATTCTGGAAAAAGTTTTATTTTTTCATTTTGTAAGAATTTTTGGAATATTTTTAGAATTTTGAAAAATTTTACATTTTTGATTTTATTATAATTTTTGGAATTTTGAAAAAGGTATCAATGGAGTGGTTTTTGAGTAGTTTGCTGAGTGTCTCATCTTTTCACCTAATTATGTTAATTTATGATCTGTTATAATTTTCCGGCATCGTATTGATGTTTCGTGTTAGTTTTGTAATAAATTTCTAACCAGAGATAAAAATATACTTGTACTTTATTTAACAAAGAGTTATGTTTGATTTCTAAGACACTAGAAATGAATTTATTCAATTGAATAGAATGAAAAATTGCTTTGAAAAGTGAAAGATCCGTAACAAAAGTTTTATCTCAATTCCGGTCGGTTCGGGAATCGAACCGGCGTCCCTCTGATCAAAGTTTATATGGTTAACCATTCAACCAACTTGACCAGCGACGAGATAAAAATTTGGTTTTGGACGATCGACTTAGCATCACAATTATTTAATTCATTTTAAGTGTCAATTTTTTGTCTTATTTATTTATTCTACGAACACGTTTTACCGTTCTTCATACCTCAACTAAGTTGACATTGAATGAAGAACACTATGGATCTACGAATATGGGAGACAAATCCCAACTAGTGGAGAATGGCCACTAACCAATTTAAATTCAAGATTTTATTAAGAGTTTAGCAATGGATCTAACCATTATGTAGTTTAGAATTCTAAGACACTAGAAATGAATGTATTCAATTGAATAGAATGAAAAATTGCTTTGAAAAGTGAAAGATCCGTAACAAAAGTTTATCTCAATTCCGGTCGGTTCGGGAATCGAGCCGGCGTCCCTCTGATCAAACCATTTAACCAACTCGACCAGCGACGAGATAAAATTTTTTTTTTGAACGATCTACTTAAGCGACTCGCTGGTCGCTGGTCGAGTTGGTTAAATGGTTAACCATATAAACTTTGATCAGAGGCACGCCGGTTCGATACCCGAACCGGCTGGAATTGAGATAAAACTTTTGTTACGGATCTTTCACTTTTCTAAGCAATTTATCTTCTATTCAATTGAATACATTCATTTCTAGTGTCTTAGAATTCTAAACTACATAATGGTTAGATCCATTGCTAAACTCTTAATAAAATCTTGAATTTATGTTTGATATACATCGCTGCCCAAAACCAAAAACCATGTCCTCATAAAAGTATTTTGCCGAAAACTATATCACAATCCCCAGACCGAAGTCTTGATATCTCAGAGCTGGGAAATTTCAGCCCTCCATATTTTTAAATTTAATTCATTAGATTAATTTAAACAATAATCATCACAAATTTATCACAAATAAATAAAAGAAGATAACGAAATAATATACAAAACAAAATATGCGATACTTCAAATCGTTTTTGTCCTGTTTCAATCAAATAAAATTTCAATCGAAAAATAAAATATATAAAAATTTGTTTTGTTTTAAGCTCCCAAAAAAATAATTTGATTACAAAAAAATTATTTTTGTATACCTGTTGTACACGAATACATTTATAAAAACAATAACAATCTTAAAGTGTTAATTTTGTATATCTAAGAATAAATAGAAAACAAATAAATATAAACGAAAAATTTTACGTATGTAACAACTAATTTTAAATATTACGAATCATCTACTTGAGTACAGGTGTCACTAGATAGTTAATATCCAAAAGTAAAACATAAAAACTATCCCAAAATTTTGTTCAGCTTCATTTGTCTTATATTATTATTTGTCTATGATTATACTAAGGCATTTTTCAAATTAAATTAAAATTAAAATTCTTAGCATAAGAATTTTAGTTTTGATCTAAAAAAATCTGAGTTTTATTAAAAGACGAATTTCTTGATTTCGCTTACATGCTTGTTTTTCTGTGTGTAGGTGAGTTTTGAGTTAAGTCATCTTTAGATTGTTCCCTAAAGCATAGACAAATAATAATATATAGACAAATATATTATTATTTCTCTATGCCTAAAACAAGGTTTTAATCTATCGATGGAGACTCGAATGTGTTGACCTTTATGGTCATCGCGGGGGATGACTGGGAAGCCTTCGTATGGAGGTTGTAATGGTTTACGTACCAACTCCGAAGACCCCTCGAAGACCCGAAATGTTGTTTCATTTGTGAAACGAAATCAGATTGAAGAGTGGAGTTAGAATTTTGGCTGAAGAATTCTCCGGGAAGACGTATGTTAGTACCGTTGACGAGCTCAGCCGATAAAGGTTGGAAGTCCTTACGGAAAATAGTTCGAAAGCCAAGTAATATTTACGGTAATGTTCGTGTTCCTGTCGTTTGCTATTATCGCGGATTTTAAAGTTCGGTGCCAACGTTCATTGAGTCCGTCACATTTTGGATTGTAGCTCAGAGTTCATCTACGTTCGAAAGCGACAAGCTTTGACAACTCGTTGAAGAGATTCGATTCGAATCGGGAGCCCTGCAGCCAAATTCTGTAATTGTGAAGCGGTGAAGTGATAAGTTTTTTAATGAAAAGAAACGAAGAAATTTTTAACACTTCACCGCTTCACAGTTACAGAATTTGGCTGCTGATCAGTGACGATCAGCTCTTTAATCCAATTGGATTGCTCCAATTGGATTAAAGAGCTGATCGTCACTGATCAGCAGCCAAATTCTGTAACTGTGAAGCGGTGAAGTGTTAAAAATTTCTTCGTTTCTTTTCATTAAAAAACTTATCACTTCACCGCTTCACAATTACAGAATTTGGCTGCAGGGCTCCCGATTCGAATCGAATCTCTTCAACGAGTTGTCAAAGCTTGTCGCTTTCGAACGTAGATGAACTCTGAGCTACAATCCAAAATGTGACGGACTCAATGAACGTTGGCACCGAACTTTAAAATCCGCGATAATAGCAAACGACAGGAACACGAACATTACCGTAAATATTACTTGGCTTTCGAACTATTTTCCGTAAGGACTTCCAACCTTTATCGGCTGAGCTCGTCAACGGTACTAACATACGTCTTCCCGGAGAATTCTTCAGCCAAAATTCTAACTCCACTCTTCAATCTGATTTCGTTTCACAAATGAAACAACATTTCGGGTCTTCGAGGGGTCTTCGGAGTTGGTACGTAAACCATTACAACCTCCATACGAAGGCTTCCCAGTCATCCCCCGCGATGACCATAAAGGTCAACACATTCGAGTCTCCATCGATAGATTAAAACCTTGTTTTAGGCATAGAGAAATAATAATATATTTGTCTATATATTATTATTTGTCTATGCTTTAGGGAACAATCTAAAGATGACTTAACTCAAAACTCACCTACACACAGAAAAACAAGCATGTAAGCGAAATCAAGAAATTCGTCTTTTAATAAAACTCAGATTTTTTTAGATCAAAACTAAAATTCTTATGCTAAGAATTTTAATTTTAATTTAATTTGAAAAATGCCTTAGTATAATCATAGACAAATAATAATATAAGACAAATGAAGCTGAACAAAATTTTGGGATAGTTTTTATGTTTTACTTTTGGATATTAACTATCTAGTGACGCCTGTACTCAAGTAGATGATTCGTAATATTTAAAATTAGTTGTTACATACGTAAAATTTTTCGTTTATATTTATTTGTTTTCTATTTATTCTTAGATATACAAAATTAACACTTTAAGATTGTTATTGTTTTTATAAATGTATTCGTGTACAACAGGTATACAAAAATAATTTTTTTGTAATCAAATTATTTTTTTGGGAGCTTAAAACAAAACAAATTTTTATATATTTTATTTTTCGATTGAAATTTGATTTGATTGAAACAGGACAAAAACGATTTGAAGTATCGCATATTTTGTTTTGTATATTATTTCGTTATCTTCTTTTATTTATTTGTGATAAATTTGTGATGATTATTGTTTAAATTAATCTAATGAATTAAATTTAAAAATATGGAGGGCTGAAATTTCCCAGCTCTGAGATATCAAGACTTCGGTCTGGGGATTGTGATATAGTTTTCGGCAAAATACTTTTATGAGGACATGGTTTTTGGTTTTGGGCAGCGATGTATATCAAACATAAATTCAAGATTTTATTAAGAGTTTAGCAATGGATCTAACCATTATGTAGTTTAGAATTCTAAGACACTAGAAATGAATGTATTCAATTGAATAGAAGATAAATTGCTTAGAAAAGTGAAAGATCCGTAACAAAAGTTTTATCTCAATTCCAGCCGGTTCGGGTATCGAACCGGCGTGCCTCTGATCAAAGTTTATATGGTTAACCATTTAACCAACTCGACCAGCGACCAGCGAGTCGCTTAAGTCGATCGTTCAAAAAAAAAATTTTATCTCGTCGCTGGTCGAGTTGGTTAAATGGTTTGATCAGAGGGACGCCGGCTCGATTCCCGAACCGACCGGAATTGAGATAAACTTTTGTTACGGATCTTTCACTTTTCAAAGCAATTTTTCATTCAATTCAATTGAATACATTCATTTCTAGTGTCTTAGAATTCTAAACTACATAATGGTTAGATCCATTGCTAAACTCTTAATAAAATCTTGAATTTAAATTGGTTAGTGGCCATTCTCCACTAGTTGGGATTTGTCTCCCATATTCGTAGATCCATAGTGTTCTTCATTCAATGTCAACTTAGTTGAGGTATGAAGAACGGTAAAACGTGTTCGTAGAATAAATAAATAAGACAAAAAATTGACACTTAAAATGAATTAAATAATTGTGATGCTAAGTCGATCGTCCAAAACCAAATTTTTATCTCGTCGCTGGTCAAGTTGGTTGAATGGTTAACCATATAAACTTTGATCAGAGGGACGCCGGTTCGATTCCCGAACCGACCGGAATTGAGATAAAACTTTTGTTACGGATCTTTCACTTTTCAAAGCAATTTTTCATTCTATTCAATTGAATAAATTCATTTCTAGTGTCTTAGAAATCAAACATAACTCTTTGTTAAATAAAGTACAAGTATATTTTTATCTCTGGTTAGAAATTTATTACAAAACTAACACGAAACATCAATACGATGCCGGAAAATTATAACAGATCATAAATTAACATAATTAGGTGAAAAGATGAGACACTCAGCAAACTACTCAAAAACCACTCCATTGATACCTTTTTCAAAATTCCAAAAATTATAATAAAATCAAAAATGTAAAATTTTTCAAAATTCTAAAAATATTCCAAAAATTCTTACAAAATGAAAAAATAAAACTTTTTCCAGAATTCTAAAAATATTGCAAAAATTATTACAAAATCAAAAATACAAACTTTTTTCAAAATTCCAAAAATATTTCAAAAACTATAACAAATTCAAAAATTTCCATGTCCAATTTCATTTTCAATTACATTTACGTTATAAAAACAGCTACATTTTTTTCCAAAAAATAGACTAAAAAAATAAATTAAATCATTTTTTGACACACTTGACATTATTTTTTGACAAACTTATAATGCTATAATTCTCAATAATAATAATAAAATTTCATTTCAAACAAATAATTAATTTAATTTTTTTCCAAAAAATGGGTAAAAAACTAAATAAAAAAATAAAATCTATCTTTCTTTCGACACACTTGACAACATTTTTTTGACAAACTTATGATGCCATAATTCTCAATAATAATAATAAAAATTCATTTCAAACAAATAATTAATTTTATTTTTTTCCCAAAAAACTAATTAAAAATCTTTCTTTTGACACACTTGACAACATTTTTTTGACAAAAATAGAATGCAATAATCTAGTTTTTGATCTCACATACCAATCCCGACCATCCAGATTTCTCCACATTCTTTGTTCCTACTCATTATCACTTAAAATGAACGTTTTTTAAGCAAAAAATATGCATATTTCCTTGTTTTGACACACTTGACGATTTTTTTGACACACTTCCGGTACAGTTATCGAACAAACCGTCCTTTCGGCTCTTTCCGTTGAGTGTACCTATTTTTAGAATTCAAAATTTTTCAAATCCCTTCTGCCGTTTTTTAGATTTCGTAGGTTGTGACGGACGGCCGGACGGACGGACGGCCGGCAGACAGACACACATTTTTTTTTTTGCATTTTTAGAATCAGTAGGTCCTAAAACGTCGAGAAATGCCAAAAAAAGTGGGGGTATAGCTAGAAACACAGCACGGGCGAAATCGTCCGACGACGACGTTAGTAACATTAGAATACACAGGATACATACATTTCAAACACAACTGCAGCGATAAACGAAAAAGCTTTTTTCGTCGGAGAAACTTTAGATTCTATTTCTAATTTATCGTCGGCGATGATTATTGCCAGATGTCAATTTATTTTTATTTGGCTGCAAGGGTAATTTTTAATGTTATTGTGACAGGCCGCCAACTGAAAAATATGATTTTCTGATGTTTTTCGAGTTTCTGAGGTTGTAATCGTTACTTCGGTCTGAAAGACCTAAGTATTACATTCATGAGCTCAAAGTGAAATTCTTACCCCCACTTTTTTGGCATTTCTCGACGTTTTAGGACCTACTGATTCTAAAAAAGCAAAAAAAAAAATGTGTGTCTGTCTGCCGGCCGTCCGTCACAACCGACGAAATCTAGAAAACCGCTGGACGGATTTCAAAAATTTTTTTTTCTAAAAATAGGTTTACTCAATGGAAAGAGCCGAAAGGACGATGTATTCGATGATTGTACCGGAAGTGTGTCAAAAAAATCGTCCAGTGTGTCAAAACAAGGAAATTTGCATATTTTTTGCTTAAAAAACGTTCATTTTAAGTGATTACGAGTATGAACATTGAATTTGGAGAAATTTTGATGGTCGGGATTGGTATGTGAGACCAAAATCTAGATTATTGCATTATAAGTTTGTCAAAAAAATGTTGTCAAGTGTGTCAAAAGAAAGATTTTTATTTATATTTTTACACAATTTTTTGGAAAAAAAATAAAATCAATTGTTTGTTTGAAATGAAGTTTTATTATTATTATTGAGAATTATGGCATTATAAGCTTGTCAAAAAATAATGTCAAGTGTGTCAAAAGAAAGATTTTTATTTATTTTGTTACCTAATTTTTTGAAAAAAAAAATATAATTTATTGTTTGTTTGAAATGAAGTTACTTCGGTCTGAAAGACCTAAGTATTACATTCATGAGCTCAAAGTGAAATTCTTACCCCCACTTTTTTTGACATTTCTCGACGTTTTAGGACCTCCTGATTCTAAAAAAGCAAAAAAAAAAAAAATGTATGTCTGTCTGCCGGCCGGCCGGCCGTCTGGCCGTCCGGCCGGCCGTCCGCCGTCATTACCTACGCTGCAGGGAAAACCGCTGGAGGGATTTCAAAAATTTTTGTTTCTAAAAATAGGTATTCACAAGGGACAGGTCCGAAAGGACGCTGTGTTCGATAACTGTACCGGAAGTGTGTCAAAAAAATCATTATGTGTGTCAAAAATAGCAAATTTTCATATTTTTGGCTTAAAAAACGTTCATTTTAAGTGATTACGAGTAGGAACATTAAATTTGGAGAAATCTTGATGGTCGAGATTGGTATGTGAGATCAAAAACTAGATTATTGCATTATAAGTTTGTCAAAAAAATGTTGTCAAGTGTGTCAAAAGAAAGATTTTTATTTATTTTTCTACCTAATTTTTTGGAAAAAAAATAAAGTTAATTGTTTGTTTGAAATGAAGTTTTATTATTATTATTGAGAATTATGGCATTATAAGTTTGTCAAAAAAATGTTGTCAAGTGTGTCAAAAGAAAGATTTTTATTTATTTTTTTACCCAATTTTTTGGAAAAAACAAAATGGTTTGTTTGAAATGAAATTTTATTATTATTATTGAGAATTATGGCATTATAAGTTTGTCAAAAAAAAGGTGTCAAGTGTGTCAAAAGAAAGATTTTTATTTATTTTTTTACCCAATTTTTTGGAAAAAAATAAAATTGTTTCTTTGAAATGAAATTTTATTATTATTATTGAGAATTATGGAATTATAAGTTTGTCAAAATATGTTGTCAAGTGTGTCAAAAAAAAGGTTTTTATTTATTTTTTACCCAAGTTTTTTTAGAAAAAAATAAAATTTATAGTTTGTATGACATGATATTTAATTATTATTATAGAGAATTATGGCATTATAAGTTTGTCAAAAAATAATGTCAAGTGTGTCAAAAAAAGATTTTATTTATTTTTTTAGCCAATTTTTTGGAAAAAAAATGTAGCTGTTTTTATGACGTAAATGTAATTTAAAATGAAATTGGACATGGAAATTTTTGAATTTGTTATAGTTTTTGAAATATTTTTGGAATTTTGAAAAAGTTTTTATTTTTGATTTTGTATTTTGCAATATATTTAGAATTTCGGAAAAAGTTTTAATTTTTGATTTTGTAAGAATTTTTGGAATATTTTTAGAATGTTGAAAAATTTTTAATTTTTGATATTATTATAATTTTTGGAATTTTGAAAAAATTTTCAATTTTTGATTTTGTAATAATTTTTGCAATATTTTTAGAATTTTGGAAAAAGTTTGAATTTTTAAGAATTTTTGAAATATTATTGGAATTTATAAAAAATTTAAATATTTGATTTTATTCTAATTTTTGGGATATTTTTGGAATTTTGAAAAAGTTTGATTTTATTTAATTTCACAATATTTTTGGAATTTTGATTATAATTTTCCGGCAACGTATTGATGTTTCGTGTAAGTTTTGTAATAAATTTTTAAACAGAGATAAAAAATACTTGTACTTTAACAAAGAGCTGTGTTTGATATACATCGCTGCCCAAAACTAAAAACCATGTCCTCATACAAGTTTTTTGCCGAAAACTATATCAAAATCCTTAACCCAGACCGAAGTCTTGATATCTCAGAGCTGTGAGATTTCAGCCCCTCCATATTTTTATTATTATTATAGAAAATTATGGCATTATAAGTTTGTCAAAAAATAATGTCAAGTGTGTCAAAAAATGATTTCATTTATTTTCAGCCAATTTTTTTGAAAAAAAAATGTAGCTGTTTTTATGACGTAAATGTAATTGAAAATGAAATTGGACATGGAAATTTTTGAATTTGTTATAGTTTTTGAAATATTTTTGGAATTTTGAAAAAGTTTGTATTTTTGATTTTGTAATAATTTTTGCAATATTTTTAGAATTTTGGAAAAAGTTTGAATTTTTAAGAATTTTTGAAATATTATTGGAATTTAGAAAAAATTTAAATATTTGATTTTATTCTAATTTTTGGAATATTTTTGGAATTTTGAAAAAGTTTGATTTTATTTAATTTTTACAATATTTTTGGAATTTTGATTATAATTTTCCGGCAACGTATTGATGTTTCGTGTTAGTTTTGTAATAAATTTTTAAACAGAGATAAAAAATACTTGTACTTTAACAAAGAGTTATGTTTGATATACATCGCTGCCCAAAACTAAAAACCATGTCCTTATAAAAGTTTTTTGCCAAAAACTATATCAAAATCCTTAACCCAAACCGAAGTCTTGATATCTCAGAGCTGTGACATTTCAGCCCCTCCATATTTTTGTTTTGAGTTGTCAACTGAATTTTCAGTTTATGCTCAAAGTACGGTTTTATTCATTTATATATTTTCATAATTTGTATTTTGTATTTTATTTTTAAAATTAGTTAGTAGTAGAAAAATTATTATTATTTATTTATTAGTAAAAATTAGTTATTTTTAAAATTGAAATTTGTAAAATTCATTTTGACAAAGAACAAAGTATTTTAGTTTATGCAATTTTATTTTTGACAGCTTTTCACGCTGACGCCTTTGTTGTGGTTACAACAGCGAAATTGTAGACGTTTTTTTTAATCGTCCGACGTTATCGTCCGTGTTGTATTTCTACCTTAAGAATTTCACTTTTGGCTCATGAATGTAATACTTAGGTCTTTCAGACCGAAGTAATATTTAGTTTTTGAAGAAAATTTTTTGTTTACATTTTCTTTTGGGAAGCAATTAAATTATGATAAAGATTTTGTTTTTTTTACCGAAAAATTAGAGAAAATTTAGTAAAATTGTTATTTATGATTTTAATGAATGAAAAGTATAGTCAGTTTTTGGTTTTATTTTCGGATCAAATTTTATTAAATTTATATAATATCAATTATCGATACATTAGACCAGTGCTTCTTAAACTTTTTTGTATTGCGACCCCAAATTTTAAATGCCGTATTTTGGCGACCCACCTATATTTTTTTGACAAATAAACGTTATTAAAAAAACGTTTAATTAAACAACAAAAATTATTTTATTTTCAGCTAGTATAAAAATAAAAATTAATAACATTTTCTAGTTATAACAATATGAAAATTAATAAAAAATAAAGATTAATAACCTTTTCTAGTTATATTATTAAGTATTAAAATAAATAAAACATTAAAATATTTTTTAATGTGATGGGTGTTCTTGCTTTTTAGAGCAAAGTAACGTTAATTGTGGCTCGATTTCCGAAAGCGCTTGTCTTAATACATTTTCAATATTGTGCAATTGAGAGCGATATTTTGATTTAATATACATATATATGAGCAATTTCACGAAGATTCAACAACGTTTTGACTTGACCCCTTTTAATTTTGATTATTTTTTGTTTATAGATAGTCTTTGATAAATAAAAAATACAAGTTCTCTTAGAATTTTTTTTTTCGACCAGGGTCTTTACAGGGTGCCCTTCAATTTTTGTTATTTTGTGATGTGAGTGCATTTTGACGAGCGATTGTAGAAAAACTACTCAATCGATTTTCATAAATGATATGTCGTTGAATAGGTATTAGAACAAAGTTTTTAAAAATGTACACTGTTAATTTTTTGAAATAATTTTTAACGGTGTAACATAAGAAAAAAATGGTGTAATTGAAAAAAAGATGGCATAGCCTTTTTTTTTTTTTTTAACTAAATTGAAGCTTATTTTATATCTAACAACTTGTGAAAGTTTAGGACTAGCATCAAGTTTTGTTTTAGAGATAAAATTCGTTGTGCATATGACTGTCGGGAATCAGTTTTTTTTTGTTCTGAAGGAAAATTATAAAAATGGCGATTTTTAGATTCAGATTTTTTTTTTATGTTAAATATCAAATATTTTATTATTAAATGAACTTTTTAAAAAGCAATTTCAGTCAAGTTCAGCAAAATTTTGCGACATTTTGACTCGACCCTTTTTAATTTGGTTTATTTTTATTTTGTACACAGTAAAAAAAGAATTGAATTTTCAACAAAATTTTTGTTAGATTTTTCGCGGAAATTTAATTTGGCACTGTAAAAATTTCAAATATTGACAATTTTAATTCCTTTTTCATGTAAAATTGTGTTATCGTGTATTTTTCAACTATAATTTAAAATTTACCGAAAAGAGTAAAAAAATGGCACACTATTTCATGTAGTTTTGATTTTGCATTTAAATTTATAGTTTATTTCTTGTAAAGTATTGCGAGTATTGTAATTTACTGAAACTTGAACTGAACTGAAACTGAATTTTCATTGAGTTTTTGATGAGAAAACATCGAGAGCTTTTGTGAATAAAAAACAAGTGATTAAAATTAAATAATTTTGTGTTTAAGTATGATTAAAATAAATAAAAAATATTGAAATATATATAATTATTTATACGACACTTATAAAATGGTATGTATTACTGTACATAAAATACACGTATCAATACTGTACACAAAAGTTGGTTTTCTTTGTAATTTAGTCAAAATCATTAGCATAAACAAACAATTTAAAAACTTATTTAGTTCAGATTTTGCTAATTAATTTTTGTATATTTATTGTAATTTCAGAACAAGACGAAAATAATAAAATGATTTAGTGTTTTATTGAATAATCATTGACCCAAACTGCAATTGCATAAGGACAAGATTATACTTATTATAATGGCAGCAAACTTCCTACGATCGGCCGATAGACTCAACACAAAAAGGAGCACTTTAGATCTTAATTAAATAATATAATACTATTGTTTCAATTTTACATAGCCATGCTAAAATTTTATTGTTTATATATACAATTTTCATTTTTAATAACAGAATTTGTTTTTCCTACATATGCATGAAATATTACTGATTTTTAAAAAATGTCAATATTTTTAATAAATAATAAAAGCAGCAATTTTCTTTCAACTGATTTTAATTTCAATAATTAACAACTATTTTCCCCCACATTTCCATATTCAATGCCTCTCAGTTTTTCTCTTAAATTTACATTAAAACTTATGTGAATTTTATTTAATATTACTTCGAGTATATAAAATTAAATTGTTTTTAATGTAATTGTGCAAATTTTGTCTCGTATAATATGGTTACTCTCGAAATATTACAAATATTTTCATTTAAACTAGTACATTACTTAGATAGTAAATTTAAGGTTTCAAAAATTGAAAATTATACGATTATGTAAATTTTATATGGAATGCAATTTTATGTGAAAAGTGTCGGCAAATTTGCCCACTTGAAATTTCATGTAATTTTCAACGAAAATTTTGTACTGTGTAGATAGCCTTTGATAAATGAAAAATACGGCTTCAAGTAGAATTTTTTTAAATATAGACCAAAATAAACCAAATTAAAAAGGGTCGAGTCAAAATGTCGCAAAATTTTTCTGAACTTGACTGAAATTGCTTTTTAAAAAGTTCATTTAATAATAAAATATTTGATATTTAACATAAAAAAAAATCTGAATCTAAAAATCGCCATTTTTATAATTTTCCTTCAGAACAAAAAACACTGATTACCGACAGTCATATGTACAACGAATATTATCTCTAAAACAAAAAATGATGCTAGTCCTAAACTTTCACAAATTGTTAGATATAAAATAAGCTTCAATTTACTTAAAAAAAAAAAAAAAGGCTATGCCATCTTTTTTTCAATTACACCATTTTTTTCTTATGTTACACCGTTAAAAATTATTTCAAAAAATTAACAGTGTACATTTTTAAAAACTTTGTTCTAATACCTATTCAACGACATATCATTTATGAAAATCGATTGAGTAGTTTTTCTACAATCGCTCGTCAAAATGCACTCACATCACAAAATAACAAAAATTGAGGGGCACCCTGTGAAGACCCCTGGTCGAAAAAAAAAATTCTAAGAGAACTTGTATTTTTTATTTATCAAAGACTATCTATAAACAAAAAATAATCAAAATTAAAAGGGGTCAAGTCAAAACGTTGTTGAATCTTCGTGAAATTGCTCATATAATAAAGTTGAAAATGCATCGCACAAATATGTGGTGGAAAATGTCAAAATAATTTGAACTGCCATTTCACACAAGCAATTCATGTTTCTCCCTTTCAATTGACAACGAGTTTTATAATATACAACAAAATCCCGCAAACCCTAAAGATTCTAAACAAACTAAAGTTTTCAATAGAAATCAAGAAACATATTTATCAAAGCTATTTTAATAGATAATCGATTTTCACATAAACTTAAAATTATTTTATTTTATATTGTTTCGTTTTGAACATGCTATGTTATTTGTTACGTCTCATATATCTTTTTAATTTTGTTTTAATTAGTCCTTTTATTTATTTATTGAATAACAATTAAATGTATTTAGTTTAATAATCTGAAAATCATTTCATAACCAAAAATATGTAAACAAATTTAATCTTACATCAATACACATTTTAAATTTTAATCTTAGTTTTAGATTGCACTTGCCGCCGTGCTTAATTTTAAACATGTATAATCCTTGAATGAACTTTATGTTCAGTTGTGATTTATTGGAGTTCCGATCAGCTCTTTAATCCAATTGGATTGGAGCAATCCAATTGGATTAAAGAGCTGATCCTACCGTTTCAGCTGTGATATCCGAGATAGGAATGGCTTTAGGCCATCAAGTATAGCGGTCAATAATTGTGACACAATAGTGTTTGTCCTCAGAGGCAAGAAGTGGACTAATAATGTCCATTTGTATCTCGGAAAATCTCTGAGAAGTTTGATGATAATTACCTAAAGGAGATTAAGTATGGCGAAAAACTTTTGCCTTCTGGTACGCCAAGCAGTTCTGTGCCATTTGTCGTATCCTTCTCAATGGATGACCAAATGACTTTATCAGTAAGGATTTTGACTGAACTGTGGACGCCTGGGTGAGATAAATTGTGGGGACTATCGAAAACAGATTGTCGAAATTGTTTTTGAATAAAAGGCCGTAGATTTCCAAACGATAATGGGAAGGATCGGAATTGGAGAGTGAAACTAGTGTTCACTAATGGCTTGAGTTCGATATCCTTGAACTGAACGTTAGCAACGATTGATAGCATCGACACGTTCAGGAGTAGGTTTGATTCCAGTTGAATCAATGGAATGTCCGAGAAAGTCAACGTTAGTCTTAGCAAAGCTGCATTTATCAACGTTGATAATGAGACCAGCGTCAAAAAGACGCTCAAAAACAGTAGTGATATGTTTGAGGTACTCCTCAAAGGTTTCAGAAGCAATAAGGAGGTTGTCTATGTAGATGAAACAGAAATTTAGGTCTCGGAAAAGAGAGTTAATAAACCATTTCGTTTCGCAACCCGAAGGATTTCGCAACCCGAAGGACTACCCCTTGGTAGTGAAATCCGAAATTCTACGTCCACGCCGTGCTACCTGGGTAATGCTAACAGAATTAGGTTGGTGTAGTTGAGAGGGGCAGAGTAAATACTGCTTATACTCAATGATTCTGCACCATGGCGAGTCATTGGCGCCACAAAACCAATGCAACTCAAGCGTCTGTTCTCCATGTTAGGGGCGGCTTGGAGCGGGCGTCTGTCTTGAATCAAGCGGCTCGCTATATAAACGTGTAGCAAGCGTCTGTTCTCCATGTTAGGGGCGGTTTGTAGCGGGCGTCTGTCTTGGATCAAGCGGCTCGCTATATAAACATGTAAAAAGGTTGTTTCTGGTGACCTTAAGATGCAGAACGAACCCATTCACGAAAATTTGGGTTGGGCGAAGGGCTAACACCCCATTTCCGTAAAAAACTACTTGTCATGAATTCTGTACACAGGCCTCGGATTATCTCGGATTCATTATTAGAACGACCTCGGAAACTGTACCCGGACTACGATTTAAAAATGGGAACCTGGAACGTGCTAAGCCTTAGAAGACCAGGAGATCTACTGAAACTTACAAACCAAATCAATAGCTATGCACTGGATATAGTGGCGTTACAAGAACTAAGATGGCCAGGGAGTGGAATCCACGAAACAGCCAAGGGATACACTCTCTACTATTGCGGTCATGAAAACGGAGGAGAATTTGGAGTTGGCTTTCTCACACATCGTCGCGTGAATCAACATGTTATCGACTTTCGCCCAATTAATATGCGGATATGCACAATGAGAATCCGCACGCAAACATTTAATGTAACGATCATCAATGTTCATGCACCTACTGAAGACAAAGCAGATGACATTAAAGACCTGTTCTTTCTAGAACTCGAAGAAGTCATCAATAACATCCCGCGGCACGATATAAAAATCGCGGTAGGTGACTTCAATGCGCAAATTGGTAGAAGTGCAGAACTTAAAACACATGTCGGCCCTAACAGCTTGCATCATGCTAGTAACAATAACGGCTTTCGCACAGCTGAACTGGCTATGATGTATGATCTAGTAATTTCTAGCACTTTCTTTCCTCATAAGAGAATCCACAAAGCAACGTGGAAATCAAATGATGGAAGAACTGAAAATCAAATCGATCACGTCATGATTTCTAAGAGACACTCTACAAGTGTAACTGACGTTCGATCATACAGAGGTGCTGATATGGACACCGATCATATGCTTGTCATCTTTAAGTATAAGTGCAAATTATCATCTACATTTAATAGGCAAGCAAAAAAGACCGTGCGCTGAAATGTCGAAGCATTTAAACACCTGGAAACACTGAATAGATATCAGAAAATTGTAACGCAAAACATAGAAGAGCATGACATCCCATCTGAGATGCCATTAAACATACAAGAAGAATGGCAAACGCTTCAATCAACCATCATATCCGCAGCACAAACTACAATCGGAAGACGACCACCGAAATCACGTAACGAATGGTTTGATGACGAGTGCCGCGAAAGCATTGAGCACAAACAAAAACTGCGAGAAAAATGGTTAACAAGAAACACCCGAAGCTCCCAAACTGATTATCTATGCGCCAGAAAAGCCTCAGCAAAACTCCTACGGAAAAAGAAACGCGAACACATGAAGAGCTGCATCGAAAACATCAACCAACATGCGGCTAATGGAAATTCGAAAGAGTGTTTTGCCAATGCGCAGAATCTGACCAAAGATTTCCACCCAAGATCTACAGCCATCAAAAATGGAAACAACGAGCTTACAACAAGTGAACGTGATGTGCTGGAAGTATGGCGATCCCACTTTCAAGACCTACTGAATAGGACGAACGAAGTTCATCCTATTCGAGCAATTGCTCCGTCAAGTGAGGAGATTTTTGTCCCTTACCCAACAATAAAAGAAGTGGAAGCTGCCATCAAAAAATTAAAAAATGGCAAATCACCAGGTATCTATGGAATCCCTGCAGAACTACTTAAGAATGGAGGAGCAGCTCTGGTCTCACGTATATATGATCTGATTCTTGCAATCTGGGACCAAGAAGAACTACCTGCTGAATGGAAAACAGCTCTCATTGTTCCGCTACAGAAAAAAGGTGACCGCCTAAAGTGTGCAAATTATCGTGGAATCGCACTGTTGAACACTGCATATAAAATACTAGCTAATGTCATACTCGCTCGGCTCATCCCGTTTGCCGAATCTATCATCGGCGACTATCAGTGTGGTTTTCGTCCCAACCGTTCAACCACAGATCAATGTTTTACCTTAAGGATGATTCTGAAAAAATGTTGGGAGTACAACATCAGCATTCACCAGCTCTACGTTGATTTCAAGCAAGCATATGATAGCATCATCCGCGACAACCTCTGGTCTGCACTCATCTCGTCGCTGATTTGACGGTATTCTACAAGTATATTATGGACGAACGGACGTCTGCGGAGATCAAATCGATTTTGCCTGAACCAGCAAACTTTGCGCGTTTCACTAGAGCATCAACATCAGCCCATCCTTTTACGGTTCGAGTGACTAGGTGTAGAACTGTCGCTTTTCAACGCGATTTTTTTAACAGAGTTTCTCATCTCTGGAATGCCTTACCGGCGTGGGTCTTTCCTGATAATTTTAATCCTCAAAACTTTAAGATCAACATTAATAAATTCCTCAAAGAAAATTGAATAATACTTTCAAGCCCTAGTTCCTTAGTTAGCATGGTATCTTCGGATATTCAGAGACGTTGATCTATATTGGTTAACACTAAACATGCCTAACATAGAATAAAAAAAAAAAAAAAAAAAAAAAAATATGCCTTGGTATTCCAGAGAAACTTGTTTCTCTGTGCAAACTCACAACATCGGGATCAAATTGTAGAATAGTAATCGAAGGGTCAGTTTCTGACTCTTTTGATATAACATCAGGTGTTCGACAAGGTGATGCACTCGCACCCGTACTATTTAATTTGGCGCTTGAGTACGCGATAAGAAAAAGCCGCATTGAGACACAAAACTGTATATTTAACAAATCTAGTCAAATTCTTGGCTATGCAGATGATATTGTGCTTCTCGGACGTAGAACAAGCGATATCAAGGATAGTCTCTCTCAGCTTGAAAGAAATGCTAAACGACTTGGATTATGCATTAACACCGGCAAGACTAAACTTTTAACAACATCCAGGAATATACCTCCCGGCAATCTGAATACTGGCGACTATGAAGTGGAACGTGTAGAAAACTTCAAATACCTCGGGTCTGTAATAACATCGTCAAATGACATGCAGGCAGATATTAAAGCTCGTGTCTCAGCCGCATACAGGGTTTTCTACGCATACTCAAAACTTTTGCGATCTAAACATCTTTCGCAGTCGTGCAAACTCACACTTTACAAAGCATTAATTCGACCTGTGCTTACCTTTGGAAGCGAAAGCTGGACACTGACTTCCTCCGATTGTAGAATTTTATCAACATTCGAGAGGAAAGTTATACGAACAATTTATGGTCCATGTAAAGTTGCTGAAAATCAGTATAGAATCCGAATGAATCATGAAATCAGACAGCTTCTTGGAGGCTGCGATGTAATCGGATTCATTAAATCTAACCGGATTAGATGGTTTGGTCATGTAGAAAGGGCACCATTAGATAGAATGATTAAAAAGCGTCCCAACAACAACCAGCTGGTGTTCGTCGAAGAGGAAGACCTAGACAACGCTGGCGTGATGACATCATCCAAGACCTTCGTGATATAGGATGTCGAAACTGGGGTCAACTGGTCATGGAACGAGACGATTGGAAGCTGATTGCACAGACGGCAAAATCCCTCCATGGGATGTAAACGCCAGAGAGAGAGAGAGAGAGTTTCGCAACCCGAAGGTCATTCGAACGAATTCAAAGATTTCGAACGGTGTTAAGATTGCAGTTTTTTCAATATTGCGCTTATCTATAGGAATTTGATGATACGCGCGGACAAAATCGATTGTGGAGAAATATTTGCATCCATATTGATTGTGATATTATTAGTGATATTATTATTAGTTAATAGTTATTATTAGTAACAAACAATTATATATTAATTATTATTATTAAGATTGTGATATTATTATTAGTCACTGCAAGGTCTCCACTCGCCGTTCTTTTTTTTAACGAGATGGAGAGGAGATACCCAAGGACTGTTAGATGGTCGGCAAATGCATGGGGATAACATTATGTCAAATTCAGCTATTGCAATGGCCAATTTACCTGGAGCAACTCGACAATTCTTCCATAAAACGGGAGGACTATGTGTTTCGATAACGTGAGTCACGTTATCTTTCACAGAAGGAAATGAGGTGCTGGAGAAGTGTAGAGTTTAGCCAAAATGAATAAGGAGGTTAGTGGATCAACAAGACTTCGATTTTCAATGTCCGCTAAAAGACCGTATTTATTAAAGAAATTAGCTCCGAGAATCAGAATGGTAACATCGGCGATAACAAAAGTCTAACAGAACGCTCGTCTGAGACCAATATTTAAGTTCAGAAACCGTGTACCATAAGCGTTAGCTTTAGTCGCGTTAGTTCCGTAAAAGAAGAAGTTTGATTTCTGGGAGAGTATTTCCTCCACAATTCCCCTTGCATCTCCCTGGAAAATATGATGGTAGTAACAAATGCCATTATACATTTGAACTCGCGACCTGTGCTGCGATTATAGAGGTTTCTCATTGTGAAAAAACTCACCAATTGTGACGTCAAGTTGTGTATGAATACGCATAATTTATTTTTGCACACAATTAAAAATTCGAAATTGTCAATTTTTAATATCGAATAATGGACGGTTCCTTTCGCATAAAATTTTATTGACGAAATAATTTTTATTGACGAAATTATTTCGTAGTTTTAAACTCTCAATTTGCCATAATCGCAGCACTGGACCGTAGTCGCAATGGAGAGCGATTAAAATTCCTATTGCGGTTATCGTTTCGATCCTTGGATCTACTCCGATAAATATGAGAAGATTGGGAAACATTTTGCCGTTGAATGGCATTGAGGAGTTGCCCGTTTTGTAAGCACAAAACATTTTATGAATTTTTCTCAAGTGACATGAACTCACTTAGCAGCAACCATCAAACTTATCACAGGCAAACGCACAAGACACAAATACGACTTAATATGTTGAATGCAATTATGATGAAGGTTATCAGGAAATTTAACAAAAATTGTAACTGCACTTGAAAAAAAAACAGGATTGACACAAAACAATATAGAGTGTTTTGCCGCCAAAAATAACAACAGCATGGTCTAGTCATTGTAATATTTATAGGAGTTTTCAAATATATCTATCTCGAAATTTACGAATGCTCCTTTTTTAATATCATTGATATGACCAATTTATTTCTAATCAAAAGCCAGTGAATGTTATGAAGTTATTCACATATAATGTTATTTTAATTTATATTACTTTTAATTTTTTTGCATGTTAATTTATTCACTATAGTTGTTTATTGGTTTGTTAAATTGTTTCGTTTTAATACAAATTAATTGTGACAAATTGTTGGAATGAAAAAGTCATTAAAGGAATAACATTATTTTATTTAGATATAAATAACTATATATTAATTTTCAACTTTTGTAACTTTTAGTTTAGAACGATCCTTGAAAATGAAAGCTTAGCTTTCGAAATCGATCGGTTGTAATAAACATATAGATATCAAAAAAGTGTGTTTTAACTAAACAATAACAATTATAATAAATAACTGATTTTAATGCTTATTTAATTGTTACCTGAAACACAAAACCAAATTGTTTATCATAATTTTAATTACTATCTAAACTTAATAGATTAGATAGTAACTTTTACTTCTTTTGAAGTAAAACTTCTTTAGGCGCGATATGACAAGCAACTCAAATCTTTTTTCGGACGGAAGTAACGCTTTCAAACAGATATGATGTTCAGTAAAATAAATTATAATGAAACCTATATTCATCTCTATCATACTACACTCTGATTTTAAGTTTTAAACACATACATTCTCACACATTTACATTAAACAATAATAAAAAAATAAAATAAAGAAGAAATTCAAACAACAATGAAATAATATAGGCAAACAAATATATTGTTTTCGGCAAGTATAGGATACAATTCGATTATGTGTTATTAATCATTATTTTTTGGAATGAAATTTTAATAGTTTTTATTTATCATTTGTTATTGTTATTATATTTTTTATTCAGTCTCGTGTTAAATATCGTATGAGTTAGATGTGTCGATTTTAGTTACTTAATTATTAAGTTTCGTTATTTTTTAAATTTATATTTTTTCTGATTTTTCATTCCAACAATAAAAAAAAGTGCGTGTGATCTTTAAACACGCGGTTGAAGTAAAACTTCTTTGACTATTGTGGCAGGTATTACTAAAAAGATTAAATATAAAATAAATATGTCATTTTGAAATTTAGAGTATCATTTGTTGATAAAATAATTTACAACACATAAATAATTTACAACATGTGTAGTAAAAATCCATATTTACATAATGTATTACAAAGTCAACTCAATTATTATTTATTATCATAATTATAATTTCATATTAAAGGTTTATGATAACTAAAGTGAGAAACATAAACTTTACTTTGCAAATTTGCTAAATTTCTTGAAAAAAACTGCATCAATTGTTGTACCAAATATTGTTGTTGAATAAAATGGACATGTATTCATCGTTAAATTTAATTTACAATACTTTGTAAGACTTTATAATACGTTATGTAAATATGCTTTTTAATTACACATGTTGTAAATTATATTATCAATAAATATTACTCTAAATTTCAATATGACATATTTATTTTATATTTATTCTTTTTAGTAAATGCTACCATATTAGACCAAAGAAGTTTTACTTCAACCGCATGTAAATATTACGCATTTCATTTTTTATTAAAGTTTGAAACCTATAGAATTTAGTCTGGTGATCCCGAAAAAAAGGTAACCGAAATATAGCTAAGAAAAAAAAACTAAATTGCTTTTAAAAAAACAAAAAAGAGGACCTAATAAACCAGATGCCAAAAGTGGGACAAAAAACAATAAATTAACCATTAAGTGTAGCAAGGGTTAATTTAGGCGCTAAAATATGAGACGGTCATAGATTTACTTTAAAACTTTAATTTTTTCCGAAAAACTATAATGAATTTTTATTCATAATTTTATTAATTTATGTTTTTCTACAGAAAAATTATGAAGTATTTTATTTAAATTCTTAGCTTCCAAGTACATGAACTGCGCTAGCCAAACGTTCGAGTTACAAGAAAATTTTTAAATAATCTGCTTACAGAACTAAAATGTTCATATGGCATGTATTTTGCCTCGAAAACTTTTACTTAATATTTTGCTTTTTAAAAATTTCTACACAAACTAGGTAGCCTTTTATTTGAATTAAATGTTTTTACTGCAATGTTTCGCTACTACATAATTTTTTTAACCAAATTTTGGTGATCTGACTAAGCACTGTATGCTGATCTGTATTTTTTTTCAAAAACCTTTTTGAATACATTTCCAGCAAAGTCAATGCACTGCTGCTCTATCCAGCATAAAAATTGAAATTCTCAGTTTTTTGTGCTGGAGGATCTTTTTGTAATATTTTTTGGTTTTCTACGATAAAAATTGGTCATGTCAATAAACTTAATTGCGGTAAATTGGTTACAAAACCTAATTAACTGATTATCGCATTAAAAAATAGTAAAACTTTACTGACAAAAACAAAATTATTTTACGACCGGAATTGTTGCCAGTCTTTAAACTAATAAATTGATATAAAGATATTATTTTATTTTATTTTCATATTGCAAAAGATATTTCAAAATTTTTAATTCACTCCTGACATTAACAAGATTTTGAACTTTTAAATATAAAAGTAACAACGAAAATGTATCTACTCTAAATAACCTGAATTGACACACTTTTCTGGCATACATATAACTACCCCAATTATATACCTCTGTACTTACGAATATCCACCACGAGTTAATCTTGACTAATAAAACAGAATCTAGTTGCTACATAAAAATAATAAATAATTAACAATATGGGCGATAAAAAATGAAATAGAATTCATTAAAACATATTTTTATAAGTAATCAACTGGTATTTACCATCCAGAGTAAATAATTCTAGTTTCAACAGAAAGTGGTTCCATTAAAATAATACAATTAACTAACCTTCATTTAAACCTCAATAAAAGTAAAAATATCATTCATATCATTATCTCTAATTTTATTAATTCTTTGCCTTCTAAATATGTATTTTACTATGAATTTTAGTGTGTTATTAATAAATGTATCTTTTCTTATCTTTCTAGTTTATTCATTGTATTCCTGGTATATAATTTATTTATTGTTTCACGTCTATGCAAAAGAGCTTCGAGCTCGAATAAAAAGTGCTGGTCGAAATGAATCACATGAAATATTATCAGAAATATTAACAGAGGATAGTGTAAGTGATGAGGATTAGTGTATAATTAATTACTTAAGTTTAGTATTTTTTATAATTTATGTTAATTAATAATTAATAAAAAAATGTATATAGCATAATGTTTTATATAAATGGTTTCTGAATATATAAAAAATTCGTCAAATCGCCATTGATGTTAATTCTTATACAATAATTTGAATTAATATATATGAAAATTAAGTTTCAATGTATATATAGTTACATATTAAATAAAAATAATAATAAATTATTCAACATGTATATGGTGAAAGTGTATTCCTCTATTTAACCCACAATCAAGTTCAAAGGTACTTTACAACCTAAAAGGAAGTGATATTTTGCAATGTATCCAGAAAAGAAAACTACATATTATTTTTTTTTTAAGAAAATGTGTTGTGTAGTAGGAATTACAATATGTGTCACAATAACACATATAAAAACCTTTTAAGACCAAGGTCCACAACAACATACGTTCAAAGGTGTTGATGGACGTAAATCTTTCTTTTTTGTTTTTTTATATTTTTTGTTAAAGAATGGATAACTAAACAATAAATCCTATCACTAACAAAATATGACATAGGCCAATATTTTATGATAGCATAGAGAAAATAAAAGTAAATTAAAAAGTAAATAGCAAGTTTTTACAAAAATTTGCTGAAACAAAACAAAAATGAAGTTGCCAATAATCCAGCCGGTTGCATATTCTTTGATCCTACAATCGATAGATTATGCTCGCGTGAAAATGGGAACAATTGCCAATCTTTAGAAAATTCTGACATATGGCGCTTTGAATTCTTTAAAAATAAAGTGACTTGTTTTCATTGTTTTCTACAGAGAGTCCTCCATTAGTAGACAAGCGGTTCAAATTTTTCCAAGTTCAATCCATAGACCTTGACAGTAGTTTGTATGGCAATAAAATGTGTACAGGTGACAAAATATCTAGGAAATATACAAAATTATATAACACATACACTGAAACTTTGGTTAGTTCCACTCTACCGGCAAATAAAACCCAAGAAAACTCTCCTAAGAATCAATATGAAAAAATATGGAGGGGCTGAAATCTCACAGCTCTGAGATATCAAGACTTCGGTCTGGGTTAAGGATTTTGATATAGTTTTCGGCAAAAAACTTTTATGAGGACATTGTTTTTAGTTTTGGGCAGCGATGTATATCAATCATAGCTTTTTGTTAAAGTACATGTATTTTTTAACTCTGTTTAGATATGCATTACAAAACTAACACGAAACATCTGTAACAGATTATTATAACAGATCATATATTAACATAACTTAATGAAAAGATTATACAATCAGCAAACTACTCAAAAACCTCTCCATTTTGTAAAATAAAAAATTCAAACTTTTTTCAAACAAAATTCTAAAAATATTTCAAAAATTATTACAAAATCACAGATTAAAACATTTTCCAAAAATTCTAAAAATATTGCAAAAATTATAACAAAATCAAAAACTTTTTCCAAAATTATAAAAATTATAATAAAATCAAAAATTTAAAATTTTTCCAAAAATATTCCAAAAATTCTTACAAAATCAAAAAGTGAAACATTTTTCAAAATTCTAAAATTCTAATTCAAAAATTCTATTTTTTTTTCAAAATTCTAAAAATATTCCAAAAATTTAAACTTTTTCTATATTCTAATAATATTAAAAATTCAAAAATTCAAACTTTTTCCAAAACTCTAAAAATATTGCAAAAATAATAACAATATCAAAAAATGAAACTTTTTCCATAATTATAAAAATTATAATAAAATCAAGAATTTAAAATTTTCCAAAGTTCCAACAATATTTCAAAAACTATAACAAATTTAAACGTAAACAAACAGCTAAATTTATTTTTCCAAAAAATTATCTAAAAAAATAAATGATATCATTTTTTTGATACACTTGACATTATTTTTTTGACTAACTTATACGTACAAACAATTAATTTTATTTTTCCAAAAAATTGGGTAAAAAAATAAATAAAAATCTTTCTTTTGACACACTTGACAACATTTTTTTGACAAACTTATAATGCCATAATTCTCAATAATAATAATAAAATTTCATTTCAAACAAAATTTTAATTTAATTTTTGTCCAAAAAATTGGGTAAAAAATAAATAAAAATCTTTCTTTTGACACACTTGACAACATTTTCTTGACAAACTTATAATACAAAAATCTAGATTTTAGTGTCACATACCAATCGCGACCATCAAAATTTCTCCAAATTCAATTTTCCTACTCGTAATCACTTAAAATGAACGTTTTTTAAGCAAAAAATATGCAAATTTCCTTGTTTTGACACACTTCCGGTACAGTTATCGAACACATCGTCCCTTCGGCTCTTCCCATTGAGTAAACCTATTTTTAGAAAAAAAATTTTCAAATCCGTCCAGCGGTTTTCTAGATTTCGTAGGTTGTGACGGCCGGACGGACGGACGGACGGAAGGCCTACAGACAGACAGACATGTTGCTTTTTTGAGCGACTTATATAAGTATTATTGACTATAATATATAGTCAATAATACTTCATAAGTAAATTAAAATTGTTTAATTGTGGTAAAATGAGAAATTTCATAGATAACTTTTAAAATTATCCAAATTGTGTTTTGTATGTAATTCCATATAAAATTTTTGTGAGTTTTTCTCTTATCCCCCATTTGCAGTGTAATTGCGGCAAACACATCGCTTAGAGCGATTTTTCTGTTCCGGTGTTTACCGCAATGGTGCTGCAAAAGGGGGATAAGAGAATAAATTCATACTTTTATAACAAATATTTGAACAAATTATTTAATTGTTTTTACGTTATAATTAAATAAAAAAGTTTGTAGTTTTAAATAATAACAAATGAAAATGACGAAAAAAGAAATTGAATATGACTTGATCACCATTTGTTATGTCTCTCTCCATACAATTTTAAAGTAATGTTCTTTCAATATTTATGTATACTCTAGGGATATTGTTTAACGTATGAATATCTTCACAATTATTTAGAAACAAAATGTCTATTTAATCAAATAAAATAGTTGAATAAATGGAGTTGTCATGAATAAAGTTTGACGTTAAATATCGTGGTTTTTAACTTCCCGATATGGCAAGTTATTGTTTTTGGGTCGATTTTCGAAATCGGAATTTTTATGATATCTATACGTTTCATGACCTCCTGAAGTTGTTTAGACTATTTTTAGCTGGCAGTCTCTATGTGTGTGTGTGTATGTGTGTGTATATCGCTGTATTTTCGCCCAACGCTTTCTCAACAACGGATGGGTCGATTTTAACGAAAATGGTCGCAATCGATGTATCTTGTCGTAACTTAGAGCCCAGTCCTTTTCTAGCGAAATTAAATCATATGTTTTTTAGTGGTTTCCAAAAAACTGAAAATCATCTCTTGCAAATATCATGAGATTAAATAATGCTATTAAGGCCATGAAGCTTTCATATTGTTTGTCATTATGTCAGACATTTATAATGAGATTTGTATAAACAATTGCTATCTTAGTTTTTGAGATTTTTAACAAAATGTGAAAAAACTACTTGTTATTTTCTTCATGCAAACGCATGATATCTGGATGAAACTTTGGTATGTAAATGAGCTGCAAACGCATCCGGGTTTAATTGAATATCAAAAACCTGAGTTTTTTCTAAATTTGACAAAAAGGTGAAAGGTTCGAGAGTAGATTGCTTGGTCAACTGTTTATTAACTTCCCGATATAAGAAGTTATTGTTTTTGGGTCGATTTTCAAAATCGAAATTTTTATAATATTGTGACGATTATGGAAGATGATAGAACACAACAACAATAGAACTTTTGAGAATATTCTCTTTAAAGAATATAGTTCTACATAAAAAAAATATACAAATCAATAAAGCCAAAGTAAACATAAAGTAAAGTAAATCTATTAGAGAATAGGTATAAATCAACAAATTAAAAAAAAAGAGTAGATTTCACACCTAGGTGTCAATATTTGAAGATGGTCTTATTACGTTTATGTTGAAATAAAGGAAGGAAAAAAAAGGGTAGGTTCATCTAGAATATTACAGTACCATCGAGGCTATTTCATGTAGTATATATTTTTTTTTTTTTTTTTTTTAATAAAATGTGTTGTGTAATAGGGTTTAGAATATGTGTCACAACAACACATAAATACCTTTTAAGACCTAGGTCTAGACCTGGGTCCCACAACAACTGGCGTTCTGAGGTGTAGATTAACGCTTTTTTTAAACATCTGTGGGTTGAAGCCACCTGAGACTAAGTGTTCCGGCAAACTATTCCATTTGTATGCAGTTCGGACAAAGAAGTCTCTCTGCGATCTGCCAGTATGACAGCGCGGGATCTTTACCGTTTCACTGGTTGCGGCAGTATATATAAAAGGTGTTCTTCGAGGATAGAAGTAGTATAAAATTGTTAGCGATACAAGTAGTATAAAAATTTAGCAGGGATATAGGCGAATTAAAATTCACAGTGTTATAAGTAGAAAGTTGAAAGTGATATTGTGAACAAGTATAAAAGATTATAAGTGGTAAAATATTATTAGTACAAGAAGAACTAAAGGGGCATAGTAATAGGAGAAATATTTTTATTGTAAAATCTTGAACGAATAAAATTATAACGTTTAGAAAATCCATTGTGTTTTAAATTTCCTGATTTAGTGATCGAACTAAATAATTGTAACTCGGCTAAGAAACGTTACAACTGGTGTCAGAAGTGAAATTGGGAAATAATATGGATTTGAATGGATTAAAAGTTCAAGATCTGAAGAACGAATTGGAGAAAAGGAATCTTTCAACAACGGGAACCAAGAATGAGTTGAAAGAACGATTAATAAAAGCTATGGAAGCAGCTGGATTGGATCCAGAAAAATATCGTTTTGGGCAAAAAGAAGCAGATGAAAATCCAGATGCAGGAAATATTGAAGATAAAGATGGTGCTGTTTAAGCAACAAGGCAAGTCGTACCAGCAAACAACGACTTTGCACAGTTAATGTCTATGATGGAGCAAATGAGTTTCAACATGATATCAGATGTTAAGGTAAATATGGAACTCATGAGTAATGAAATGAAAAAGATAGATGCAAACATCGATCAAAAATTAGCTGCAAGTCGAGAAGAAATAAAGCAACAGTCTGCAAACATCGCTTCAAGTAGAAGAAATTAGGAGAAGAAATTAGCTTGGTTAAAACACACATCGACGAGAAACTTCTACAGATGGCAGCGAATCTACGCATCGAAGTAGAGAAAATTGTGGATGAAAAAGTCGAGAAAGTGCAAAAAGAAGTTGAAGTTCTGGAACAGAAAGTACAATCGAAAGTAGATGACTTTAAAGTAGAAAGAAGGCTTCAAGATGTTGAAATTAATGGTAAAACAATTCACATGGTTCAACAAACACAAAGCATGAAGTTAAAACCGCCCCCATACGATGGTACATCATCATTTTAGAATTTTCAAATTCCAATTTGAAACAGCAGCTGATCAGAATAATTGGAACGAAACACATCGTGTGGCAGCTTTAATAGTGGCACTAAAGGGTGAAGCAGTAGAAACAATACAAGCAGTTCCAGAACAAGATCGAAGGAGCTACAATGAGATCATGAAGGCTTTAGATCGCAAATATGGTAGTGACCACAAGCGGGAGATATACAGACTTGAGTTGAAGGGTCGCCATCAGCGAATTGGAGAAAGTTTGCAAGTGTTTTCGTCTGCGATCGAACGTCTGGTACATATGGCACATGGAAATACATCACCAGACTATATGGAAAGAATGAAGATAGATGCGTTCAACGACGGCATAAGAGATCCAGAGACGCGGAAGTCAGCTGTGATGACACCTAAAGCTACGTTTGCTGGAACAATAGCTTGTGCGTTGACTAGTTAGACAGCACAAGCAATTGTCAAACCAACAATTAAAGTACGCCGTGTAGAAATGGAAGAAGAGGATAGTTTAAGGCCCCAAAGAAGATCCCGAGAATTCAACAGTAGAATAAGATGTTGGGTATGTGGCAAACTTGGTCACATATCTCGAGAATGCAGAGAGGCCAGACGAAAACGGGGAAGATCAACATCACCAATCAGACGGAGATCATCTGAAGAACAGGCTCAAGCGGGAGAGGATGGTCAAATAGCAGCGGAAGGGTTAAACTAAAACGAGTCAGCTTTAAGGGGCGTAAGCTGGCTCCTACAACTGAATGACCCATAATCTCCATCTCTATTTCAAGAATCGCAAGGAATGGTGACATTTTAACGATTGGAGCTGAAATTGATGACAACAACGGTACCATTACACTAGATACTGGAGCAGCTCGCACAATAGTCCGTACAGATTTACTAAAAGGGGAATTACAACCAGCAGAAAAATATCGAATACAAACAGCAACAGAGGAAAGTGCAACTATCAGAGGGAGCAAAATTGCTGATATAAAAATAGGACATACGCACTTTCAGCATGAAGTTCTAGTGGCAAAAATCGTTCATGAAGTAATTTTGGGCATGGACTTCATGAGGCCGAATGGATTTGTAATAGACGCTGGAAATGGAGTACTCAAGTATGGTAACGTAGAGTTGGTTCTTCAGATGAATGGTGCAGAATCAAGTATGAGGCGAATAATATTGGAACATCGCGAAAAGCTGCCACCTAATACCGAATCAATCGTCTGGGGAAGATTGGAAGGAGATTCTGGGTCACCAAGGTTGTAGGCTGTGGAAGCCAATGAAAATGGTCTACAACATCAAGAGATCATTATAGGGAAAACATTAGTTGTACTAGATGAAAACTTACGAATACCGATAAGAACACTAAATCTGTCAGACAAAACAAAAACCCTCAAGAAAGGAATAATCGTCGCCAAATGTGAAGAAGTAACTACCATTGTGAAATGCGAACAACAGCAAACAGAAAGGAAAGTCGAAAATCAAACGCAGAAGAAAGAAATACAAAATCTACTACAGAAGTGGACAACAGAGCTTACAAAAGAACAAAAGAAAGAAGCAGAGCAGTTGCTCGAACGTTATTCGTCCATCTTCTGCAGCACATCAGCAGACAACGGAAGAACTAATCTGGTTAAACATAAAATTGACACGGGAGGAGAGATGCCGATTCGCCATGCACCAAGAAGATTACCATTAGCAAAACGGGAAGAAGCTGATAGAATGGTAAAGGATATGAAAATGGCTGGCGTTATCGACCAATCAGATAGTCCATGGAGTTCACCTGTGGTTTTAGTTGGAAAGAAGGATGGAACTATGAGATTCTGCGTCGACTACAGAAAACTGAATGCAGTAACAAAGAAAGATAGCTACCCATCACCTCGAATTGATGATACCTTGGACACATTATCAGGTGCCAAATTATTTTCAACGTTAGATCTGCAAAGTGGTTATTGGCAGGTAGAAGTCCAAGAAGAGGATCAAGAAAAGAGCGTTTAGTATAGGTAGTGGGCTATGGCAGTTTAACGTCATGCCATTCGGACTATGTAATGCTCCCGCAACATTTGAACGTTTAATGGAACGTGTGCTGAAAGGATTACATTGGAGAACGTGCCTTGTGTACTTGGACGACATTATTGTAATGGGTAAGAATTTCGACGATCATTTGAAGAATTTAGAAGAAGTCTTCGAGCGATTCCAAGCAGCAGGACTAAAATTGAGTCCAAAGAAATGTACACTATTCAGAGAAGAAGTAAAATACTTGGGGCACAAAGTAACAACAAATGGAATACACACAGATGCTGATAAGATCACAGCAATAAAAGAATGGCCAAGACCCAAAAATGTACATGAGCTTCGCAGTTTTCTGGGATTGTGTACTTACTACCGACGTTTTGTACCAGGATTTGTCAATGTTGCTAAGAGTCTGCATGAGCTCACGAGGAAGGATAAAGCTTTCGAATGGACCGAAAAGCAAGAAGATGCGTTTTTGGAGCTGCGAAAAAGATTGTGCACTGCACCAGTTCTGGTTTACCCTATACCAAATTTTAAATTCATATTAGACACTGATGCCAGCAATGATGGTATAGGAGGAGTGTTATCTCAAGAAATTGATGGACAAGAAAAAGTAATAGCTTATTACTCAAAAATACTGTCCAAGCCAGAAAGGAATTATTGTGTAACCCGTAAAGAATTTCTAGCTATAGTGGAATGTGTAAAACATTTTAACAAATATTTGTACGGCCAAAAATTCCATATGAGAACTGATCATGGAGCGTTGAGGTGGCTACTACAATTTAAGAACCCGGAAGGACAAGTAGCACGATGGTTTGAACGTTTACAGGCTTATGATTTCGACATTGAACATCGAAGAGGAAGTGCACATGGGAATGCTGATGCATAGTCAAGAAGACCATGCCAGGTGGAATGCAAGCACTGTAATCGGGTGGAGGGTAAGGAAAACATTATTGATGTCAGACTTCTGCAAGTGCTTCCCAGTGAAAACTGGACATCTGAAGTAGTAAGGAAGGAGCAACTGGAAGATCCTAGCTTAGCACCAATAATAAAGTTCAAGGAAAAGGGAGAAAAACCTGCATGGAGTGAGATTGCGGATAAAAGTCAAACATCGAAGGCATATAGGGCACAATGGGACAGCCTCTGTATTGAAGATGTATGCTTGAAAAGAATTTGGAAAAGTCCTGACGGATCAGTTAAGGAATCAATGATAGTAGTTCGCAAAATAAGAATACCTCAAGTATTAAAGGAATATCATGAAGGAACCAGTGGCCGTCACCTGGGTATTAACAAAACCCTTGCTAAAGTACGGCGTAGATTTTATTGGTCAGGAGCACGTCAATCGGTAGTGGAATGGTGTCAAGCATGCGATCAATGTGCGGCTGCAAAGGGACCTGCAAGAAGAAGTCGTGGTAACATGAGACAGTATAATGTAGGAGCACCATTTGAGAGAATTGCAATGGAAGTTGCTGGACCATTTCCGACTTCTGATAACAACAACAAATATGTGCTAGTCATAATGGATTATTTTAGCAAGTGGCCAGAAGTGTGTGCAATACCAAACCAAGAAGCAACAACGATCGCTGAAGCAGTAGTTAGCAAATGGATAAGTCGCTACGGAGTACCGAGATTCACACAGATCAAGGAAGAAATTTTGAATCTATCATATTTCAAGAAATCTGTCAGATGCTTGGAATTAATAAAACTAGAACAACTGCTTCACATCCCCAATCAGAGAAGGCATGGTGGAAAGATTTAATGCTACTCTGGAGAAATATCTAGCAAAAGTAGTAAACAAGAATCAACGTGATTGGGACCATCATATTCCGTTATAATTAATGGCTTATAGGTCAGCAGTGCATGATACAACCAAAATGACGCCAGCTACAACCATTTTTGGAAATGATTTACGGCTACCTGGTGATCTGAAGTTTGGGATTATTCCATCATCAACATTATGTGTCCAAGATTATGTTAATAAACTTCAAAAAGAACTTGAGGAGGTACACACGTTTGTAAGACAGAAAGCACAGATATCCAGTGATCGAATGAAGGCTCGGTATGACATTCGCGCAAACAACAAAGGATTTGAGGAAGGACAACTAGTGTGGCTACACAATTCACAGCGGAGAAAAGGATTATCTCCAAAACTACAAACATCTTGGGAAGGACCTTATACCATCATAACAAAATTAAACGATGTCGTTTATCGAATAAAGAAAGGTCAACGAACGAAACCAAAAGTCGTTTATCTAGAAAGATTAGCAGCCTACAGAGGAGGAGATTTAGATTCTATTCGGGACGAACAGAAATAAGTGGGGGTAAATGTGACGATTATGGAAGATGATAGAACACAACAACAATAGAACTTTCGAGAAAATTCTCTTTATAGAATATAGTTCTACAAAAAAAAAACAAATCAATAAAGCCAAAGTAAACATAAAGTAAAGTAAATCTATTAGAGAATAGGTATAAATCAACAAATTAAAAAAAAAGAGTAGATTTCACACCTAGGTGTCAATATTTGAAGATGGTCGTATTACGTTTATGTTGAAATAAAGGAAGGAAAAGGGTGTGTTCATCTAGAATATTACAGTACCATCGAGGCTATTTCATGTAGTATATATAAGAGGTGTTCTTCGAGGATAAAAGTAATATAAAATTGTTAGCAATACAAGTAGTATAAAAATTTAGCAGTGATATAGACGAATTAAAATTAACAGTGTTATTTAAGTAGAAAGTTGAAAGTGATATTGTGAACAAGTATAAAAAAATTATAAGTGGTAAAATATTATTAGTACAAGAAGAACTAAAGGGGAATAGTAATAGGAGAAATATTTTTATTGTAAGATCTTGAACGAATAAAATTTTAATGTTTAGAAAATCCATTGTGTTTTAAATTTCTTGATTTAGTGATCGAACTAAATAATTGTAGCTCGGCTAAGAAACGTTACAATATCTTTACGTTTCAAGACCTCCTGAAGCTGTTTAGGCTATTTTTAGCTGTCAGTATGTATGTATGTGTGGGTATGTGCATGTGTATCATCGTATGTGGACAAAAATTTGTCCAACGCTTTCTCAACAACAGATGATCCGATTTCAATGGTCACAATCGATATATCCTGGCGTAACTTACAGCCCAGTCCTTTTCTAATGAAATCAGTTCATTTATTTTTTGAAAATTTGAAAAATGGGTGTTATTTTCATTACGCATACGCATGAGAACTTGATGAAACTTTTGAATTAAAATGAGCTACAAACGCATCCGGGTTTATTTGAATATGGAAAATATGCTTTTGAATGAGCTATTTTCAAAATTTGGTAAGGGGGTCGGGGAGGGTGTCTGTGACAACTAATGATATTTTCACATATCTTCACATATCACACGAATGTAATTTTAATGATATCTTTACCTTTCAATACCTTCTGAATCGGTCTAGACAACTTATTTTAGTTTGCAGTTTGAGGGTTGGTATGTTATTAAATTTTAATATGATTACACACTGCATGTACACATTCAAATTCTATTTAAAAAATTATTATTATTACAATTATTAATTATTACAATTGATGTGTCGTTTAATAAATAAATCTTAATTTTGCGTATTTAAGGCTTTAAAAACCCTTATTGAGCTAATATTCACTATTTGTTGACGTTTTTTTCAAATTTGTTTTATTATTTATTTTGTAATTTTTCGTTTTTTATTTGTATTTATTGCAGTTAAATTATATCCCAGTGAACATAAGACGTAAATATGACATCACACGAACGTCATATATATGTGACGTAGTTGTTACGTAAATTTGATATAAAACTGACACTCGTCATGACTATATCCTGGTATCATTTATATGATGCTTTCATGACATCACACTGATCTTAAATTTGACTTTGATATGATGTCATAATTTGGACTTAAATATGACCTTATTATGATTTTTTTAAATTTCACTAGAGGTACATATATCCATTTTAATTGTATATAGTTTGAAAAATTTTGCGTATAGTTAGTTATTGCTTCCTAGCAGGTTATAAAACAATAGGTAAGTAGTGACCAATGAATGACTGACGGGTAAGTGGTTTTGTTTAATTGTTATTAAATTTGTTTTTTAAGTAAAAAAAAGAATACATCACAAAAAAAGTTATATTACTATGATATCAACCTTATATCATAACAACGTCACGAATATCTCCGCAGACATCACATTTATGTCATAGTTATATCATTATTGTTATGTCATGTTCTTATGTAAGCAAGTGGGAAATAATGATATACATATGACTTATATATGACCCAGATCTTACATAAGATGTGACCTAGCGTGATGTCATTTTGATATCAAAATGACGTGAATGTGTTTTCTGGGATTGTACAATATTTTGTTTTTAATCTTACGGGAAGTTCTTGGCGTGGCCCCTATGGTCACACCTCCATCCCACTAGTTTTTTATCATTTTGCACGTTCGGTCGTACTACCATTTTACAAACCGACATATAATTTTATTTGAATTTTTTTTTCTTATTTTTTTGTTAATGCATTTGTAAATAACAACTCGTTCCGCACAGAATTTTTAGTTGAACGAGTTGCAATTTATGTATGGCTTCAGTTTTTTTATGGTAAGAGGTAAGAAAGGGAGAATTGATGTGTAGCACTGCATACAAGTGTGGAAAGGACCATCTGATCGCTTATAAAATGTGCTTACTTTGGTAAACATTTTTGTGATTCGATTTATTACATTTTTATCTACGAAAAATATTTGTTTTTATTTGAACGCAAATAATTTAATAAGTATGTTGTGATAATCAAATATTATGACAATTTTTGTATAGGATATAAGAAGAAATGTCAGTTAGGGAGGGTTACGCTTTGTGTGCGCTTTGCACATTTAAATAATAATAATTTAAATGACCAAATTATGTTAGTTCCAGAGAAGTTACACTTTTCATGGCAAAGATAAAATAAAATATCTGGTTTTATTTATTTTGAAATTTATTTTAAAAATTAACAAAATCTAATTCACGATCCATTCTTAATATGAGTTTAAGAATACGTTTTTCGGAGTCATATAGAGCTTTTCCAATATCAGGGTCTATTGGTTGACTTAACGGTAGCTTCATTTTATAGTATCGGGTAGATAAATTTATTTCAGTTTTGGTTACGCTCAATTCCATTTCATCATATTTCATTGTTTCGTTTGGTAAAAAGATTTCAAGAATCATATCTTCACAACTGGCAGTTGATGCCGTTTTATTACCCATCTGTTTGTTATAAAAAATTTTAGTATAAAAACATAAATTAATTGTTTTCAATCATTTTTTCTACCTGAAGGTAAAGATCTTCGGTGTGGACAGCTTGTTTATAAGCTATATTATATTCCGGCTCCATTCTTGAATTCCATCCAGAACATTCATCTTCATTTGCTGTCTGTTGCAATTCCTCCCATTCTTCTAATGTATGTGGTCTTTTTTCTGCTGCATGATTTTCGAAATAAGAAGTCGTTGGTTTCTTTTCTGTTAACTTAGTTGATCCACTTTGACCAGGTCCTGTTAAAAGAAAATAACAATAGAATTTTAATTACTAATAATATAGAAATGTGTCTATATATCTTTGCGTCTACCGGAGTTTTGTATGCCTGCTGATGGCAATCGATCATCTTCAAAGTCTGACTTATCAGAGTCTTCGGGAGCTAATAATTGTTGCAATAAACGAATATCCGACACATTTTCAAAAAAAGACATTATTTGAAATAAATCAGAATAATAATTTTATGAAGAAAATAAAATATTTTTGTGGAATGATTGTTTATTGCAATAAATAAACGGTAACTATGGTAACATATTTCATAAAATGATATACATATAGATTTTCTGCGATGTAGTTGCAAGTGCAAGTTTAAGAACGGAATTTTTTTAGAAGTAAACAAAAATACATGTCACATAAAATTTTGTATACTGCACAGTATAAAAACAAGTTGGGAATATGAAGATTGCGAAAATATATTAAAAAGCACTCCGCAGTTTAAAAAAAAACTTAAAGTACGATTATCGAATAGCTTTTGTATAGCATAAAGTACGATTCATAAATGTAGCATATGCATAAAGTACGATTATCGTATAGCTTCACACATAAACACACAACGTGTGTCGTGTAGTTTTAACTGCGCAGTTTTTCACAGGCGGCGTAGTAAAAGCTGTACGTCATAGATGGTCATTTAGTTAACTTAATGGAAGTGTTGGCTCCAAATCGTGATAGGAAGGTATGAAAGGTTATTCTTATTTTCTTTCAGAGAAAAAGGTTTAAAATTAAAATTTATTCTATCTTCTTTATACATATAACATATCTTATAAGTACAAAATCAAACTCTATTATAAACTTATGAGATACCCTATCAAAATAAAAACTATTTTGCCAAAATGTTATCTATGTTTTGTAAAATATAAAATGGAAATGTCAAAATACATATTAAAATTGATTTATTTACATTTTTAGTTTTTATAATTAATACAAAAAATAGTTATAGATCAATTTATTAAAATTTTATATGTATGTTAGTTTAATTGAAAATTACTTCTGCAAATATTTATAAAAAAAACTTCTTAAATAAATGTTTTGCTTTTAGATTAACAATGGAAGAAGATCCACTAAACATCGATCAATTTAATTGCAATCAAAATGTACAACCTGCAACAGTTTCTAAAACAAATAACTTTCAATGTATTTTATGTGATAAACAATTCAATGACATTAATTTGTTAATAGCTCATATTCATAATCATAACATACATGAGAAAGAAGTGTGTAACATAAATGAAGATACAAAAAACGACTATATTGAGGACCAAAGTGAAAGCCAAGCATTACGAATAAAAGAAGATTCTAGTTTAACTCTCCAAGCAATAGAACTTGATAGTCAGGATAATTTTTTATACAATTGTTCATTGTGCTATGATGGTTTTGATGACGAAGCTAGCTTAAATACTCATATTTACAGTCACATTGATGAGAGCCCATTTGAATGTCCGGATTGTGCTGACCTATTTGAAAATTTAGATCTGTACCGAGCTCATATGAGAATTCATGATAATCCTAAGCTTAAAATAGTAAATAAGACAGATCAAACGATTCAGGAAGAAATTTCAAAAGATGATACTATTTCAAGTAACAATGAGCAAGATAATAGTTTAGCAGATTTTCAAAACATAACCGATGAACTAGAAGAAATTAATCAACCTGAAACACCTTTAATAAATAAACCACCTAAAATTGCATTCGACGATACAATGCTAATATTACGAAAAACAGAGAAACCGAAAAAATCAAGAGAACCAGTTTCAGTATCATGGCAAGAAAAGGATAATAAAATCCGACCATTTAAATGTATGAAATGTAATCGTTCGTTTACTTTAGCAAGTTCTTTGTCATTGCATAATCGTCGAACACATATCGGTCTAAAACCATACGAATGTCAGGTATGCCATTGGGCTTTTGCACAATCAAGTGATCTTAATAAACATATGCGAAAACATACTGGAGAACGTCCATATAAATGTACATACTGTGAAATGGCGTTTACACAAAAAAGAAATCTAAGAAATCATATGAAAATGCATACAGAACAACCAAGTTTGTGTCAATATTGTAATAAAACATTCGCTCTAGAGACAAGTTTAATACAACATTTGAAGAAACATGAAGCATCCGATGCACAACCTTGTTTGTTTTGCAATATTCCATTTTCATTTCAAAATGATTTGGAACGGCATCTAAAGCGATTTCATTCGAATAATGAAAAACGTCATAAATGTAACGTTTGTAGTAAATTGTTTGGAAAATCATGTGATTTAAAAAAGCATTCTAGAATTCATACTGGTGAACGACCATTTCATTGCAAGTTGTGTAGTAAAACCTTTACACATTCCACGTCGTTGCGTAACCACCAAACAGTACATACTGGTGAGAAGCCATTTCAATGCTCATATTGTGGGCAATCATTTTCATTCTCGGGTAACCTTAAAGTTCATATTCGATCACACACTGGTGAACGACCATTCGAATGTAATATTTGTTCAAAACAATTTACACGAACAGCAAACTTAAATGAACATATGAAAATACATACGAGAGAGAAATTGTATAAATGTGAAATTTGTGAAAAATCTTTTAAACACTATTCGTCATATTCTAAACATCAAAGAATTCATACAGGAGAAAAACCTTTTAAATGTAAATTGTGTGACATGAGTTTTGCTCAAAATTCACATCTTGTTCATCATACCAGAGTTCATACAGGTGAGAAACCATTCAAATGTAGTATTTGCAATAAACATTTTTCACGTTCGGATACGTATAACATTCATATGAAACTACATCACAATAAAGTAACAGAAACAATTGAACCAACCAATTCTACAATTATTACAAATTCGATTGCTTCTCACATGACAACAAACCCAGTTATAGAAATATGCTTAAATAACGACTTACAAAATCATATTACACAATATTTTATATCGTAATCAGGTTATAATTTATAAATAGATATAAGTTTATTTGTTATTTTTAATAAGTGCTTTACTCAGTGATATAGTTAATTATTATATATTAATTAAATGTTATTTGAAATAAAATATCAAAATTTCGAAACAACTTTTAATAATTTATGAGTAACCGTCACCAAGAAAAAATCAAAATTTCAGCTAGAGACAACTTACACATTATTGAAAGAACTATACTAACATCATTCAGGCACATTTGGAATTGACGACATACACCATGTGCTGTGCTCTAGCGGAGTTTGTGTTAAACTCATTGATCACATCAAATTGTAAGCATATGTCAAATACCATATATGTAGAATTTTTTTGCCAGCGAATTTTTGACAGATAGAACGCAGCAAGAGATAAAAGATGAAACAAAAAGTAAAACAGAGATGTATTATTTATTTTGGGATAAATTTGTTTTCAAAACAATTATATTAGTTAATAATTGACTATTATAATTTCTACTACAGTTTCACTACGAATAATTTCTACTTCTAATTCGTACCATTTGTTTGTTGTGATATTTGTTTACATAGGCGTCGTTATTTTTATTATATTTATTTTTAATTATCAAAATTTTGTTATATTTCCTACAAAATCATTAATATTTCTACTAGTTTTTGAGTTTCTATTATAATTGGTTGAATTGCAATAGTAATGTATAAATTTTATGAGTTTTTTTTTGCCCATTTTAATAGGACCCAATAGATTTTTTTAATATTTTAATCGAGATACTATGCGCATAACAAACAAATTTCGTGTTCGCTGGCAAAAAAAATTCTACTATACTTTTACTCAAAAAAATACACTATTGCCTATTATAATTTAAGAGCAATTTTATAATTTTAAATAGCAAAATGGAAAGTAATCGTGAAACAGCGAAATATTTGGGTCGCTATTAGTGTCGTACCACAGTGCAAAACATATTTGGGTCGTTTGGCATGTCCATGCATCATATTCCCCGTAAGGTCATGTTAAATAAAATAGCATTAAATGAATGGAAACATGTACTAAGGATGGGAAACAAGATTCCCAAAAACTTTGTGATCTGTAGCAAACGTTTTAAGAAAGAACAGATTCTAATTCAATTACCACGGGCGAATATATACGAAAAAGGGCATCATATCAAATGCTTTTCCTTCAGAAAATTTACCACAATCAAGCATAATGACGAGGAAGCCAAAGGCAAGAAAACTTAGGTTAAATATAATTAACAAGTACGTACAATTTTGAAACTTATCGTATAATTGTAAATCTTGTATGTACTTATATTTTATTTTCTAGTTTATCAATTGATACGTCCAGTAGAACAGAAGATGGCTTTGGAAATATTCATCCCACTAACAGCAAGGAAGATGAAGTTGTGCCACCCATACACCAAGTCTGCATAGGTACTCAATTCAATATTCACGAGCGCGACGTATCTGTGGAAATTAATGGTGAACCAGAAAAACTTAATAAACTTCCGTTCCTTATTGATACTGACGAAAAATTAAATTCCATGAATGACTGGAATTCCAACTCTAACTTTGTTAGAACGGTTTCATAAGTGCTGTTTATTAATAAACTGTCAGAAGAGGCCTATAATATTGGGTTGTCTCAAAAAAACAGTATAATATTGACAATGTGTCGAAAAAAGATGAATATGAACAGATGAATATAGTTGACATGGTATCTCCGGATATTCAAAGAGTCTAAATAATGAATATTTCATATTTAGTGTGCTAAACATGTCTAATTAATAAAAAAAAATATACAAACCGCTATACTATTTAATATCTCCTCAAGTTGTGCTAAAAATTCTTTTACCGATTGTGTGCAGCTGTTAACAAAAGTTTTAAAACAATTGTATTAGTTAAATTTCTACTTCTAGCTCGTACCATTTGTTTGTTGTGATATTTGTTTCCATAGGCGTCGTTATTTTTATTATAATTATTTTTAATTATCAAAATTTTGTTACATTGCCAACAAAATCATTAATATTTTTACTAGTTTTTGGTTTTCTATTATAATTGGTTGAATTTCTATAGTAATTTATTAATTTTATGCGTTTTTTTTTGTCCATTTCAATGGGACCCCAATAGTTTTTTTAATATTTTAATCGAGACACTAATGTGCAAACAATATGCGCATAACAAACAAATTTCGTGTTCGCTGGCAAAAAAATTCTACTATTACTAAGTTTACACCAGTATCTAATAGGTACGTACTATACTTATTAGGTCGACTATGGTCGATGTAAACAGTTATCAAAAAAGTACGTATAGTAGAAATTTTTTGCCAGCGAATTTTTGACAGCTAGGAACGCAGCAAGAGATTAAAGATGAGACAAAAAGTAAAACAGAGATATATTATTTATTTTGGGATAAATTTGTTTTCAAAACAATTATATTAGTTAAATTTCTACTTCTAGTTCGTACCTTTTGTTTGTTGTGATATTTGTTTCCATAGGCGTCGTTATTTTTATTATAATTATTTTTAATTATCAAAATTTTGTTACATTGCCAACAAAATCATTAATATTTTTACTAGTTTTTGGTTTTCTATTATAATTGGTTGAATTGCAATAGTAATTTATTAATTTTTATGAGTTTTTTTTGTCCATTTCAATGGGACCCCAATAGTTTTTTTTAATATTTTAATCGAGACACTGAATGTGAAAACAATATGCACATGTGCATGCGCATGTGCAAACAATATGCGCATAACAAACAAATTTTGTGTTCGCTGGCAAAAAAATTCTACTGTACCAAATATTTGGTAGGATGATTTGCTACGTATCAAATTAGGTACGTAGCAAATAGGTATTATTTTGACGGTGTGAACACAAAAATTTGGTATGACATTTAAAATAAAATAAATCAACTTATTTTATAAATATATATTTATGTTTTATGTGATTTTTTTGCTGAAATTAAAAGTGAAAAAATTTTAGCAAGAATATTATAACTGTTTACAGTTTTTTATGAAAAATATACATGGAACTTCTTTTTTTAACCAAAAAACTAACAATGAAAAAGACGCGCTAAAAATTAATATGTCATACCTAATTAATACGAGTTTACATCACCGTACCAAATTTAAAAAGTATGACAGTGAAAATGGCTAGCAAGTTTGATACGTAGCAAATTAGATACTGGTGTAAACATAGTATATACTTACTTTTCGTTTAGTAGAGTTTTAAATTTTTTAAAGTTTAGAGTTTTAAATTTTGCTAGGAGGGTGCGCTGTTATCACTTTAATATCGAGCGCATTCTAATATACCATTAACATATGGTATATAGTATAAAATAACGCATCGTTTTGGAAAAAAAACGAAACTCGGTATATATAGGGCGATTTTTCTGTTCCGGTGTTTACCGCAATGGCGCTGCAAAAAGGGGATAAGAGAAAAAATTCAAAAAATTTTATATGGGATTCCATACAAAACACAACTTGAATAATTTTAAATATTATCTATGAAATTTCTCATTTTACTACAATTAAATAATTTAAATTTGTTTATGAACTAATATTGACTATATATTAAGCGTAATATATAAAATATTTGATTTTCTTCTGTCCGTAAAACAAATACGAAAATAGGTTAAATTTTTCATACAACTTTGTATGGGAAATTTTGGCAGTTTTTATGTTTCTTTTTTGAGCGACTTAAGAATGATATTTTATATATTACAATTAAAATATAGTCAATAATACTCCATAAGCAAATTAAAATTGTTCAATTGTGGTAAAATGAGAAATTCATAAATAATTTTTAAAATTATTCAAGTTGTGTTTTGTATGGAATCCCATATAAAATTTTTGTGATTTTTTCTCTTATCCCCTTTTTGCAGCGCCATTGCGGTAAACACCGGAACAGAAAAATCGCCCTATACCTCAAATATATTGCTTGACTCTTTAACATAACTACAACTTTTCGACTTTTAAACATACCGTCGATCTCGATATATATCGTATATATGTTTTGCATACTATAAAAGTCCACAATTTTCAACAAATCTTTAAACAAAATCAAAGAAAGGAACGGAAAGGAATGAAACGAAAAAAATCAACGAGACGGCAGCTTTCGTTTTCAGTTTACGAACTCTCACAAAATAAACTGTCATTATAGTGTTATTATAAAATAATAAGCGCCAAATTTTAGTAGAAGCTAATTATTATTTTAAAAAATTATATTACAATAAAAAATGAACGATAGTTGTATGTATAAATAATTTAATATTAGATTTTATCTTTGAATGAATAATAAATTTTAAAATATATTTTAGTTGGGGGAGGATTTAACAACACTCAGAACGATGGAGTAAAGTCCGAAAAGAAATCCGAAGTAAGATTACCAATGAAATGTAAATTTATTTCTATTTTGTTGTAACCACTTATTTATGTTAAATAGGGCGTTTTGTCTTTATTTGTTTCACAAATTATGAAATCAGAAGATGATGGTATAAAAATGTGGACCAAAAGTTATGGATTCGTAACATTGGTTGGAATTGTTCGTAAGATAGAACATTCTTCTACAAAAATAACATACACATTAGAAGATCATACTGGGCAAATAGATACCCATTTATGGATTGATGATGGCGAAGCACTAAGTGCGCCATCGCTAAGATTAAACAATTATGCCAGACTCTATGGATCTGTTCGCAGACAAGGCGATACAAAAGTTCTGATGGTTTATAAAATTAACCCAATCGATTCTATTAAGGAACTGACAACACATTATTTAGAAGTATTACATTGTAGGTATAAATCTGAATCACTGTATAAGGTAAGCAAAATCTATAATTGGTCTTTTCATTCATCCCATCATGTCTAATTTCTATTTTAGCAATCTGATGAGGCAGCTGAAGGTACTAATTTCAAATTACATAATGCCGGAAACAATACGATCACAAACAATATAGGATTATCAGGAAAACATTTATTAGTTTATCAAGCTATTAAAACATATAATAAACCAGATGGTATATCTCGAAGTGTTCTACAGTCGAAATTCGCTCACATATCGCCTCAGGAATTACAGTTCGTAATTAGTATAAATTGGAAGACATTTGTTTATTAATAAATATTATTATATTACAGGAGCGTTATGGATTTCCTGTTTCAAGAAGGACATGTATTTACCAGTGTTGACCCAGATCATTTTTTGTCCACAGACAACGAGTAAATATTATTCTTTATAATGCATAATAATTTTTATATTCCTTGGAATCATTATATAATAAATATTTGATCTGTAAATTATATCTTTATTTAAATCGTAATAGAAAAAAGTGCATATATGTATCAGTATATAGGGTATTTTAGTTAAAACACATTCATAAACGGAAAACAAGCAGCATTAGGATTCAACAAATCAACTAAAAAACAAACCGTACCCGCCAACCCTTCATATAAGCTAAACGGACGATCGGGTGTTCGAGCTTCACTTATAAATTGTGGATCTTTCAGAAACTCCATGAATTTGGCAGCCATAAATAAATATTGAACGTCTTGAGTCAATCGATACAATAACAGAAATGCATACCCGTTTCCGGCAACACCATGGCAAATCCCCGGTCCCTTGTATAAAAGTCCTTGCTCCCAAATTAAATTTGTTGCTTTCTTAGCAGAATGTAGGTATTTTTCATCTCCAAAAGTTAGGTAGGCTTTTGCAAGTAAATATACGGCACCTGGTGCACCATGACACCAGTGTACCAATTTCTTCTCTTTTCGATAAGCTTTAACACTCTCTAATGATACCGGAAAATTACCATCAACATCTTGAAGGTCCAAGAACCTATCGATAGACTTTCGAATATCATCCAATATGTTTTGAGGTAGATTTTCACCGTTAAACCATGGAGATTTCAACAACATATGATAAATCGCACAAACTCCGTGTGCTGCTCCTAAATACTCCGTTCCATGATATTGATACATCAAAGGTAATGGTGATGAGCATTTCTTAGAATACTGCCTTCCACTGGTGATAACTGATTCACATAACTCCAATATCATCTCATCGCTTATTGGTTTAGGATTAATATTTTCATTTAACCAGTAAATACCGCTCAAATATCCAGCTCTTCCAACTAAAATTTCATCTCCTCCATATTTACTATAATTTACAGGTTTGCAAGCATCAAATCCTTGTTTGAATAAATCCAAATCTTTGTTGTATTCATTTTTGTCAGTTAAATCTAGGGAAATCATTGCAGAAACAGCATATATCCCTGCATTGCCACACAAAAATGCACATCTTTCATCGGCTCTTTTGGAATAATTTTTTGCATTAAATTTTGCATTGTCAATGTAATGTTTAGCATAGTCAAGGCATTCAATTTGATCATTTATTAAATCAGATTTGTATAATTTCCAAAACATATACGCGATCCCTGTAATGATCCTAATTGATGAATACAATCAAATACAAATTTTATCTGCTTATGTTTACCGGCATTTCCAACATACAAATCGCCTCGAACATCGTCGTTTATTTCCATTTTTGTTCGCTCAATAATAATTGTGACATATTCTAATATTAATTTTTTAACGTGCTCATAATTCACCTTAAAATTTTGAGGATAATTTAAATTAAAAGGATTGGGAAAATTTCGTATGGACATATTATTTTAAGTAATATAGTGAATATATGCGATGCTAACACAATGTCAAAAAATTGTTGTGTTTCGGTTTAAGCTTAATTTTAATTATAATAGAGGCGCTATGAAGCTTTTTACATTAAATGCGTTGCGTTCCGTTCCTTTGGAACGAAATAGCTGCTCAAAGCAGCTTTTGAGTAGATCACCAAAGAAACGCCGAAAATTGGAAAAATCTTCCGATGAAGTAACATTTATTAATTTAAATTGAATTATTTTAAAATTTGTTGATAAAACAAGTAAAACGAATAAAGAGAAACCATGAATTTTATTACATTTTTTTAAATAATTAATTTCAAACAATTAAATAAATTGGATTCAATTTCGATACCTATTTAATTATTTTGTATTTTGAAAATGAAAAGACCTATATGAAAAACATCAAATTTAATACTAATGAGAAACCAAAAAACAATATTTTGGAAATTTAGTTCAATTTAATCATAGTAGCCTTTGCCTTTTTTAATATTCGAGAGAAGGACATGCGCCTCAGTTTCAATTTACTGTTTTTTATATAACCAGAGCGAAAATATTTGCTTTTGATTTTTTTATGAAATGCCAATCAAATTTTTATAAAATACAATCAAATTTATTTCAGCATTCAATACAATCAAATAAATTGTTTTATTGTGTTCCGCCACATTCGCGGTACAGAATAAAATTAACAGCTGTTTGTTTTATTCTATTAAGACTAATAACATACACAAATATAGTCGTAAAAAACAGAAATAAACCTATATTTATAGTTGTCAGAAGGATAAATATTATTATAATTGTGGTGGTTTTTGAAGTTTTGCCAAAACCCCCGGTTTAGAAGCCATCTACATTTTTTAGCACAATAAAAATCGTGAACTTGTAGAGCCATTTTGAAATTAAAACTCAATATAAAAAAAACTCAAAAAATCGCCATAACGCTCATAACGCCATCTGGAAAAATAAAACTCCATATAAAAAAAATTCAAAAATATTTAATCAAAAACACATCCAATTTTTTGCATATCGGGGGGGTTTTGGTTTTTCCCATAAATAATTGAATTTATATGTATATTTTTATTGAAAGCTTGATGGGAATTTCTGAGGGATTTTTCCCTTAAAAAAACGGGAAAAATCGGGTATTTTTGAAACTTCAACGGGAAATTCATTTTTGAAAATCTGGCATCACTGAAACATACATATCTAAGGGCCATATCGACAAACCAAACTAAAATCGCAACTACAACTAAAGTGTCAGTTTTGGTATTTTTAAACCACATTAAATCGTCAGTTTTAAGGCCCGCTATACACTTGAGCTAATTAAGCTTAAGCTATGCGAACGAACTACATATGTTTTTTGTATATAACGTAATCAAATGGATGACTATACGCTTGAGCAAAGCTTACAGCTTAGCTCAAGTGTATAGTCATCCATTTGATTACGTTATATACAAAAAACATAGTTCGCATAGCTTAGCTCAAGTGTATAGCGGGCCTATATGTAGATTAAAGTTGTAGTTGCAGTTTTGGTTGTGGATATCAGTGATTAAATTTATGCCCGATTTATAGTCGGTAACTAACTTAACGTAAAGTACAAATGTATGAAAATGCACTAAAGCATTTATAGTCGTTAACGCAAACTTAATGTTAAATTAACGTAAAGTTCATTTCATTCTATCTTAAAGATTTTGTTAAGTATTTTTTGACGTTTGGTATAAAAACTGAAGAAAAGTAATATTTAATTGCCATAAAAATAAAATTTTATTTATTGAAAAATGCAAAGGATATAAAAAGAGCGATTTTAAAGCCAAATATTAGCAGAAAATTAATATGAAAATAAATTTTTTATAAAGTTGATTATATAAAACCATAATTAATATCAGATCAAACTTCAATGAATACGTAATTTCTTACCGACTATAAATCAAAATTTTTAGGTGTCTTAAGTTACGGTTAAGTTAAAGTTAACGTTAAGTCAACGTTACCGACTATAAATCGGGCATTACACGGTTAAAATTCGATGATAAGATTTTTTAAATCAATACGAATTCTCACTAATATTTTATAATTAAATGTTTTGAAACATTAATTCAATTGTATTTTTTATAAAAATGTTTAATAATTGAAAACTAGTAATTGTTATTTCTTGCAAATCAATATTGTTTAGTGTTGTATTTAAGTTGTTTTTACTATAGTTACATTATTATTATTATTGCAATATATTTTAATACTTAATTACTGATTTCTAATTATTTCTGTGTGTTCGAAAAATTATAGTTTTAAATTACGTTTTAAAATACATACCATCAAAATCTCAACCGTAGTTTTAATGTGGTTTAAAAATGACGATTGGAATCTAAAAAATCGCGCTGCTGGTGGCAGGTTTTGTAACTAGTACTCCAATATAAGATGTTAATAGAAGTATATTTTTCTGTGTATTTGAGGGCAAAATTTAAATTTCAATTAAAGTAAGTACAATATTTTTAATTTTATAACAATTTAAAAATACAATGACTTACTAAAAATAAACAATAAAACATTAAACTTTCGAAATGTTAAAGAGGGTTAGTGAAACTTATTGTTAAAATGAAGAATATGAGCCAACAAATTTAAACGATTTTATGCATCACGTATTATTTTTTTCCCGATTATTTGATGGTGAGGTATATGATATATGATACTTGTTAGAATTAAATCACCACGCTGTATGGACGTCATCAGCCATTGCTTCTTATTTTGGTGCTGATATAATTTAGTTCCTGTTTATTGCTTGAATATTTGAAAGGGGTGTTACATCAGTATAGGAGAAAATTATCATCACTGAGGCTGTTTTTTTATAAAAGAAACATCCATCACCAAACTCCATTCTTAATTCATTCATACGACGTTCTATCGAGTCATCCATATTTAATATTGCATCCTTTGGTTTCTCCTTTTCATTTCCGTCGTTTTTATTAATATCAGACAGTACATCAGGGAAGGCATCTTCTAATAACAATTCCTCTAATTCTTTTTCCAGAATGGAATCATCAATTATATTAAATGTGTTACAACCGCCCAACGTTGATTGGATATCATCATGTAACTCATGCTTTTCTTAGACATCTGCCAATGCCTCATCAACGCTATCCAGTTTAATTCCCGAATCAGAAAGCAAATTTTTGGTAGTTTTAGAACCAATTTTAAAAGCTTCCAACACTTTAGCATCACTCGTTGTATCTTGAATTCGAGATTGTAGTATTTGTATTTGATCTAACGAAGATGAAACTTCGCCGAATTTCGTTTGCCATCTCTAATCAACCCTCATATTTTTATGTCTAGCTCTTTTAATTCATTTTCAATTTTATCAATAATTTTCAATAAATGTTTTTCTGTTTTTTCTAGATTATAAATAGAACGTTCAAGCTCATTGATTAGTGTGACTTTTTGTGCGGTGGCACCGAATTTTATTATAATTTTTGAGTAATTGTCTATCGACTCTGTTCGTTTTCTGCCTGTTGAATTGCACTTTCCAGCACTTTCATTTGTTAATTTAAACTCTAAATTGGAATTGGTAAGCTTTTCGATAGCATCGGCTAAGGACATAACAGATTCGGTTAAATATTCCATTTCCCTTTGGATTTTTGTTGATTGATTCTACAAATAAGAATAGAAATTAAACCTCGAGACAACAGAATCTTAAATAAAAACTCACCTTTAACATATTCTGTGAAATCATCTTTTGTTTGTATCGTTAAATTTTTAAATTTGTTGAGACTCTTTGAAATACTTTTTTATCAACGAATTAAAACCCCTTCCACTCCATGTATACTGTCGAATTTCCATGAAATCATTTTTTAATTTAACTTCCTGTTTCTGAAACATATCCTCTAATACCGTTGGAAATACATTTGGAATTTTATTATTACGCTGAAAAGCATTTTTCAATTCTTTTATATTTATATTGCTTTCCCCTTTATACAAACAATATTTTGTTATGGCATTTTTCCAAAATTTTAATTTAGAATCGTAATTAACAGGATTTAATGTTCGAACTCTGAATGGAGAGAACAAAGCATCGATTCTTACATCGTCTTTCCATTCATCAGGACAATACGTTTAATATTCTTTTTATGTACAATTCTGGTAATTTTAACAAAACACCTGGAAAAACACAAGTTTTATAAATGTATATTTCAATTAGATTTAGTTTAAATTTTTATTTTACCCCACAATGTAATATCCAAGTTCTTTTGTGAACTGGATTTTGTGTTGCCGTGATGGCTGTTTTAATATTCTTTTTATATACAATTCTGGTAGTTTTTCTGTAATTGTAACAAAACACCTGGAAAAACACAAGTTTTATAAATGTATATTTCAATTAGATTTAGTTTAAATTTTTATTTTACCACACAATGTAATATCCAAGTTCTTTTGTGAACTGGATTTTGTGTTGCCGTGATGGCTGTTTTAATATTCTTTTTATATACAATTCTGGTAGTTTTTCTGTAATTGTAACAAAACACCTGGAAAAACACAAGTTTTATAAATGTATATTTCAATTAGATTTAGTTTAAATTTTTATTTTACCACACAATGTAATATCCAAGTTCTTTTGTGAACTGGATTTTGTGTTGCCGTGATGGCTGTTTTAATATTCCTTTTATATACAATTCTGGTAGTTTTTCTGTAATTGTAACAAAACACCTGGAAAAACACAATTATTATAAATGCATATTTCATTTGGATTTAGATTAAATTATTATTATTCGGCTTGAAAACTTACTAATGCAAACACAAATTTTAGAATGTATACAAAAATGAACTAAATGTCAAAATTTATATTGGAGTACTAGTTCTGATTCTTACCACCAGAAGTTTCCTCCAATCGTCAATTGAACATCAATTTAAAGAAAACTGTGACTACAACTAAAAGTTGTGGTTACGTCTGTCGATATGGCCCTAAGTTATGACAGAGTCCTCTATCAAAAACCGTATAAACCATATCAAAACGTCAAATGCATTAAACGAAAATTGTAAGAAAACTCGATTATTTATAAACTTCTATTAATATTTACTATTTACGAAATTAATAGAGATCTAGAAAAATGAGGAAACAAAACATTAATCCTACAATATCATCAAAAAAATTTACAGACAAACTAGCAGGAGTACATTGTTATATTGCCCAAATTTCTGAAAATATAATACAAATAAAACTTCAACCAAAAGGATATACAAGAGAATTAATTTGGAATCTGTTACTGCCAGATATTGATGAGATAATAGATGATGATCCACCACAAATTGAGTTCATTTTAACTGATATTTATAAATGTGATATATGCAAAATTGATTTTGTAACAGTAGAAGAACGTGATGATCATATATCAAATCATTTTAATTTCAAAATAAATGATGAAAACTTTATTAAACATAATATATGTCAATCTAATACTGATTCTGTAATAATAGAGCATGAAGATGGTCTATCAAGTCGTTCTGATTTTAAAATAAAAAATGAAAACATTGGTGCAAATAATTCAAGTCAATCTGACACTGAAAAAGTAACTCAAATCGACACAGTTATTAATAAATTTAAATGTAAAATTTGCGAAGAAAGTTTTCAAAAACGTCATGGTTTGTATATGCATTTCACACAAACTCATCCTAAAAAATATTATAAAAACTGTCCCGGTTGCGATAGTATATTCTATTCAGAAGGGAAATTTATCGATCATATGGGAAGCGTACATCCTGATATTAGAAACAATTCAAAAATTAAGAAAAAAACGGTAGATTCGAATGCAGTAATACCACGACCAATAATTACTAAAACAAGACATATTGGCGAAAAACAATTTTACGAATGTAATATTTGTTATAAAGTGTTTGAAATTAAAAATTCATTTGATAGACATCTTTGGGGACATCGTCAGGAGAAAACGAGTCATCTTTGTACAATCTGTGGGAAAACATATAAATATTTGTGTGATTTAAGGGTACACACTAGACTCCATACTGGTGAAAGACCATATAAATGTGATCAGTGCGGCAAAGCATTTAATAAATCAGACAACTTAAAATCACATAAGCAAACCCACACCACAGATAAAAATCAATATTTTCAATGCAATATTTGTGATAGATCGTTCAGGTTACATAATTGTCTTTATATGCATCAAAAAAGAACACATCGGCCATTGATTGATGCAACGGACTCAGAAGAAAAATATAAATGTACGTATTGCAGTAGGAAATTTGGATTTAAAAACGGATTGATAAGACATATGAAAATGCATACAGCAACATATGATTTCGATTGTGACATTTGCGGTAAATCTTATAGAGTTAAATCTGGACTTACAAATCATATGAAGTTGCATTTGGATAGTGATCACTTTATATGTAATATCTGTGGCAAAAATTTACGAACCAAGGCTGCTCTACTAAGTCACGAAAAAAGTCATGCCAGTCCAGATGTACATAAATGTCAATATTGTGGTAAATCATTTAACGTTAGAAAAAGTCTTAAAATTCATTTACGATCACATCATAAAACTGAAATTCAAAAAGTGACTCAACAATAGAAAAAAGTTTGCTTAACGAAAACGATAGATAACTTGAATATCAAATATTCAAGCAATTATTAGATTATTTTATTCAAATGGAATGATTTAAAAAATTGAAAGAAACCAAAAATTGCATTGTTTTTCTTTTCAAATCAATCTTTAACAAACGGTTAAGATTGCTTCAAGAACTTGATAGTTGTTGATGAAGACTTGTTGACTGAGCTGTGTTAGTTTAACGGAATCTTTATATTTAGTGATTGTATTTTTGATATTGCTACATATTTTATAGAGTATATGCTTTATATTTAAAAAAAATGAAGTTGTTGAAATTTATACATTATATAGCGATTGCACAATGCAAATATACATACAATATATACAAATATACAATACGATGCACAATGAAAATACATACTTTTACTCATGAGATCCAAGTTTGTATGAAAATTTAGTTTGAGAAAATAAAATTTATTTTTGAAATACATATATTTTTCTCAATGAAAAAGTTATAGTGCCATGCACTGCACAGGATTAATCGGAATTCTGCAATGGAAATTTCCAATTAATTCCTATTTATATACATTTCCTATAGATTCCGGTTGAAAAATAAAATAGATATTTAACAGGAATGAATAGAATTGTATTGGAAATAGATTTTTTGAATAGGAATTAATTGAAAATTTCCAATGCAGAATTCCGATTAATCCAATTAATTTTTTTCAATTGGTTTCAATTGGAATGTTTAACCAGGGTAAATAAAAATTATTTGTTTTTATTATTCTTCAATTTCATTATTCATAATGGATAACAAATTCACAAACTCAAACAAAATTCGGTTTTTGTTTTATTATCCACCACCGTCAACCAAATTAGAAACAGAAACGGAAAATTTTCGGTTTCTGTTTCCGTTGTATGTGAATGCCCGGCTTTATATACAAAAAACATAGTTCACATAGCTTAGCTCAAGTGTATAGCGGGCCAAATTGTTATACATATAGTGATTTTACCGCACTCCGAAAACAAGAAATATAATCAAAAAAATTCGAAAAATCGCCATAACGCTCATAACGCCGTCTAGAAGAATAAAACTCCATATAAAAAAAATTTAATCAAAAACACTATAATCCAATTTTTTGCATATGGCAATGTGTAGGGAGGGATATGAGTAGAGTACGGAGGTTTTAGTTTTACCCAATTTTATGTCGAATTCTTTTTCCCAAAAAAATTGCTCTAACACGCTTTTGTTCTGCGAGCAATTTTTTGTTGACATTACGTGTTTTATTTAACCCAAAAAAGTGATTTTTTTTTGCCCTAAAAATATTTGTTTGAATCTAGCTAGATTTTTAGCTAGAGCGAAACATAAAATACAGTAAAGAATACAAATACATTTAAAAAATCTGTCAAAATTACTAAACAAACAAAATGGCATTTACTTATTATTGTTTTTAATAGTGAAATAGTTACTTTTTAAATTAAATATTGTTTAAATCGTGTTTTAAGTTAAAAATTAACAACAAACTAAACAATTTTTTTTCTCTCTGGGCAATACATTGGGCCTCGGCCTGTTTGCCGTCTTGTACAAAATAAATAAACTAATTAATTAAATACAATTAATTACAAAAATATTCAATGACAGTTCACAAAACAACTACAAAACTGGATCATATTTTTTTAAGTTATGTGATGAAAAAAAAAATCACTTTTTCGCAAAATCACAAAAAGAATTCGACATTAATTTGTTTTCGTTTACATAACCTAAAACTTATGTCAAAATAAACCAGACAAATAATTTAGAGAAATATAATTGTGTTGCACAAATTACACAAATTGTGATTTTAAGAACAGCAATTGTGTACGAAACTTTTGCCGCAATTAATATAAGAACAGCAATTTGTGTGGATTTAAGATCACCACCATAATTGTAGTAGTATTTAAACCAAGCAATTAAAAAATTTTTTAAATATCTATAAAATTTACTTATAGAGATCTAGAAAAATGAGGAAGCAAAACAATGATCCTACAATACCATCAGGAAAATTTACAGATAAACTAGCAGGAGGACATTTTTATATTGCCCAAATTTCTGAAAATATAATACAAATAAAACTTCAACCAAAAGGATATACAAGAGAATTAATTTGGAATCTTTTGTTGCCAGATATTGATGAGATAATAGATGATGATCCCCCAGAAATTGAGTTCATTTTAAGTGATGTTAATAAATGTGATATATGCCAAATTGATTTTGTAACAGAAGAGGAACGTGATGATCATATATCAAATCATTTTAGTTTCAAAATAAATGATGAAAACTTTATTAAACCTAATGAAGGACAATCTAATACTAATTCAATAAAACATGAAGATGATGCATCAAATCATTCTGATTTTAAAATAAAAAATGAAAACATTTATGAAGATAATTCAAGTCAATCTGACACTGAAAACCACACACAAATCGACACTGAGATTAATAAACTTAAATGTAAAATTTGTGAACAAAGTTTTCAAAAACGTCAAGGATTGTCTTTGCATTGCACACAAACTCATCCTTCAAATTATTTTAAAAACTGTCCCGGTTGTCAAAGTATATTCTATTCAGAAGAAAAATTTATCGATCATATGGAAAGCGTACATAATCGAAAACTTTCAAAATTGAATGGAGAAATGATCACAACAAGACTTATTGGTGAAAAACAATTTTACGAATGCAAAATTTGTTATAAAGTTTTTGAAATTAAAAGAGCATTATCAAAGCATCTGAGACGACATCTTCAGGTAAACTGTCATCTTTGTACAATCTGTGGAAAAACATATAAATATCCACAGGATTTAAAGGTGCACACTAGACTTCATACTGGTGAAAGACCATATAAATGTGATCAGTGTGGCAAAGGTTTTAAAAAATCAAACAACTTAAAAGCACATAAGCAAACACACAACACAGATAAAAATCAATATTTTCACTGCAATATATGTGATAGATTGTGTAGGACACAAAATTCTCTTTATCTGCATCAAAAACTAAAACATCGGCCTTTGATTGGAGAGATACTCATAACGAACGATAAAGGAGAGGAGAAGAACTCAAAAGGAAAATACAAGTGTTCTGTATGCAGTAGGGAATTTGTATGTCTAAACGGAATGATGAGACATAAGAACCTGCATACAGCAACATATGATTTCGATTGTAAAGTTTGCGGTAAATCTTATAAAGCTAAATCTGGACTTACAATTCACATGAAGTTGCATTTGGAAGGTCAGGATCAATTTCTATGTAATATCTGTGGCAGAAATTTACAAAACAAGGCTGGTTTAGTAAAACACGAAAAAAGTCATTCCGCTCCAGATGTACATGAATGTCAATATTGTGGTAAATCATTTAACGTTAGAAAAAGCCTTAAAAGTCATTTACGATCGCATCATAAAAATGAAATCCAAAAAGGTACTCAAGAGTAGAAAAGTGGTTTGCTAATTGAAAAAATTAGATGACTTGAATATCAAATATGCCAGCAGTTTTCGTATTCGTTATTTTATTTTATACCGATATCCAAAACGACATTTTTCGGATTATTTATGGCACAAAAAATTGAACTTTAATGTCCTAGGACTTTATAAAATTTTATAAAGTCCTAGGACGTTAAAGTTCAACTTTTTGTACCAAAAACGTTGAACTTTAACGAGCTAGGACTTTATAAATTTTATAAAGTCCTAGGACGTTAAAGTTCAACTTTTTGAGCAAAATTTAAAACTCATTTCTTTTTAATAAATTTCCAGTATGAAATAAAATTTTGTATTTACCTCAAACGAAAAGTGTTTTTAAAGGTACTCACTAGTAATTTCGGCCTCGGCTAGACGCCTTGGCTGTAAACAACTAGCTCGTACTTTAAAGTTTCACTTTTCTTTCTAGATAAATAAATAACCATTAATAAATAATTTTGAAAATTTTATAATATTTTCGTTTGTTTAATTAAAATTTTTATTTATTTATTTTATAGAAATCTACCTAATTCAAGCGGATATCCATCGCTTGGAATATTTTATATGTTTTTGATAAAATTTCTGATATATTTTTCCATTTTTTTATATTACACATACTTATTATAAATATATAGTGACATGATTTGAATAATTAGGAAATATTATTTAAAACATCGTGATTCTGGAAATACTTACAATACATCGGGCTTCTCAAGATGGACGGGTCTACGCCCCAGAAGTACTCGGAACGCAGTTTCGACCAAGGACCATCACAACATTTCGACGAAAGGTGCAACCCCGTTGCTCCATTTTTTTGATAAAGAAGCAGCTGTCACTGGCCTCAATGCTTCAAACTCTCCTCATCATGGCTGGTATTGAAAGAAACCCTCTCTCTCTGGCGTTTACATCCCATGGAGGGAATTTGCTGTCTGTGCAATAAGCTTCCAATCATCTCGTTCCATGACCAGTTGACCCCAGTTTCGACATCCTATATCACGAAGGCCTTGGATGATGTCATCACGCCAGCGTTGTCTAGGTCTTCCTCTTCGACGAACACCAATTAGTTGTTGTTGGGACGCTTTTTTAATAATTCTATCTAATGGTGCCACCCTTATAAAAGAAAACGATTGAAAACGAATAGTTTTCTATCGTTTGCTATCCGTTTTTATCGGATTTAATCATTTTAAACGCATAGACTATATCTGCCAGATAGAAAACGCACCGTAATCTATCGTAACCTAAATTATTTTTCGGTCTCAATAGAATTTCTATCGTAGTTAATCGTTTTGAATCTGAAGATCACGGTTGAAATTTGTTTTGGTGAAATTGAAAAAGTTTTGAATCGTTTTCTATCCGACATTACATATATAGCATCAATCGTAACTAATCGTATTTTCCCGTCCAAGATTTCTATCGGGCTGAATCGGAAACTTACGATTGAGATGTTTTCAGGAGAAATCAACCAATCGTTATCTATAGGATTTTTTACTTTTCGGTTTCAATGGTTTTTTTACGATGGAATTTCTATCGTAGTTAATCGTTTTAAATCTGAAGATCACGACTTGAAATTTTTTGGTAAAACTGAACAAGTTTTGAATAGTTTTTATATCGTACATTCCATATGTAGCACCAATCGTAACCTATCGTATTTTTCCATCTTCAGATTCCTATCGGCTTGAATCTGAAATTTGCGAATGAAACTTTTTCAAGAAAAACAAGCCAATTGTAGTCTACCGTAACCTATGGGATATTTCAGATTTGGTTTCAATGGGTTTTTTACGATAGAATTTCTATCATTGTTAATCGTTCTGAATCTGAAGTTTTTGATTGAAATTTTTTGGTAAAACTAAACAAGTTTTTAAACGGTTTTCTATAGTACATACCATTGTCGCGTTCTTTTTCTCGACAATGTTGACAATTGTTGACTTTCGTCGTTCTTTAATTCAATAATTTTAACATTGTGTAACAAAATGACGTCATGATGTCGTTCCTAAATTCAATGTTAAACTGTCAAAACCCTGGTTAAACATTCCAATTCAAACCTATTGAATCCTATTAAATCCAATATATTTTCAATAGGATTAAATCGGATTGAATTGGTTTAATAGGAAGACTTCGATCTACCAATTAAAATTCAATCGGAATGAATGGGATTCAACAGGAAAAGAGGTTCCATAGGATTCTAATGGAAATTTCCAATTGAATTTCAATCGGAAATTAAGAGATTCAATAGGAAAAAGGAACTTAATTAATTAATTTAATTTTTTTCTAATTAAACATATCTTATGAATTTAACAGGATTTAATTGGAAAAGATTTAATAGGAATGAAAAGGATTAATCGGAATTCTGCAATGGAAATTTCCAATTAATTCCTATTTATATACATATCCTATAGAATCCTATCCATTCCGGTTGAAAAATAAAATAGAGATATTTAATAGGAATAAATAGGATTGTATTGGAAATAGATTTTTTGAATAGGAATTAATTGAAAATTCCCAATGCAGAATTTCGATTAATCCAATTCATTTTTTTCAATTGGTTTCAATTGGAATGTTTAACCAGGGAAGTTAACATTTTGTAACAATTTCCAACTCACCTCCTAGACATGAATTATAGAATGTTGTTATGTCAAATGGTATGTTGTGAAAATGTTTATAATTAAGAGATTCGTAAATACAATTTCTTGTTTTTGTGTTTCGCAATTGAGTTTTATCATTGATTAAGTATATCGCCGCTACGATCGACCTATGGCTCTGCTAGTCAATTAGAATAGAGACAACATAACACTTGCGATTGAAAGAGTGGTTTTTCTTTTCTGACAACAAGAAATTATAAAAGTTTAATTTTTGTTGCTTTTTTCTGTATAAAAATGGCATTATAGTGTTAGTTTTTTATTACCTTTTCTCTTTTCTTTTAAAACTCTTTCATATTCAAAAACAAAATCCTTTTTTATTTTTGCTTAAATAAATCATATTTCTTTACATCGAGTTCATTGACATACATTTTTTGATTCACAATATTTTAGAAAAAATAAGGGACTTACCAATTGTAAACTAAAATTCAGGGGCCCTATTCCCGAACACATAAATGTGAATTTTGACAATATTGTGAGGTTTGTATTGCATAACATTAAACGGTAACGGTAACGATTTTCCGAAAAACAAATTTCACAATGTTGTCTAAATTCAATTTAGACAATATTGTGAAATTCGTTTTTCGTAAAATCGTTACCGTTACCGTTAAATTTTATGCAATACAAACCTCACAATATTGTCCAAATTAACAATTATGTGTTCGGGAATAGGGCTCCTGTATTTTTTGAAAACTATTTCAAATATTTTTAAATTCAAGAGCTTTAGTATATATGCTGGGCAGTTTTTACAAAATTTTAAGAATGAATTTTTTTATATCATGAACTAGTAATATTATGTGTATGTATATCTTCCTCTAATGATCTCCTTAAATTCATAAAACCAAAAGCAATAACTGTGTTTTAGAAACTAAGTTGTTTGCGTGGAATTTGTTTTATTAATTGCTAAATTCACCAAGACGGCCATGAGGAAAGCCTAATCAGGCTTCGCTAAATCCGTTCCACTAGGTCTAGGTTAGCTCGAAAAAATATGACCATTTTTTTATAATAGCGTATATTTTTTCAAGTTGACCCACAAAAACAGCATCATTGGATTCAGCATCTTCGAATTAGCTTTTACCATCAGGTCCTGACACTAATAGAGTAAAATAGTAACTGATTTGAGCAAAATGATAATTTATTAAATATACTGTATATTATACATATTGTTGAACTAAATATATCAATTATACTTTACTTAACGATAAAATGTTCTTGACGTTTCAATTAGAATTATCATTAACTTTGTTATTGTGAACTAAATTTTTTGTATCTTTCTATTATTGTAAATGTATCAACAAAACGTCAAGTTCTTTCCATTGTAAAATATATTCTGTTGTTCTAAATAAGTTGTCACACACAGTTGTGTAAATAAAAAGCTTGTGTTTATTAATATCGTGTTTTATTTTAATCATCTGGTCAAATTATTATTAATCGTTTGCATTTCTTCTAACAGGTTATGGGCCCAGACCCGCAACAATTGGAATTTACTAAATAAAGCTGGTTGGTGATAAGAAATTTAAGATTGATTTTTTAATAATTGCATGTGATCGCATCATGGCTGAAGCAGTGAAATTTACATTCACAAAGTTAAATAACACCAACTATTACTCATGGAAATTTAAAATGATGCTTCTACTACAAAAGGAAAAAGTATATAATGTAATAACTGATGATGCACCATTACAAATGAACGATAGTTGGAAAAACAGAGATCAACAAGCTTTTGCCACGATTGGTCTAAACATAGAAGATGACCAATTGATCCATATAAGATCGACAAAAACAGCACGTTCAGCGTGGGATGCACTGCAGGATTATCACGAAAAAGGTACTGCAAACACTAAGGTACGGTTAGTAAAACGATTAATGGCCATTAAAGTTTCTGAAGATGATGATGTGGAAGCACATATTTCACGCATAAACGATGCGTTTCAACAATTAAATGATATAAACAAAGAAATGACAACAGATGACTGGAAAATTGCCGTGATGTTGGGTAGCTTACCTGATTCATATGACACATTAGTTACGGCATTAGAATCAAGACCAGAGGCAGAATTAAATGCTAGTATTGTGCAATCCAGTGTAAGCTTAAATATTGAAATGATTTAATAAAGAATAAAAAACTGTTAATAGGGTAAACATGAATATACCGATACGGTATATTGGGTAGAAATAATAAAGTAACAGGCAACACAGTTTGCCTCTGCTGTCATATCCGCCGAAGTAATAAGACGTGTTTTATAAAGTTTAATATTTTATATTTAAATAAAGTTATATATATATATATGTGCCGTGTATGTTTTATTCGCTACATCCTGACAAGTATGGAATATAAACATAATCTGTTTATTTCAATTAATCCGCTACAAAATTTCAGAAGTGGGATATGATTAAATTGGATTAGATAAATATATAAATCCATCGCCATCGTGTTGTTAAAAATAAATAATAATTTATTTGTGCCGAAAGAATATTCATTACCGCCGATATATTGAATATTCACCATTATCTTTGGGAATATATATATGCCGAATTATTAATAACGTGCTTTGGAAATCTGTGCCGTAGAAATCCATCGTCATCGTGTTGTTAGAGATAAATAATAATTTATTTGTGCCGAAAACGTATTCAATACAGCCGATATATTGAATATTCACCATTATTTTTGGGTTAAATTGCCGATAAAAGATTCAACATGCCGCCGAAAAGGAATAATGACGACGATAAATTTGAAATTCCTGTAAGAATGGAGCAGAATCGTTTACATCCAGAAGAGGTAAAGTTATTAATACCGGAATTTGATAATAAAACAATCCGAGTCGAAAAATGGATTGCAAAAATCGAGCATTATCAAGATATATATAAATGGAGTGACACAGCCATGTTGTTATATGCCGTGCAGCGGTTAAAGGATATTCCGAAGTTATGGTACTCTGCCGTAGATGAAAGTATTACAAATTGGAATCAGTTTAAAAGAAAAATAGTAGCTAAGTTTACAAAGTGCATTGATGAAACCGAACTTCATTTTGAGATGAGTAAAATGAAAAAAAATCATGAAGAATCCTACGAGCACTACGCAATGAGAGTTTTTGCAGCCGGAAGTATAGGAGATTTAAGTGAAAAAGCGATTATACGATACGTGATCCGAGGATTGTCAAATGAAAAAATATACGAAAACATTGCAAATACACCTTTCAATAGTGTACAAGCAATAATTGATAACCTCAATTGGATTGAAAGTAATCAGCAGATTAAAATTACGACAATAAAAAATAATATACAACCGAATTCTAGCCGAGAATATAAACCTCAATCACAACCAAATCAAGTTAAGTGTGTAAATTGCAACCAATATGGACATCGAGGTTTTCAGTGTAAAGATAGAATAAAGTGTTTTAATTGTGATGGAATGGATCACAAATCCATTGACTGCAAACAACCGCCAATCAAACCAAGATGTAAATTCTGTGGAAAAGCCGGACATACCGAAGATAATTGTTTTGCAAAAAATAATAAGAAATTTCATCGATCGTATTATGTCAACCAAAGTGATAATGAGAGTGAGACGGATGATCCTGCCATAATTGAAGTAGATGCCGATGGAATGAAAATAATTCATTTATCTGTTGGAAAACAAAATTTAAAATTAAATGCATTAATAGATGTGGGAAGCAGGGTGAGTTTTATTAAATGTAACAAATTAAATTTAAGAGATATTTCATTGAATAATTATAAATTTAAAGCTCATGGTATAAATAATTCATTTTTAAATATTATTGGAACATTTACAGCTAATATTATAATCGATAAAAAGTCTTATCCAGGTTCAATTCTTGTTGTTCCTCCGAATACAATGGTTCCTGATATCATATTAGGTATAGATTTTTTGAAGGAAAATGGGTTAACGACAGTGAAAATAGTTTCAGGAAACAGAGGTGAAAACAGTAGGGAGTTGAGTTTAGACGTTAATGTAGAATCGTTTTCACCGTATAATAATAAATTAGTTTTTAAAGATAGAGACATAAATTGCGTAGAGAAAAATACAGTTTATGATGCCAATTTAATGCAAGAAGTTTGTGAATATAGTGAATTTGAAAAGGATACCGACAAATTAGATATCGGAGATTCTAGAGAAACAGTCGAAATGAGTGACCAAGTTATTCAAATATATAACGATAATTATAAAAATAAAATGCAACCGGATAAACCGAAAGTGACTTTAGAAGTTGAAATTAAATTGAAAAAGGATCAGATGTACAGTGCGAGACCGAGAAGATTGAGTGTGTACGAAAGAGACGAATTGAATAAAATTGTTCAGGATTTATTAAGTAAGGGAGTTATTAGGGAAAGCGAATCGTGCTATTCGAGCCGCGTAGTATTGACAAAAAAAAAAAATAACTCGTTACGTATGTGTGTTAATTACAAGCCGTTAAATCAATTGGTTGAGCGAGATCATTTTCCTCTTCCAGTCATAGAAGATCAGTTGTCAAAATTATATGACAAAAAATATTTTACGACTTTAGACTTAAGAAACGGGTTTTACCATGTAGATATAGCCGAATCATCAAAAAAATATACTGCCTTTGTTACAGAAGACGGTTTATATGAATTTAATAAACTACCGTTTGGTTTTACCAATTCACCGCCAGCATTTGTAAGGTATATTTATCGGGTTTTTAAAGATTTTATCAAAGATTCATCAGTCATAATATTTATAGATGACATTTTAATCAGTAGTAAAACGATAGAAGAACATTTGAAAATAATGAAAAAATTATTTTTGGTTATGTCAGATAATCACATTAAGTTAAATTTACAAAAATGTCAGTTTTTAAAAACGAGTATAGAGTATTTAGGATATAGTTTATCTTTAAATCAGATAACACTTACTAAGAGACATATGGAAGCTATTAAGTTTTATCCTGTGCCGAACGATCAAAAAAGTCTTCAAAGATTTATAGGTTTAATCAGCTATTTCCGTAAATTCGTATTAAATTTTAATACAATTGCAGCGCCGTTGTATGACATTTTAAAGAAGGATAAAGAATTTATTTTTAATGAAAAACATTTAGAAGCTTTTGAACAATTAAAGAATTGTTTAATTTCCGAACCGATTTTAAGCATTTATTCCTCAACAGCCGAGACGCAGCTGCATACTGATGCATCTTCATCAGGTTTTGGTGGCATCTTGCTACAAAAGCAAAAGGATGGTAAATTTCATCCTGTTATGTACTATAGCCGTAAGAGTACAGAAGCCGAAAGTAAGTTACATTCTTTTCAGTTAGAAACGTTAGCGATAGTTTATTCGTTGCAAAGATTTAGGCCGTATTTATTCGGAATGGATTTTGTTTTAGTTACCGATTGCAATGCCTTACGGTATACTTTAGAAAAAAAAGACTTGAATTCCAAAATTGCCAGATGGGCTATGTTTATTGATGAGTTTAGTTATACAATAGAACACCGAAGTAGTGACCGTATGAAGCATGTAGACGCATTGTCGAGAGTTAATATCTATGTTGTTGATTCGGACAATGAGCAAAGTAATTTTTTAAAATGTATTTATGTTAATCAGATTAGAGATGAGAAATTAAAATTAACAAGGAGTAAAATTGAAGAAGACAATATAAAGGGTTACGAAATTCGTGATAATATTTTATATAAGACGGAAGGTGATAAATTGTTATTATATATTCCGGACAATATGATTGAGTCAGTTTTATATAAATTTCATAATGATTTTGGGCATTTTGGTGTGGATAAGGTAGCCGAGTTAATTAAAAGAAATTTTTATTTTCCGAAAATGAGAGAAAAAGTAGGGAAACATATTAAAAATTGTATCCAGTGTATTGTTTATAACCCTAAGTTTAAAAAAGATAATGAATTGTTAAGAATTATAGAAAAGGGAGATAAGCCATTTAGAGTTCTCCATTTAGATCACGTAGGACCTCTAGATTTCACAAGGGGTAAAAATTATTTTATACTGGGAATTATCGATGGTTTTACCAAATTTATTAAATTGTACGCGACGAAAACCACAAATACTCGAGAAGTGTTAAGTAAATTAAAATCATATTTTTTAAATTATTCGGTGCCGGTTAAAATTGTAACTGATAGAGGTGCAGCTTTCACCTCAAATTCATTTAAATCATTTGTTAAAGATTATGGAATTACGCATAACTTAATTGCTACAGCATGTCCACAGGCAAATGGACAAATCGAACGTTACAATAGAACGTTGATACCATTACTAGCTAAATTATCGGACGAAAAGAAAATGGATTGGGATAACGTTTTGTGTGAAGCCGAATATCTTTTAAATAATACGTTGAATAGATCGGTGGGAGATGTTCCAGCGAAGTTGTTATTTGGCGTTGTTCAGAAAAACGTAATTGAGCCGAGTATATTGCTTTTTATGGAGGAATTGAATAATAATGAGAAGTCATACGAATTAGAAGTAGCTAGAAACAGAGCTAGTGAGAATATAAAGAAATTACAAAATTATAATAAGATGAAGTATGATGAAAAATGTAAAAAGAAAGTTAGTTACAAAGAAGGAGAATTAGTAATGATAAAAAATTTTCATGGTGGAAAATTAGGAGAGAAGTTTAAAGGACCGTATGTAGTTACTAAAGTTTTAGATTTAGATAGGTACGTAGTTAGGGATATAGAAGGATATCAAGTCGGAAGAAATAAATTTGAAGGGATATTTGATTGCCGTAATATGAAAAAATACGTAGAAGAAAAGGAAAATTGTATAGGAGAGAATGAAATAGAGTTTAATTTGGACGAGACTAATAATTTCGAATATGAAGATATTGAATATTTAGAAGATTCTGAATACGAAACATATGAAGATATTGAGTATTTAGAAGAAGAATTTTAAGAATGAATCTGTTTATGAAAAAAAAAAAAAAAAAAAATTTAAATAATAATTTTCCTTTGTATTTGTATTAAGTATTAAATAGTAAACTAATATAGTAAAAGAGAACAGAAATATTAACGAAAAAATATTGAGGTAATAATTAATATTTTGGTTTGTATAACGTAAAATTTAAATTGATTTAAATTCAATTTTATAATGTTATTGATATTGTATAATTCTAAGTTTTGAACTTATCTATCGAGTCGCTAGATGGTCAGGTAGGCCGAGCTGTAAGCTTAAATATTGAAATGATTTAATAAAGAATAAAAAACTGTTAATAGGGTAAACATGAATATACCGATACGGTATATTGGGTAGAAATAATAAAGTAACAGGCAACACAGTTTGCCTCTGCTGTCATATCCGCCGAAGTAATAAGACGTGTTTTATAAAGTTTAATATTTTATATTTAAATAAAGTTATATATATATATATGTGCCGTGTATGTTTTATTCGCTACATCCTGACAAGTATGGAATATAAACATAATCTGTTTATTTCAATTAATCCGCTACACCAGAATAATCGACGAATACAAAAAACGTCAATTTAAAGAGAATGGATCTGATACTAACAGCGCATTAAAGGTCTATGGATATAAAACTAATGTAAACAGTAAGAAAATATTTAATTGTTTTTTCTGTCACAAAAAGGGGCATTATAAAAAAGATTGTGATGCATATAAGGTGTGGCTGAAAAAGAAAAACAATTCAAATGGTATTAAAGGTAGTCAACAAGCAAATATGGCGGGCGAAGGAGAGTTTATGTTCGTTGCTGGAAAGCATTGTTTTAAAAACGAATGGATAATAGATTCGGGTGCAACTTCGCATATAGTCGCCAATAAGGAATTGTTTGACAGTGTTGACTATGGATTTAAAGATAAAATCAGCGTAGCTAATGGACAACAATTAGATGTGTGTGGAAAAGGAACAATTAAATTGGAAGTGGTTGGTGAACTAAATACAATTAATAAAGTGACATTAAGTGATGTGCTATGGGTTCCTTCAATCAACAGTAATTTGATTAGTGTGAATAAACTAATTGCAAAAGGTTTTGATGTTGTTTTCAAAAAGGAAAAATGTGAGGTTAAAATGAAAGATAAGTGTATTGCCAAAGGAATGTTGAAACATAACCTATACGTTTTAAAAGAAGCTAATAAAGTGTGTCTGACATATGGACATAATAAAAAATGTATACATGAATGGCATAAAGTGTGCGGTCACAGAGACATTGAGGTGATTAAAAAATTGAGCACTAGTAAATTAGTTGAAGGTGCAAGTATCGTTGATTGCGGTGTTATAGAAACTTGTGAAATATGTCAAATCGGTAAACAAACTAGAAATAAGTTTCCGAAAACAGCCAGCAAGCATTCAAAGGCAGTTTTGGATCTGATCCACACTGATGTGTGTGGACCTATGCATATTGAAACACCTTCCAAAAGAAGATATTTTCTAACATTTATAGACGATTTCACCAAATATACAGTTGTTTACTTTCTCAAAAATAAATCTGAAACATTTGTTAAATTAAAGGAATATGTTGAATTATGTATTAACAAATTCGGACGAAAGCCAAAAGTTATAAGATCAGACAGAGGCGGTGAATATACAGGAAAGGATGTAACAAATTATTTAAATCAAAATGGCATTGAAATCGAATATTCAATTCCGCATTGTCCACAACAAAACGGCATTGCAGAAAGAAAAAACCGCACTCTAGTAGAAATGGCACGTTGTATGTTGTTGGACGCAGATTTACCTCATAAGTTCTGGGGTGAAGCGATTAATACAGCAAATTTCATTCAGAATCGTTTACCAATGAAATCAGTTGAAACAACACCATTTGAAGGGTGGTATAATCGAAGGCCAAATATAAGTGAATTTAAAAAATTTGGCTCAAAGTGTTTTGTTTGTGTCACATCTGAATATCGACATAAATTAGATCCAAAAGCATTCAGGGCTATTTTCATTGGATATGACGAACATTCTAAGGGCTACAGGTGTTTAAATCTTAATACACAAAAGGTGATTATAAGTCATGATGTGAAGTTTGATGTTTCAGGTAATGACATTGAAGTTACTAATGCAGACGTTAATCAGAACCCTGATGAGAATATTATTGTTGAAAGTAACAGTGACACGTCAGTTAAAACTAAAAGTAATTCCAAAGAATCAAATGAACCAGAACAGGAAGATGACACATTACCTAATGTTGGAACTTTAACAAAAGTGAATGTTGAACCAGATAATGAATCATTAAGGCGATCCAGTCGTGAAAACAAGGGAAACCAACCCAAACGCTACATTGAAGAAGCAAATTTAGTTGGTGTAGAATTACAAGAACCGAAAACTTATAATGAGGCGGTAAGTTCTCCTTACAAGACAGAGTGGTTACAGGCAATGAAAGATGAAATAAAATCTCTGAAGGAGAACACTACATGGACATTAGAAGAATTGCCACAAGGACGAAAGGCAATTGGTTCTAAATGGGTCTTCAAAATCAAGTACAACGTTGATGGGAGCACAAAAAGGTTTAAAGCTCGTGTAGTCGCACAGGGGTTTTTGCAAAAATTTGGAGAAGACTATGACGAGGTATTTGCTCCAGTTGTTAAACAAACGACTCTTCGAGTATTGCTAGCAATTGCATCAAAATTTAATATGGAAGTGGTGCACTTAGATGCAAAAACTGCATTTTTAAATGGTACGCTTGATGAAGTTATTTTTATGAAACAACCTCCAGGATTCATCGAGATGGAACATCGTGATAAAGTCTGTCGTTTGCACAAATGTATTTATGGTTTAAAGCAGGCAGCTCGAACTTGGAATGTGGCATTACATCAAGTTCTTATTGACGGCAAATATCATCAATGTCATGCTGATCCGTGTTTTTATGCAAAGTCTCACAAAGGTAACTGGTGTTATGTGCTTGTTTATGTTGATGACATAATTGTAGCAAGCAGAGATAATGAACTAATTTGTGAAGTACAAAATATAATAGGCTCAAAATTTAACATCAACTCTTTAGGGCCAATTAAGCTTTTTCTGGGAATTGAAATAAAAAGAGATTTGAATGGAATCTTCAGTTTAAGTCAAGCATCATATATAAAACAGGTAAATGAAAACTTTCAATTACATAATGCTAAACCATCCACTATTCCTCTAAGCATAGGATATGGCAAGAATAATACAAGTAATGATTTGCTGGAAAACAATGAGCAATATCAGCGTCTCATCGGTTGTTTACTATATATAGCAATAAACACTCGTCCAGACATATCAGCAAGTGTGTGTATTTTATCACAAAAAACTATAAATCCAAATCAAGAAGATTGGAACGAAGTTAAGCGTGTGCTAAAATATTTGAAGGGAACATCAAACTTGAAACTAATCTCAGCACAACCAAAAGATGACTGTAATCTAATGGGGTATGCAGATGCAAATTGGGCAGAACATTCTGCTGACAGAAAATCAAACAGCGGTTATGTTTTTTTCGTATATGGAACAATAGTTAGTTGGTCATGCAAGAAACAAACGTGTGTTTCATTATCATCCACTGAAGCGGAGTTCATTTCGTTATCTGAAGCATGCAAAGAGGGCATTTGGTTGCGGCGTTTGCTGATATGATGACCAAACCTTTAACATCTAATCGTCTACAGCAGCTGCGTGAATTGTGTGGTTTGAGAGAAATATAATTGAGGAAGGGTGTTGAACTAAATATATCAATTATACTTTACTTAACGATAAAATGTTCTTGACGTTTCAATTAGAATTATCATTAACTTTGTTATTGTGAACTAAATTTTTTGTATCTTTCTATTATTGTAAATGTATCAACAAAACGTCAAGTTCTTTCCATTGTAAAATATATTCTGTTGTTCTAAATAAGTTGTCACACACAGTTGTGTAAATAAAAAGCTTGTGTTTATTAATATCGTGTTTTATTTTAATCATCTGGTTTTGTGAATTTATTAAAGGAAAAGAATTATACACATTATAATTGTTTTATTCAGTTTTATAATTACAATACACGAAAATGTACAACGCTTCTTGTTGTAAAAAGAGAATGAATGTGAAGTTAGAAAACGTCAAAAATATGTAAAGTCATGCCATAAAGACACGTTCACAATGTATTATTATAGCATTTAACAATGCATTTCCAATACTCCCACTCATTGTTTAAATTCTAACAATCCCAGCAACGACAAATTATGTTGAAAACTTTTATTGCTTAAAGGTTTTGTAAGCATATCAGCTCGCTGCTCATTTGTATTAATGTATTTGATTAATATAGTGTCAGATTCAGTTAACTCACGGATGAATCTTAACCTTATATCGATATGTTTGGTTCTGTGATGCAGTTCTGGATTTTCGATTAATCTAATTGCACCTTGGTTATCTACGTTTAATATTGTTGCAAATTTTTGTTTATAACCAACATCTTGTAACAATTGTTGCAACCATACAGCTTCTTTAGATCCCTCGCATGCAGCCATACATTCCGCTTCCGTAGTGGACAAAGCTACTGTTTTCTGACGAGTACTTCTCCAAGTTATTGCGCTTCCATTGATTAAAAACACATATCCTGTAGTTGATCTTCGAGTATCAATATCACGTGCAAAATCTGCATCTGTAAACCCTTCAAATTTTATTTCATCTGATGTTCCATTATACCTTATACACATATTTGTAGTTTTCTTTAAATATCTTAAAATTCGTTTAAGTGCTGAGACATGACTTTCATTTGGATTTTCTAAAAATTTGCTGATCTCTCCCACCGCATAAGATATATCCGGCCTCGAAACTGTTGCTGCGAACATCAATGATCCAACTGCTTGCCTGAACGGAAAATTAACATTATCATCATCAGTTGACTTTGATAAAATTACATTTATATCTGCCGGAGTTGATATAACTTTTGCCTCTGTCATATTAAATTTTTGTAATAATTTTTGTATATATGACTGCTGTGTTATTTCTATTATTTTATTTTTTCTATCTCGGTTAATTTCAATTCCAACATAATAGTTTTCTTCACCGTATGTAATTTCAAAATTTTCATTTAATTGTTGAATTATGAAATTTATACCCTTTTTAGTTGACGATAAAATTAAACCATCATCCACATATAACAGAAGAATGACTTTATCTTCTTCTATTTTACCAAGAAAAACACAAGAATCTGCTGAAGATTGTATCATGCAACACTTCTTTAAGAAATTTGTAAATTTAGAGTTCCAAACTCTTGATGACTGCTTTAACCCATACAAACTTTTTCTTAATAAACAGACTAAATTATTATTGACCATTTCATAGCCTTTTGGTATTTCCATAAATACCTCTTCTTTTAATTCACCATACAGAAAAGCTGTTTTTATATCGAATTGTATCATTTCCATATCTTCAACTGCTGCTATTGCTAGAATAGTTCTTATAGAATCATATCGTACGACTGGTGAAAAAGTTTTATTGTAGTCGACTCCTGATTGCTGTGAATAACCTTTTGCTACAAGTCGAGCTTTAAACTTTGATTCATTGCTATATGGATTTCTCTTAAGCTTGTAAACCCATTTACAGCCCACAATATTTTTACCATCAGGTTTTTCTACCAATTTCCAAGTTTCATTATTTTTTAAAGACTCTAATTCATCATTCATTGCAACTTTCCATTCATTTCCATATTCAGAATTAATAGCTTCATCATAATCATTTGGTTCAATAATTATTGCTGAGTTACCCATTTCATTTCTATACCTAGCAGGTTTGTTTATTTTTGTTCTTAGTTTATATTCGTGATTTCGAACTAATTCTTCAGCAACATCGTTATCATTTAAATTTAATGATTCAGATTCTTCTATTATTTTTGATAGATTTGTTTCGTTGTCATTAATATTTGTATTTATGTCGTTTTTATCATCATCTTCAAATACTATTGGGATTTTAATAATTTCGTTGAAAACAACATCACAACTTATTATTACTTTATTTTTTTCTTGATCATATAAACGATAATTTTTAGATGTTGGTTCGTATCCAACTAAAAACATTTTTTTCGCTTTTGCATCCCATTTTTTTCTCCCTAATTGTTTTGGAATATGAACCATGCATTCCGTACCAAAAACCTTAACATGACCTAAATAAGGTTTTTCACCAAACCAGCTTTCATATGGTGTTGTTGTTGAACTGCTTCTAGATGATGATCTATTAAACACATAAATAGACGTTCTGACTGCTTCAGGCCACAGACATTTGTTTAAACCACTTGCTAACAACATAGTTCTTGCTGATTCAATTATAGTTCTATTATCGCGTTCAATAAAACCGTTTTGTTCTGGTGTATATGGTGAAATTTTTTCAAGAACAATTCCATTATTTGACAATAACATCATGACATCTTTGTTTATGAATTCAGAACCATTATCACACCTTATATATTTAACTTGTTGGCCAGTTATGTTGCGTATCATTAAAAAGAAAAATTTTAATTTATCAGGTACTTCAGATTTATTAGAAATAAAATATGCATACCTGAAGTTAGTGCTTTCATCCTTGAGCAACATAACATAGCGAACACCACCAATTCCAGTTTCATTCATTGGTCCACATAAGTCCATATGAATATATTTACATTTTTCAGCAATACGTTTCAATGATGATTTATGAGTTGACCTATGCATTTTACCATATTTGCATTCTTCACAGTAAAATTCTTTAACATCTGATAACTCTAACCCATTTGCCAAATTCTCTTTCACCATATTTTTAATTGTTGCTACATTTATGTGACCGAGTCTACAATGCCATTGTTGCAGTGATACCATTTTTGCTGTATTTGCTTGTTCTTCTCGTCTAACATTAAACAACATTCTAAATTGATTTCTCAAATCTCGTAGTCCAGTTGCTACAATTATACCATTATTATCATGAATTTCACATTCTTTGCTTCGAATTAACATTGAATAGCCTTTTGAAGTTGTTGAACCGGTAGAAAACAAATTTTGTTTTAGCTCTGGTACATATTGAACATTTGTTAAAATTCGTGGTTCCCATTTACCATTAACAAAAGCATTAATATTAATTGTGCCATAACCTGAGATTGATAGTTTTTCATTATTAGCTATTTGTACAAAACGATTATCATTTATTAGATTCAATTCAGAAAACCATTCTTTTCTTGAAGACATGTGTGCTGTTGCACCTGAATCTGCAATCCAGACATCATTATACGCTGCTGATATGACGTCATTAATTGGTGCTACAAAAGCCATTTCATCTGATTTGCTTTTGGTTACCTCAGTTTTGCTTTTACTTTTATTTCTGCATTCCTTTTCCCAATGCCCAAGTTTATGGCAAAAATTACATTTAGTTATCTTCTTTCTTTCAGCAATTGATAGTTTACGTTTAGTTTTATCAATTCTAGAATTAAACGCTGCCTGTGTAATTTCATCTTTGTCTGATATTTTAAATTGGTCTTCTTCTAGTTGTAATCTGGCCAATAAATTATCCAATGTACGGCCTTCTTTGATATTATACCATACAGTTTTAAAATTTTTAAATTTTGATGTTAGGCTACTAATGATCCTAACCATTTTAATAGTATCAGATAATTTCTCACCTTGACTTTCAATATCGCCTGCTAATGTTGTGACTTTTGAGACATATGACGTCACAGATTCATCGTCTTGCATTTTTAACGAAAAATATTCTTCGTATAAACTCATGATTCTAACCTCACTTTTCTTTTCGTGAATGTTCTCTAATTTTTTTAAAACCTCGTGCGCATTTTTGCAATTCAAAATATGATTGGCTTGCTCTTTTTCAATTGAGGATATTAAAATTGACATTGCCTTACCATCTTTTTTATTCCATTGCTGTTGCAGTTCATCAGAAACTGTTACATCAAGTTTACTTGTTCCATTTGCTATGTCCAGTAATCCCTGACCTTTCAACATGGAAAAAACATTCAATTTCCATAACTTGAAATTCTTATCGTTTAAACGATGCATAAAATGATGATGGATTTCTTCATTACTCATTTTTATATATATTTTTTTTTTTTTATGAATACGGCGATTCAGCTTCTTATAAAAAATATACTAATTCTTTTCTTTTTATTGCACTGGGCACATAACCTTTTGTGAATTTATTAAAGGAAAAGAATTATACACATTATAATTGTTTTATTCAGTTTTATAATTACAATACACGAAAATGTACAACGCTTCTTGTTGTAAAAAGAGAATGAATGTGAAGTTAGAAAACGTCAAAAATATGTAAAGTCATGCCATAAAGACACGTTCACAATGTATTATTATAGCATTTAACAATGCATTTCCAATATCTGGTCAAATTATTATTAATCGTTTGCATTTCTTCTAACACATATTTATTAATAAATTTATATAGGGAATACTATTGATTGACGTTTTCTTAATTTTTATTAACATCAATTAATTTTATATGGGTGTTTTCATTAAATAAATGGTGTTTTGTTCGGTTGCGTCTCAACAACACAATACATTTCAAGGTCCAGGTCTAAATAACCACATGCTGTTTAAAGAATGAGCGTAGGTAAACTCTAGTAGTTTCCCGAACTTGACAGCAATAATTTATACAGATACAAAAGTAGGACTTGCATTAGTAATGAAAAGCTTTGTATTTGTTAAGTAGGGAAATTATTTTTTGCATCAATTTGCATCAGTTCAGGTCTCCTATATAGATCTCTGTTTACCCTTTATAATCGATCTACTGTAAATCATTTCAAATAGTAAGGTCAATCAAATGATGCGATAAATTATATTTAACAACGATGATATGTTTGCTACCAAAATGTATGAAAAGATGTTCGATGTTCTGCAGAGCACGATATCGATGTATATTTGCACATAACAGACCAATCCTTTTTCTATTGATTGATCGGCACGAGTATAGCTAAATTCTATTCTATGCCACATGACTTCCATTCTCCAAATTATCATTTCGGATGTATGTTCCCTATCAATTTATTTATTATTTTTAAATTTATACAAATTCGGGTCAAGTTCCTCTTACAAATAAACATTGTTCGTCGTCTGACTTTTCGCTGTTCATTTGTATTAAGAAAATTCCATGAGATGATCTTCAAAATCCTAAAAACCAATCAAAAGTGTACACATGGGGAGATCGGTGTTTGTTTATCTGTAAATATTTCCTAATTTTTTATCTGGATGGTGTGACCACTCCACCCTACGTATTCCAGTCCCTGCGATTGACATACGAGAAAACTTGAGATATAACTTACAAATGGTAATTTTGAAGAATGGATAACTAAAAATAAAAACTATCACATAAAAATATGACAAAGACCAATATTTAATGATTGAAAACATAAGAGGTAAGAAAATTTGTTTAAAAAATTTGCAGCAATAAAACTTAAATTGGTTTGTAAATAATCTGGCTAAAACAATGCTATTAAACCGCATGCTGTACTTGCTTCCTGACTGGATCCTTGATGTAATTTCTTCCTTACTGATTAGATCCTACATATAGAGTAAGATGGATACTCATTTCATCGATCAAACAGTAGCGTGGCATCAACAAGGTGCTCCTTGACTAGGATTGAGAGTAGTACCATTGACTTAATAGATCATCCGCCAGCATAGCTCAAGATTTATCGGACCTAGTCTAGCGATATGTAATATCTCACATTAAATTGTATTTCAATAGCAAAAAGTACACAGAGTTGTCACACAAATAGATCCCTATTCCGGCATTTCCCTGGGAATTGGGAATTGAGAAAAAAGTGCAATAAATGAAATAAAGAAATATTTTCTAATACGAATTTGTTATTTCCCGCGACACGGAATACTAGTTATGAAAAAATTGCTATAATTTATTTCTCAATTCCTATTTCACGATTTACCGGAATAGGGCTACTGTTTTAGTTTTTTTAACAAACCAACAAAATCGTTATATGAATGAATAGGCCGGCCAATAATTAATTTTATTTCATACTGATATCTAAAACGACATTTTTCGGATTATTTATATAGTACAAAAAGTTGAACTTTAACGTCCTAGGACTTTATAAAATTTTATAAAGTCCTAGGACGTTAAAATTCAATTTTTTTTAACAGAAACGTTGAACTTAAAATTTAAAACTCATTTCTTTTTATTTTAATAAATTTTCCAGTATGAATTAAAATTTTGTATTTATCTCAAAGGAAAAGTGTTTTTAAAGGCACTCACTAGTAATTTCGCCCTCGGCTAGACGCCTCAGCCGTAAACAGCTAGCTCGTACTTTAAAGTTTCACTTTTAGTTCTAGATAAATAAATAACTATATTAGTTTTTTTCAAAATTTTGGTTTTTACACACTTTTTCATTTTTTATTATTCTCCATATCATCATGAAATATTCGGATTTGTCATATATCATTATATATGTATTAGGATCCGTTGGTTATCTGTTTTTCAAAATAGTACATTATGATGCTAGGACGTAAAGCTAAAGATTTTGGACGGATGTGAAGTTTGCAAATCGAGGCGCTAGCCGAGATTTGCACCCACATTAAGTCCAAAATAGCTTACGTCCGTGCATCATATACTATTTTTTATTCGCCGCAAGCAAAATATTTTAAGAAAAGTTGTTTATTCTAAATTAAAATTATAAATTTTCATAAATTTTAAAATAAAAATATGTGGAACAAGTAACCTTTGACAAAATATTTATTATTTTTTCCAAATTATTGTGGAGCTATGACAACAAATGATAACAACTATTTTAATTGGATAATGAAATTTTGAATTTGAGGGTTGCTTTGATAAAAATTTTTTATTTTTCATAGAATTTAAACAAATACAAATGCTTTTTACTTTTTTGGACGTATAGCTATGACAACAAAATAAATAGTTGAAAAGTGATACTTTAAAGCAAATCACAGTAATAAAGCAACACTTTAATATGTAGGCGAATAAAAACAATATTCGAATCCATCAAGTACTTAGATCGCATGATATTATGGAGCCTAGGCCTTAAAAGGTATCAATGTGTTACTGTGACACATGTTGAAATTTTTAATACACAACACTTTCTTTTAAAAACATATAGGCATAAACTCGAAATATAGGGCTTGTATAGTATCTAAGATTTGCGGGAAGTGGAATTCATGAAACAGATAAGGACACTAGTCTACTACCACTGCAGTATAATTAAACCGAAGGAGAAATTTGAGTTTCGTTTATTATAAATGGTTGCGTCATGCGTGTAACAACATCAACTTTTGCCCAATTAATATAAGGAAAAGGTACACTTAGAATGCACACCGAAATGGAATGAAGTATCCGTAAGGTTCACAACTGAGTATCAAGGCTCCAGAAAAGCCATACAGAAGGAAAAAGATAATCAAAAATATGAAGAAGTTTATCGAAAACATATGGTTAATTGAAAGTTTAAGACACGCTTTGCAAATGATCGACACATGATAAAAGATTTCTATCAAAGATCCACAGCCATCAGCAATAAAAACAAAGAACTTATCACAAATGAAGCCAGACATACAATAAACAACTATAGATTAACAATCAAATTATCAGTGCCTGATCTTTTGATATAGCATCAATAATACCCCGCGCTATTTGATTTGAGGCTTAAGTTTGCGATAAGGTAAAGTGAAATCGAGACACAAAACGTCACCTTTAACAAATCTAGTCAAGTTCTTAAGAATAGCCTTAAACCATTTTCAAGAAATCTAAACGACTTCATTTAATCATCAGTAGCGGTAAAACTAAATTTTTAGCAGCATCCGGGAAAATTTCTTCCGGAACCATCGATACTAGTGACTACGCAGTAGAACAAGTACAAAAACGTTATATTTTTTATAACAACGTCAAACGACATGCACACCACATGACTCTACCGCAAACAGAGCTTTATACATATCAACCGAATCCTATAATCAAACATATCAACATTTGAGAGGAAGGTCATACCAATAAACATATTATGATCTATGTAAAGTTGCTTTAAAAGTCAGTATAAAATCTGAATGAAACGTGAAATGAATCAAAAAACATTGGAGGCTGCGATGTAATCAGATTCATTAATTTTAATCGCGTTAGAAATTTAACCACATTAGAAATAACAACCAAAAAGTGACACATTAACCAGCCGGTGTTCGGTGGAGAGAAAATATGGGCAACTCTGGCTTGACGACGTAACTATCAAGACGTTCACTACAAGAAAACTAAAGTCAAATAGCGTTGAAACGAGATAAATGGAAGATGATTGTTCATACAACTATGTAACTCATTTCACAATTATGGTTCAAATAATAATAAACAAATAATCATTATCAAAACAAAACACAAAACTGATCGCTTTAAAATATCAAAATTGCCTATAGATTACCTGCTCATTATTTACCTCGCTACCCTCTCCTCATTATTTACTTAATATTGTAATAAACTTCGTCCAGAATGGGTTAATTTAATTTAATCATAAAAAAACCAATACGTTCCGCCTAAATGTTTTCTACATTCAAAGATAAATTAAAAGTTAACTCCCTTTAACTAATACAAGTTGCATAAATTAATGTAAATTAAATTTGTTTACATTAATGAAATTAAATGGAGGAGTGGCCTATTTTTTCTAGAAACAACTACAGTGAGTACCAGAATATTCTGCTTATTTGTTTTTGAATATAAAATAAGCGAACAGAATATCAGATAGTCAGTTTTTAATTTTGCAATTAAAAGTGTTTTACAAATATTCGAAAGTATAAGGAATAATCGGTGGTACTTGAGCCTAGGTACTAATAGTAAAAGAATTTGAACTTAGTGGAATAGTAAATACAGATTTTACGATTCCGAGTATTATTGATTCAAATTGTGGAAAAGCAGTGAAGTTCATCGTGCATAAATTGGAGACCCTGGAATTCATTGTAATTGAAATCGGAAGTTGCTGTAACTGGTTGATAAATAAAGTTTGGGATTTTGTTAACTAAAGATCTGTCTTTTTACTGTCGTATTTGCTCAATAATCTAAAAGAACCAACGAAGAGTCGTTACAGTGGTGTCAGAAGTGGGATTATTGGAACAATGGTCAAGACAGTAAATATTAGTGATCTCAGCCAGACCCAGCTGAAGGATGAGTTGAAGAAAAGGAATGCTCCAATCCATGGAACGAAGGCAGAACTTGCATTCCGGCTGCGTAAAGTTTTAGAAGAAGCAGGCCAAAACACAGAGGTCATAGAAATAGAGCCGGACGAAGCTCCGGTTCAGAATGCCCCAGTAATTGATCCGATGATGGTGTTGATGAAAGAAATGATGGCACAGCAACAACAACAAAAAGTAGAGCAACAACAACAACTTGCTGATATGATCGCCAAACAAGGAAACGATCTGATGGCCCGACAAGAAAAACTGGCCGCAGAACAAAAATTAGATCAACAAAAACTACGTGAAGTAATCGAGTCACGTATATCCAGTGCGGAGGTTAAAATCAACAACATGGAAAGGGAGCTGCGGAAAGTTACCGAAGAACATGAAGAGAAATTACGCAATCTTTCAAGTGAATTCCGCCAAGAAATAGCACAAGTAAAGTCAGGTAACATGATCAATCCATCAACTACTTCAGCTCCAGCTAGAGTGAAAACACCCGCATTTGATGGATCTACATCGTACCAGATATTTAAGATGCAATTTGAGATAGCAACAACTGGGGTTGATCACCAGCAAAAAGCAAACGCGCTTATATTAGCATTGAAGGGACCTGCTGCTGAAATTTTGCAGACACTATCAGCGACAGAGCGTGATTACAGCAAGATAATGGAGGCCTTAGAGGTAAGATATGGGGAAAGTCATATGCAAGCTCTCCATCGCATGCAGCTCAAGACACGAAAACAAGGAGTCAGCGAAACTTTGCAAGAACTAGAGGCTGACATTGTGAGATTGGTAAATCTGTCATATCCAAACTATAACGCGGAACACCGAGACGAACTGGCCGCTGATACATTTATCAATGCTCTTCGAGATGTACAAATGAGAAAATCATATGGACTAAGCTACTAGATAAAAGTGACCAAAATTCACCTGTGATGATTGAGCCAGCTAACAACGACTTTGGAGGAAACATTATGATTGGCCGAACGCTAGTTGCAGCAAAAGAGGGAGTAGTTCCAGTGCAACCGATTAACTTCTCAAATAAACGAGTGGTCATCAATCATGGAGAAGAAATCGCCAAATGCAGCACCATAAAAGAGATAATCAGCTGTGAAGAAGAGCAAAAGGTCTTCATGCAGAGAAACAATCCCGCATTAGTAGCAATACTTCAAGATCTTAGTAAAAGAATGAATCCAGCCGAATTCAAAGAAATCAAGAGGGTATTAACGAAGATGAGCAGCGTTTTCTCTACTGGAGATGAAGATGTTGGAAGAACAAACATCGTACGACATAGGATCAACACTGGAAACGCTCATCCTATCAGACAGCCTCCTAGAAGACTACCACTGGCTAAACACGAGGAAGTGCAAGGAATGCTGGACAAAATTAAAAGTGATGGAGTCATCAGGCCATCTAAGAGTCCATGGAGCTCACCAGTGGTGCTAGTTAGAAAAAAAGATGGGTCAGCTCGTTTTTGTGTAGAGTATCGAAAGCTCAATGAGGTAACCATTAAGGACAGCTATCCACTGCCACGAATTGATGACACACTGGATACACTATCAGGGGCCAAATGGTACAGCACATTAGATCTGAAGAGTGGCTACTGGCAAGTTGAAATGCATCCAGAAGATCGACGAAAGACAGAATTTTCTACTGGCAATGGGTTGTGGGAGTTCAATGTGATGCCGTTTGGTCTATGCAATGCCCCAGCAACATTTGAACGTCTAATGGAATGCGTGTTGCATGGCTTAACCTGGAAAGCCTGCCTCGTTTATCTTGATGACATCATTATAATGGGTCGCAGCTTCGAAGAGCATCTAATGAACCTCGAAGAAGTACTCCAAAGAATAAGTAATGCCAACATGAAGTTGAATCCGGAAAAGTGCAGTCTGTTCCACAAAGAAGTGAAGTACCTTGGACACATCATTACAGAACATGGAGTCAGAACCGATCCCGAGAAGATTGATGCTGTGAAAAATTGGCCAGTACCGAAGAATGTTCATGAGCTACGCAGTTTTCTTGGCCTATGCACCTATTATCGTAGATTCGTGGAGAACTTTGCGAATATCGCCAAGAGTCTACATAAATTGACAGAGGCAAATACCAAGTTTCTGTGGACAACCGAATGTAATGAGGCATTCTGCCGTTTAAAAGAAAAACTATGTAACACCCCTATCCTAGCCTATCCAGAATCCGGAAAGATGTTCATTCTGGACACAGACGCAAGCAATGTAGGAACCGGAGCGGTTTTGTCACAGAAAGTTGGAGACGATGAGAAAGTGGTGGCGTACTTCAGTAAAGTTCTGTCAAAGCCGGAGCGGAATTACTGTGTCACGAGGAAGGAGTTGCTAGCTATCATCAAGGCTGTGAAACATTTCCACAAGTATTTGTGTGGACAACCATTCCTGATTCGCACGGACCATGCTGCTCTAAAATGGTTATTACAATTCAAATTTCCTGCAGGACAAGCAGCAAGATGGATAGAGATCCTATAGAACTACGACTTCAAAGTTGAACACCGCAAGGGAAGGATCCATGGTAACGCCGATGCCCTGTCCAGAAGACCCTGTATAGAGGAGTGCAAGTCATGTAGCAGAACTGAGGGAAATGAGGCAATGAAAGTGAACCAAATCAAGTTCCAAACTCCTGAAGATTGGTGTACTGAGGCAATTAAAAGAGAGCAGCTAGAAGATCCAGCTATGGCTCCAATATTGAAATGGAAAACCGAGGGAAGGCGACCGGAGTGGAAAGAGGTAGCACCTTTAAGTACGGAGGTGAAATGCTACTGGGCGCAATGGGACTCACTATTTATGGACAACGGGATGCTAAAAAGAAAATGGGAGTCCGCTGATGGAAAGAAAGTGTTGGAGCAACTGGTGTTGCCATCAAGTCGAATAGAAGAGGTACTGGGAAAGCTGCATGGAAGTATTTCTGGAGGACACCTGGGAGTCAATAAAACCCTGGCTAAAGTAAGGGAGAGGTTTTATTGGGTAAGGTATCGAACCGACGTAGAGCAATGGTGTCGGCGATGTGATACTTGTGCGGCGAGCAAAGGACCAAAGACTAGAACTCGAGGAGAGATGCAGCAGTACAATGTGGGCGCCCCAATGGAGAGAATTGCTATAGACATCGCGGGGCCATTTCCGGAAACTACAAAAGGTAACAAATACATCATGGTGGTCATTGATTACTTTACAAAATGGCCGGAAGCTTATGCAATACCGAACCAGGAAGCAGTTACGGTCGCTGAAACATTAGTCAATGAATGAATTTGCAGATATGGAACACCGCTCGAGTTGCATACGGACCAGGGAAGGAATTTCGAATCTCAATTGATGGAAGAGCTGTGCAGAACACTCGACATTAGAAAAACACGAACTACACCTATGAACCCGCAGTCGGATGGCATGGTAGAACGATTCAACCGAACCATGGAAGAACATTTGTCAAAGGTAGTAGAAGCCAACCAAAGAAATTGGGACAAAGATCTTCCGTTATTCTTGATGGCCTATCGTAGCGCAGTGCACGATACGACAAGTGAAACGCCAGCGAATATCATGTTCGGAAGAGAACTACATCTTCCTAGTGACATCGAGTTTGGCATCCCTGGAGGTCTGGTATCCACGAAAACAGATTATGTGGGACAACTAAGGGAGAAGATGAATAAAATCCATCAGCAGGTTCGAGACCACATTAAGATTGCCAGTGACAAAATGAAAACCAGGTACGACATAAATGCAAATAGTGGCGGTTTTCAAGAAGGAGAATTGGTATGGCTATACAACCCCAAGAGAACTAAGGGAAGATCACCCAAGCTGCAGCCAGATTGGGAAGGTCCATATAAAATAATCAAACGAATTAATGATGTTATCTACCGCATCCAAAAGGGACCCCGTACCAAGATGAAAGTGATACATCTGCAAAGGTTGGCACCGTACCAAGGTAACAGCACCAATGCGATATCTGATATTGTTCGGGACGAACAAAACTAAATGGAGGGCAGTGTAATAAACTTCGTCCAGAATGGGTTAATTTAATTTAATCATAAAAAAACCAATACGTTCCGCCTAAATGTTTTCTACATTCAAAGATAAATTAAAAGTTAACTCCCTTTAACTAATACAAGTTGCATAAATTAATGTAAATTAAATTTGTTTACATTAATGAAATTAAATGGAAGAGTGGCCTATTTTTTCTAGAAACCACTACAGTGAGTACCAGAATATTCTGCTTATTTGTTTTTGAATATAAAATAAGCGAACAGAATATCAGATAGTCAGTTTTTAATTTTGCAATTAAAAGTGTTTTACAAATATTCGAAAGTATAAGGAATAATCGGTGGTACTTGAGCCTGGGTACTAATAGTAAAAGAATTTGAACTTAGTGGAATAGTAAATACAGATTTTACGATTCCGAGTATTATTGATTCAAATTGTGGAAAAGCAGTGAAGTTCATCGTGCATAAATTGGAGACCCTGGAATTCATTGTAATTGAAATCGGAAGTTGCTGTAACTGGTTAATAAATAAAGTTTGGGATTTTGTTAACTAAAGATCTGTCTTTTTACTGTCGTATTTGCTCAATAATCTAAAAGAACCAACGAAGAGTCGTTACAATATAATATGGAAATTCGTTTTTGTAAATAATTAAAGCCGTGTTCGATTTGACTGAAGCAACTGATACAACTGAAAAATTGAATGCAATTGTTGTTTTTTCAGTTGTTTCAGTCAAATCGAACGCACCTTAAATTTCAAAATTTTGGTTAAAAGTCGTTTGTTTTTGTTTTCGATGTTCCTTAGGGTGAGAGAGATAGGGTTTTTAATTTTCTCGTGAAAAAAAGAGAAAATATTGTAGATAAAGTTTATGATTTTTATATGGTATTTTATCAAAGTGTTGGTAAAATTTGAGCATAAAAAAATAAAATGTTTTATTTCGTTTTTGCATCATAGTTTTTCAATTATTCAGCCTGTTCCACCATAAAGATTAAACCATAAGTTTTTAAACTAGTGATACTCTTTTTTTGTAATATGTTAGAAGCAACGGCAAATAATTTTTGTTGTTGTAACTCATAGTAATATTATCTTATAATACTTAATCAATGGTTTTATTATATATAAATTAAATAATTTTAATATATTTAATTTATGTGCTCAAATAGAACAAATTTATTTTTGACAGATCAAAAGTGAAAAGACTAATATTTTGTCGTTCTTAAATTATAAATCAACATTGTCGACAAAACTTAACATGACGTTTCAACACAATTTTATGACATTTTAACAATGTTAGAAAATGTTAAGAAAAAGAACGCGACACATATGTAATTCCAATCGTAACCTATCGTATTTTACCGCCATCAGATTCCTATCGTTTTGAATCTGAAATTTGCGATTGAAATTTTTATTGTAGTTAATTTGCAGACCAATTTTTCTAGTACCACTCTCAAGCGACTTGAAAGTCTCACTCATAATAGCTTCGCTTCGGCCGAGGATGACAACATCATCAGCGTAAGCGATCATCTGTACTGAGTTTATTGACAAGATATTGTTGTTAGTAGGTAGTTTCTTTTGACGGCACACATATTCCAAGGCTAAATTAAAAAGTATAGGAGAGATAGCATCACCTTGTCTTAAACCGGAGTCGACTTTAAAAAACTTTGACATTTCGTTCTCTACTCGTACACAGCATTGAGAGTTCTGTACTGTCATTTTGCATAGTGATACCAGTTTACCAGGAATTCCCATTGACACCAGAGCAAACCATAGGGTCTCTCGTTCGAGAGAGTCGTAGGCCTGCCTGAAACCAATGAAAAGTTGGTGCACAGGTATGTTGAACTCTCGGCACTTTTCCAAAATCATCCTTATCGAGAAAAGTGCATCGGTGGTACCTTGGCCCCACCGGAAGTCACACTGATATTCTCCAAACAGTTGTGCAGCAAAAGGATTGATTTTTGATAGCAAAATGTAGGAAAAGATCTTATATGCTGTGCAGAGGATTCCTCCTCTGTAGTTTGCACATTGTAGGCGATTACGTTTTTTATGGATTGGTATCAGCATAGCTGTGCTCCAGTCCTGTGGCATGGTTTCTGCCCTCCAGATCATTTGAACCAGTTCAAACAATCTTAAGGAGAGGGTTTCACCACCATGTACAATCATTTCGGATGTTATATCGTCGATACCAGGTGCTTTATTGCGTTTTAATTTTGACAGCGCCGCTTCGAATTCCTCTTTGAAAGGTTCGTCTACATGTACCTTTGCCACACGCTTTGCTCGTCGCCCGACTTGTTGCTGGTCACTTAAGTTGAGAAGATTCTCAAAATAAGCGGCCCAAGTATCTAAAAAATTTTTAAGGTCTACTTGTAGCTCCCCATCTTCATTTTGAATAGCAGTCGATCTAGTTTGAGGGCCCTTCTTTAAGGTTTTGACCTGTTGAAAGAAGTTACGCGATTGATATTCCTTATCGAAGCTTTCAATCTCCTAACAATGTCTGTTCCACCATTCTCTCTTCGTTCGTCTACATAGTTTTGTAACGGCTTGTCTTTCCAGTTTATAGTTGTCCTTCGTGAACCTGGTGTTGCGTCCTTGTAGACATTTCAGATAGCAATCTCTTTTATATTGGATAGCGCCAAGGCATGCTTGATCCATCCATGGCTTCTGGGAGTGGTTCTGTGGTCGTCCAAGTATTCCCTCAGCAGCGCTTAAAACAGCATCTTTGATCAAATACTATGACTTATCGACGACTCCATTAATGGTTTCTGATTTCTCCAATGTTTCGGCAATATGGTGTAACGTCCGCTATATTCACCTAAACAATAATAAAACCAATTCATCTTCTGTTTCTAATTCAATAAAAATTTATTTCAATACTTTCAGTTCATTTTTACATCAATAATAATTTTTTTAAAATTTTTAAATAATTAACGGCCAGCTAAATTTCGAATATATTATTTTCATTTCTAACGAACAGATGTCGTTACTCAATTTTTGCTGAATTTGGTGTTGCACGATTTTCATTAGAAGATGTCAAGGAAATCACATTTTTTTGTTTTTAATCAGTTTTTCGATGTTAAAAATCTGATATAATAAAGATTCATTCCGGTTTTGGTTTTTCAAAAGATCACATCTAGTCAAAGTAAAAATAGTAAAAATAATGCAATTAATATAATTTCAATATAAAAGTGATTGTATGTCTTATCATTATATTTTTTATAATAATTACTTGTGAAAAATAATAGTGAAATTTTGAAAATCGTTTAAACAAAGAAAAGGATAAATTATTCATATATGTAGTGACGGAGAAAATTTTTCCTTGATTTTATAAAAATAAAAATAACCTTGATTTGTTAATGCTTAAAATATTTGTGATACGTCATTGGTCTTAAAACAAAAAGAAATAAAAAATTATTGAATAAAGAAAAATAAATGATTTTGCAATCATCATTTCGAATTGGAATAAATAAACAAAATAAAAGGATTAAATCAAATCAAATCAAATATAAATAAGATAATTAGTAATTACGTCAACAATTTGGACGTTGACCATTTTGGAGAAAGCTGTTGCATTAAATCCAAACATTTTGGATGTTTACAAAAGTTCAGGAAACGTTTTAAAGGAAGCTAGAATTATTGATTTTTACCATATAAGTATAAAGGAAGACAATAGTAATACAACCATTGGAATATTCCTTGTTGGAGATTGTCGTAGATGAGAATCTAGTTACTGGAAGACAACAGTCAACACAGACAACAGTCAACTAGGCAAGTTTATTTTATTTTTTTATATTAATTATTATTGATTTTGTGAATTTTTTTGTTGTTTGTTGTAAAATGTTAGGCTAATTCATGGGGACAACCGGTGTGGGGACAACCGGTGTCTCGTAGTTAATTACTTAGTTAATACTCGTGGAAAAGAAGGTCCAATTTAAGAAGTGGCTCCGTATCAGGGCCATATAACAAGAAGTGGCAGCCGAAACGAAACCCTGGGGTTATGGTTTTTGGAATCGTAATAATACGGTCATTCTTTTTTTTGAAAACCAGTTTAGGTTTTTTTTATATTTGAATTATATGAGTCATAATTTTTGGCGCGGATTGAACTGGGCGTTGTCAACCAGTTTTGTTTTTTTTGATAAAACCAGTTTTGGCTGGTATTTGTGTTTAGATTTAAATATTTCATATCTGGAAATAATTTTTTTCTGGTAATAAACCAGTTTTGGTTTTTTTGTCTATTTAATTTTTGGAGTTTTGGAATTTTTTGGTGTTTATATATAATGTATACAAAGGGACAACAGGGGATGCGGATCAGGAGGTGTCGACCAGGGGGGTCGGAACCGTGGAGGAATGAGGTGGATGAGAGAGAGTATGAGAAGAGGAAAGAGAGAATGGTTGAAGCGAGGAATGTGGTGGCAGGAATAATGAATGTGATTATGAATGAGGTGAAGCATGGGATATAATATAATTTCAATATAAAAGTGATTGTATGTCTTATCATTATATTTTTTATAATAATTACTTGTGAAAAATAATAGTGAAATTTTGAAAATCGTTTAAACAAAGAAAAGGATAAATTATTCATATATGTAGTGACGAAGAAAATTTTTCCTTGATTTTATAAAAATAAAAATAACCTTGATTTGTTAATGCTTAAAATATTTGTGATACGTCATTGGTCTTAAAACAAAAAGAAATAAAAAATTATTGAATAAAGAAAAATAAATGATTTTGCAATCATCATTTCGAATTGGAATAAATAAACAAAATAAAAGGATTAAATCAAATCAAATATAAATAAGATAATTAGTAATTACGTCAACAATTTGGACGTTGACCATTTTGGAGAAAGCTGTTGCATTAAATCCAAACATTTTGGATGTTTACAAAAGTTCAGGAAACGTTTTAAAGGAAGCTAGAATTATTGATTTTTACCATATAAGTATAAAGGAAGACAATAGTAATACAACCATTGGAATATTCCTTGTTGGAGATTGTCGTAGATGAGAATCTAGTTACTGGAAGACAACAGTCAACACAGACAACAGTCAACTAGGCAAGTTTATTTTATTTTTTTATATTAATTATTATTGAATTTGTGAATTTTTTTGTTGTTTGTTGTAAAATGTTAGGCTAATTCATGGGGACAACCGGTGTGGGGACAACCGGTGTCTCGTAGTTAATTACTTAGTTAATACTCGTGGAAAAGAAGGTCCAATTTAAGAAGTGGCTCCGTATCAGGGCCATATAACAAGAAGTGGCAGCCGAAACGAAACCCTGGGGTTATGGTTTTTGGAACCGTAATAATACGGTCATTCTTTTTTTTGAAAACCAGTTTAGGTTTTTTTTATATTTGAATTATATGAGTCATAATTTTTGGCGCGGATTGAACTGGGCGTTGTCAACCAGTTTTGTTTTTTTTGATAAAACCAGTTTTGGCTGGTATTTGTGTTTAGATTTAAATATTTCATATCTGGAAATAATTTTTTTCTGGTAATAAACCAGTTTTGGTTTTTTTGTCTACTTAATTTTTGGAGTTTTGGAATTTTTTGGTGTTTATATATAATGTATAAAAAAGGGACAACAGGGGATGCGGATCAGGAGGTGTCGACCAGGGGGGTCGGAACCGTGGAGGAATGAGGTGGATGAGAGAGAGTATGAGAAGAGGAAAGAGAGAATGGTTGAAGCGAGGAATGTGGTGGCAGGAATAATGAATGTGATTATGAATGAGGTGAAGCATGGGATATTTTTAGAATTAATGGATGATATTTGTGAAGAGCAATGGGATGAGATATTGCATGGGATGGTGAGTGATATAGTGAATGAGTGCGTGAATGAGGAAGCGAATGGGATGAATGTGGGCTGGAGGGAGAGAAGGAGGATAAATAAAAATAGGAGCTCTCACTTGAAAAGGAAGGAGAGGAGAAGGAGGGCGAATGAGAGTCGCTTGGTTGTGGAGCTGGGACCTTCCTCGACCAAGAGTACTCAAGTGGAGGAGCTGGTTGAGGAGGTTCCCATCTCACCGATCATGCGACAGGAAGAGGAGTGGTCTGGTCCGCAGGAGGCCCCTGTTACTGGTTGTCGGATAAGTTAGGAAAAAAAAAAAAACTTATTTCATTTTTTTTTGTTTTGTCAATTTGAAAAAAACCGTTTTGGGGGTAGTGGTTTTTTTAGGGATTGGGTTTTCCACTACCATGTACATATATTTTTTTTATATACAATGTGTATATTCTTTGGAAATATTTTTGCAAATAGTTGGTACATATCTTTTTGTACATATTTTTTTTTATATACATATTGTACATATTTGAAATATTTTTGTAAATATTCTTGTACATATTGTATATAATGTACATATTTTTTGTATATACATTGTAAATATTTTTTTTGTACATATATTTTTGTAAATACGATTGTACATATTTTTTTTAAATAGTTTTTTTGGAATTTTTTCGTGTATTAGAGGGTAAATAAATTTCTTTCTTAGCTGTAGGCCTAACAAGCCATCCATGGGGCTTCTCCCTTTAACGATAATGACGTTCCTAGGTCGCCTATGGCCATCGGGGTTATGCGATCGAAGAACATTGGTTTCTTCTCTTCATTCGGCGAGGAAGTTCTCAGGGACGAGGAGTGGTGTTGCTGTGTTTGTACTTAGGTGCAAACCAGTAGTACCATTCTTTGCTCAGAGGCTTCTTCAGTGTAATGAAGAGAAGAACCAATTTATACTTTGCTTTCAGGATCAGAGGCTTCACCTCAAACAAATTCAAAAACTTTTCCATTTTTCCACTTAGCTTTGCAATAGACAATTTTTCATAGAGTTTAGGATTTGAAGTCTGGTGCTCGGGAGCGTTCTTCAACTTTTGCATTAGGTTTAGTTGTAATTTATTTTTAGGTTAAACAAGCACAACTGGGTCAGTAGAAGTGGACCTAAGGTCTAATCGTGACAGTTGTGATTGTTTTATTAGCTTGGGAGAAACTGTTCTGTAGAATCTGGTCGTTAGGGGCTTTTCTAGTCGGTTCTCACATGCATTGTTGGAGTGGGCTCGCGAGCGCGGGAATTCAAATTTAAACAATATGGATATTGTAGCCATACTTACTTTTTAAATTGTCTCCAGACGAATCTTGATTTTGGGAATCTCTTATCTTATTAAATAAAAATAAAATAAATAAAACAAATTTTTCTGAAAATTAAATAAATAAAAATTTTCTATTAAATAAAATAATTTTTTTAGAATTAAATAATTTTAGGTAGCTAAATAAATAAATTTTCTTAATTAAGCAAATAACATCAAGATATAAATAAATATTTTTTGTTTTTTTAAAAAAATAAATAAATATTTTGAGGGTAAGACGGTGCATCCAATAAATAAGCATTTTCTTTAAAAATATTTTTATTTTTGAATTTAAATAAATAAATATTTTATTAAGGGGTGCTATCGTCAATAAATAATTTTAGGTATGTATATAATTCTGAATTTCAGCATATCTGAAATTAAATAAATAAATTATATTTTTTAAATATAATATTTTAGGAATTTTTGTGAAAGGTGAAGCAAAATTGGGTATAACGGTGATCTTTTTGTTCTTTTACGAAGTTTGTTTTTACAAAAATTTTTGTGTTTTCGAATTGGGCGTTCGTTGTTTTTTTCGTTTTTGCGTTTTTCATTTTTTTACATTTCCATCGTACTAACTCCATTTTTTTTAGAATTGGTTTTAATATTGTTGTTGTTTGTGAGTTCATAATTTTACGGGTTTTACCATCGAAATGTCAAACCAGATAGACGTTGACCATCCGTTCTATGGTATGGAACCCAGCGAACTACAGGTCGAATGTCTGGTTCGGGGTGTGAACTTCGGGGGGGCCAATTGGGCAGAGGAACTGCGAAACCACGTAGATCATGGTGCAGTTCCAATAACAGTGTCTCATGCGAGAGATTTGATAGAGGAATCTCAAATGGTGGTGCAGGCAGCACAACTTGTTTTAGATCAAGTACGACGACTTCAGTCACCGATTAATCAGACCTTCTTAGATGGTTTGGCGAATCGAGTGTTGCATTACACGGGTAGGATGAATAGGTTGGGTCCTCGCAATGACTTGCAAGAAGCCCGTACCTACGCTATCTCACAATTGTCACGCGCTTGGAATATAATAGGATCGTTGTCAACACGTCCAATTATGCAGAATAAACCAGGAGTATCATCTGCTCCATCTGCTTCACCTGCCTTTCAACCAGATGATAGATCCACACCGATCCCAGTACGGCCAATATCGGAAACAATACATAGTCTGAATCGACCAAACCATCAACAACAGAGACGGTCAGATCAATTACCACCGGCTTATTTCCAGCAATCGGGTTTGAGAGCTGAGGACTTTGTAATACCACAATTGGGTCCATCATTCCAAGCTGAACACTTACACAACAATCCAGCATTGGTACAACAACAATCATTAAATTATCCATCAGTACCACAGGCACAACCACCACCAATATATCCACCAGCTCCACTAACAGCACCACCACCATACAACCAACCTCCTCAGGTATGGCGTGACGCGGCTCCAGCGTTAGCACCAGTGGAGTAACGAGGGGTTCGTGGGAACAATTTGAGTCGTTATGACTCAAATTGGGTTCCAGCCTTCACAGGAGATGGTCACTCTCCTGATGTTCATGAGTTTGTTCACAGAGTGGAGGCGGCTGCCAGGAGGGACCGTGTGAATTGGGACGACCTTAGGTCTATCGTTCCACGGTATCTCAAGGGGGCTGCCGACAGATACTATTTGAACTTAACTCATGAATATGAGGTGGCGACTTACCCAGTGTTAAGGGAGGGACTCCTACAAACCTTCGGTACACTCACTGATGATAAGGCGATCTTGCGAGTTCTTCTGAACCGCAAACTAAAGTCAAAGGAGAGCGTGTACGAGTATCTAGTGGAGATTGGTTCGTTAAACCGTCGCTTAGCACGTCCATTTGCTGACCGTGAAATGCTAGAGATTGCTCGGGAGGGACTGAGTGTGGAACTCAAGAATGCTACACTAGCAGCAACAATACATTCTATTGATGAACTTCAGACTTTATGTCAGAAGTTTGAACGTTTGTGGTCCACACCAGTCCCGACCAGAACATCAAATTTAAGAATTAGCGTGCTACAGCAGGTGGATGATTATGAGGTGGATGTGAAACTAGATCGAGATGGATATATTGAAACGATGGATTCAAAACAGCCCGAACAACAGCCCGAAGAAAGCGACGAGAGATGTAGGAACGCAGGACGATCGGCCACCACTCAAGAAGCTCGAATAAAATCATCAAATACATTTAATTTCCCATCATTACATCGAACGTATTTTAGACGTCTTGAACGTAATATTAGATATTGGAGGATGAGGAAATTATTTCGTAAGGCTTGTATTTCATCTATCCTTTCAGAAACAAAGGATCCTCGGCCGCGATTGACAGTCAGGATTTTGGACAAACATATTTCAGGTTTATTGGATAGTGGAGCATCAATCACAATACTTGGAAGAAATTCCTTGGAATTATTGGAATCATCAGGTACAACCTACCGTAAATACACTTCGTGTATTCGTACGGCGGATGGTACTGCAACTAAAATTTTAGGTTACATCGAAATTCCAATAACTGTGAATGGCTCCACTAAACCAATACGGTTCCATATAGTCCCTGGTTTACGAGAAGAGCTCTACCTGGGCATAGATTTTTGGGAGAAATTCGGTATTGTTCCTTCTTTTGTTAGTGAACTGACTCGTACAGAGCCAATAACTTTAAATACACACAACCTCACCACTGATCAGCAACATGAACTGGATATGATCAAGGATTCTTTCCCGACATTTGAAGTGTCTGGACTCGGAAAGACTTCTTTGGTTGAACATGTTATCGATGTTGGTGATAATGCACCTGTTAAACAGAGGCATTATCCCACATCGCCGGCTGTTCAACTAAAGGTTTATGCCGAACTCGACCGGATGCTTCAAATGGGCGTGATCGAAGAGAGTAACAGTTCTTGGTGCTCGCCAGTGGTTTTGGTACAAAAAGAATCTGGTAAAAACAGATTATGTATTGATAGCCGTCGTGTCAATTCACTCACAAAAAAGGACGCTTATCCACTTCCCTTGATTGATGGCTTACTAGGTCGTCTAAATAGCACAAAGTACATTTCAAGTATTGATCTCAAAGATGCTTTCTGGCAGATTCCGCTGGCAGAAGCATCTAGAGACAAGACAGCCTTCACAGTGCCTGGTCGTCCATTGTATCAATTCCGGGTTATGCCCTTTGGATTGTGCAATGCTCCCCAGACAATGTGTCGGCTAATGCACAAAGTGATACCACATCAATATCACGAAAATGTCTTTGTTTATTTAGATGATCTATTGGTAGTCTCTTCCACGTTCCAGGAACATATGGAATTGCTGTCCAAAGTCTCTTCATTGTTAAGAGCGGCTGGGTTAACCATAAACCTCAAGAAAAGCAAATTTGTTCTGAGAGAGGTGAAATACTTGGGATTTTTGGTTGGTGAAGATGGTCTTCGAACAGACCCTGACAAGGTAAGAGCTGTAGCAGAGTACCCAGCTCCATCTACAGTTAAGCAAATACGGAGATTATTAGGAATGGCCGGTTGGTACCAACGTTTCATACCAAATTATGCAAGCGTGGTATCACCGATTACGGATTTATTAAAGAAAAGCTCTGGGAAATTGAAATGGACATTGGAAGCGCAAACAGCTTTTGAAAATTTAAAAAGATTGCTGACTACAGCACCGGTATTAATTAACCCTGATTATAATAAAGAGTTCTTTATTAGATGCGATGCGAGTCTGACAGGGATAGGTAGTGTGTTGTATCAGGTTGATACTGACGGACAAGAGTGTCCGATAGCCTTCATGTCGAAAAAACTTAATAAAGCTCAACGAAACTATTCGGTTTCTGAGCTGGAATGTCTTGCGGCAATTCTGAGTGTGAAGAAATTCAGGGGCTATGTTGAAGGTCACCGATTTACAATTGTGACTGATCACTCAAGTCTGAAGTGGCTTATGTCACAGAAAGACTTGAGTGGTCGTCTGGCTAGGTGGAGCCTAAAACTCCAACATATGGATTTTAACATTGTCCACCAAAAAGGTACCCAAAATATAGTCCCTGATGCTCTATCTCATCTTTATGACGATACACACGAAGAATTGACGGAAGCATTAGTACATCACATTAATGAAATTAAAATCGACAATGAAGGTTATCGGCACAACGAATATACGGATATGATAGCTAAAGTTCAATCATCTCCAAAGGACTTTCCATCAGTCAAAGTCGTGGATGATAAGCTATACATACGTATTGAGGCAAGACCTGGTGCAATACCCAACGACGTTCCTGTGTGGAAACTCTGGGTACCAAAACCGATGACTTCCAACATGATTCAGAAACATCATGATGATAGTACTGCTGCTCATGGAGGTGTTAAAAAGACTTTAGAATTACTTCGACGTCTTTATTATTGGCCGGGCATGGCGTCACAGGTACACAACTATGTTGTGTCCTGCGACACATGTAAACAAACAAAAGCCACGAATCAGATATTGCGTCCTCCGATGCAATATCAATTCGAAACAGCACGTCCATGGCAGAGAGTCTATATAGATTTTTTGGGACCGTACCCTCGTTCTACACTTGGGAATACGGTGTTATTGATATTTCTGGATCATGCTACGAAGTTTGTACTACTGAAACCACTTAGAAACGCAACTTCACCGAAGGTGAATGCTTTTCTAAGGAATGAAGTGTTTCTTACATATGGGGTACCAGAGTTTCTACACAGTGACAATGGCAAACAGTTCACTAGTAGGAACTTTCAAAGTCTTTTGTCAGATTTCGGCATTAAACACATTAGGACCGGTGTCTATAGTCCTCAAAACAACGCGTCAGAGCGGGTCAATAGGTCAGTCCTAGCAGCAATTTGAGCGTTCATAAAAGGTCAACATACCAAGTGGGACTCACAAATTGGTGAAATCGCATATGCACTGCGGGCTGCAGTACATTCTGCTACCAAGTACTCACCGTACTATCTATTATTTGGTCAACATCCAATCTCGGATGGAAATACTTACCATTTGTTGAGATCACTACACCAGCTTGGTGAAGATGCTGGTGAGGAATTAGAACGTTCTGATCATTTGACTCTGCTCAGGAACCGGGTTCAGGAAAATTTAAAAGCAGCTTTCAAGAAATCGCAACATCAGTATAACCTGCGATCTAAACTACGGACTTTTCAACCACAACAACGTGTGTTTGTACGGCAACATCATTTGAGTGACGCTACGAAAAAATTCTCGGCAAAATTGGCTCCAAAGTTCTTACCTGCAATGATTAAAACTAAGATTGGAAATGTACTTTATGAGTGCATAGATATGAGCGGTAAGAATCTTGGAGTACATCACGCGAAGGACATCAGGGAATGATGTCTTTTCGTTAGGTAGGGTCGTTCCTCTGGCTGGTTGTCGTCTCTGGGGTTCACATCTTCAGTGTCACATTTTGCTGGTTGTATCGGGGTGTCCATAGTGCTGACGTTCGGATGGATGGTCGGTCTGAAGTGAAGTTCCTAGGGACCTCATGAGTGTTGGAACCGGTCATCGGTCCTGACGGCAGTAACTTTGGTTTACTCGATCTCAGATACAGATTAGTTGTGGGAAGTAGTTCGGTGGTTTCTGGCGTAGAGGGGGTGACGACGTTTTTGTGATTTCAAGGGTAAATATCTTGGTTTTTACCTTGAATTCATGGTGTAACGTCCGCTATATTCACCTAAACAATAATAAAACCAATTCATCTTCTGTTTCTAATTCAATAAAAATTTATTTCAATACTTTCAGTTCATTTTTACATCAATAATAATTTTTTTAAAATTTTTAAATAATTAACGGCCAGCTAAATTTCGAATATATTATTTTCATTTCTAACGAACAGATGTCGTTACTCAATTTTTGCTGAATCTTGGTGTTGCACGATTTTCATTAGAAGATGTCAAGGAAATCACATTTTTTTGTTTTTAATCAGTTTTTCGATGTTAAAAATCTGATATAATAAACATTCATTCCGGTTTTGGTTTTTCAAAAGATCACATCTAGTCAAAGTAAAAATAGTAAAAATAATGCAACTAATATAATTTCAATATAAAAGTGATTGTATGTCTTATCATTATATTTTTTATAATAATTACTTGTGAAAAATAATAGTGAAATTTTGAAAATCGTTTAAACAAAGAAAAGGATAAATTATTCATATATGTAGTGACGAAGAAAATTGTTCCTTGATTTTATAAAAATAAAAATAACCTTGATTTGTTAATGCTAAAAATATTTGTGATACGTCATTGGTCTTAAAACAAAAAGAAATAAAAAATTATTGAATAAAGAAAAATAAATGATTTTGCAATCATCATTTCGAATTGGAATAAATAAACAAAATAAAAGGATTAAATCAAATCAAATATAAAAACATAATTAGTAATTACGACAACAATTTGGACGTTGACCATTTTGGAGAAAGCTGTTGCATTAAATCCAAACATTTTGGATGTTTACAAAAGTTCAGGAAACGTTTTAAAGGAAGCTAGAATTATTGATTTTTACCATATAAGTATAAAGGAAGACAATAGTAATACAACCATTGGAATATTCCTTGTTGGAGATTGTCGTAGATGAGAATCTAGTTACTGGAAGACAACAGTTAACACAGACAACAGTCAACTAGGCAAGTTTATTTTATTTTTTTATATTAATTATTATTGAATTTGTGAATTTTTTTGTTGTTTGTTGTAAAATGTTAAGCTAATTCATCAGTATTAAGAGATTTCCAAATTTTCGATTTCGTGTGTGGGGACAACCGGTGTCTCGTAGTTAATTACTTAGTTAATACTCGTGGAAAATAAGGTCCAATTTAAGAATGGTTTTGATATCTCTCTTCCGTTTCAGCATTCTTTAATGATGACATGTTAAAACGTTTGCGTTGTTTGAATTTTGGAATGCCTGGATTAGGGAAGTGGAACCTTATCGTAGCACATACAAGGAAATGGTCACTTCCAATGTATGCACCTCTAAAGGATCGCACATCCAGAACGCTCGAAAAGAAACGTGATGTTACTAGCACGTGATCAATTTGATTTCGAGTGTTTCCATTCGGTGAGACCCAAGTCTGCTTATGAATCGATCGATGCGAAAAGAACGTACTGGCAATTCTCAAATTATGATAATGCAAACTCACTTATTCTATCACCATTATCATTCGAATTCAAATGCAGGCTGTTGGGACCCATCACATTTCCATAAGAGATATCTCTTCCAACCTGCCCATTTAAGTTACCAAGAACCATAATGAAGTCACGTGTTGGTGTTTGTTTCATAACCTCTTCCAGTGCTATGTAGAAATTATCCTTCTCGTCGACAGTCTTAGCTTCAGTAGGTGCATGCACGGCAATAAAAGAAATATTGTTATATGTACCGCGTACGTAGGTAGCAGATCCTCTCACTGACCGGGATGAATTTCATCACGGCTTCTTGTATGCGTGCACCAACAAGAAAGCCAGTTCCAAATTCTCTTCGAGAAGGATGACCACTGCAGTATAGAGAGTGACTATCCATATCTTGTTTTCCGATTATCGGCTGTCTAATTTCTTGCAGAGCAATGATATCCATCCTATACCTCTCAGCCTTTGTTTCTAGACTTATGAGAGCATCAGGAGCGCTCAGGCTGGGCACGTTCTACGTTCCGTTTCGGTAGTCTGGTCCTTTTTCACGTCCAGGTAAAATTCTATTTTGAAATCCAGTTCTGTTATTCTCTTTCTGATTTCCAAATTTAACACAGTTTTTTTTCCGGGGTTAGGGTGTTAACCTTAGGCCCAACCCAAATTGTCGTGAATGGGTTCGTTCTGCATCTTAAGGCTACCAGAAACAACCTTTTTACATGTTTATATAGCGAGCCGCTTGCTCCAAGACAGACGCCCGCTCCAAGCCGCCCCCGACATGGAGAACAGAGGCTTGAGCTGCCATTGGTTTTAAGGTGCCAATTCGCCGTAATATAGTGTTATTGACTAAGCAGTTTTTACTCTGCTTGTCTCCAATACACCAACCTAATTCTGTCAGCATTACCCAGGCAGCACGGCGTGGACGTCGAATTTCGGATTCCGCTACCCATCATCTTTTCACTAAATTATATCAATTTATGATCTTTTATGATTTTCCGGCAACGTATTGACGTGTAAGTTTTGTAATAAATTTCTAAACAGAAAAAAAAACTAATGTAAAAAACCCATTGAAAACGATTCAAAACGATAGGATTTGCCTAAAATTCGGCTTTTACGATAAGAAACGATTAAAACGGATAGGAATTAACAGAAAAAAAATAATGTGAAATAACCCATTGAAAACGATTCAAAACGATAGGATATTGCACTAAATTTCGGTTTTTACCATAAGAAACGATTAAAACGGATATAGGAATAAACAAAAAAAATAATGTGAAAAACAAAAAACCCATTGAAAACGATTCAAAACAATAGGATATATTGCACTAAAATTTGCCTTTTACGATAAGAAACGATTAAAACGGATGGGAATAAAAAAAAAAAATAATGTGAAAAAACCCATTGAAAACGATTCAAAACGATAGGATATTGCACTAAAATTCGACTTTTACGAAAAGAAACGATTAAAACGGGGATACGTTCCGAAACTTTACTATAGTTAACTATATTTAAATACGGTCGTTCAGAAACGAAATAGTAAAGTTAATATTTAACTATTTGACAGCTGTTTGCGTTCAGAAACACACTAGCCCCGCCCACATTTATTAAAAAATTAAATGTGCTCTCGAGTAGAGTTAAAAATTAAATACATAAGCAATATACATAAGCATTATTTAAAATTTAACGATTTCAAATTGACAGTTCAATTTATTTTGAAATTGCAGCATATATATTTTTCAAATTCTGATTGAAATGCAAGTTTTCTATAACAATATGGTTAGTAATTTCTATCTCAGTTTTTAATTTTTTCGGTTTTAATTTTATTCAATTGAAACATTTTATGAAAGAATTATTCTGACATACGATTTTAACAGATTGTATTAGTATTTGTGTATTTAATATTTTACTTAATGATCGTCGTTCAGAAATTATTTAACTATAGTTATTAAATATTTTAATGTGGTGATTTGATTGGTGCATTAAATATTGAGCTATAGTAAAGTTTCGGAACGTACCCCGGATAGGAATTAACAGAAAAAAATAATGTGAAATAACCCATTGAAAACGATTCAACACGATAGGATATTGCACTAAAATTCGCCTTTTTCCGATAAGAAACGATCAAAACGGATAGGAATTAACAGAAAATATAAAATAATGTGAACTATCCCATTGAAAACGATTCAGATATTATACCAAAAAACGATAGGAAACGATTAAAGCGATACAAACATTCTATCGGAAAAAAACGATACAGCTCCATTCATTTTCATTCAAATACCGCATAGGAAACGATAGAAAACGGTTCTATTTTTTCACTAGATTTTCATTTCTATCAGAAAATAACGATAAGAAACACCCAAAAACGATAGAAATTGCATCCGCCACAAAAGGCAAAACGTAAGAGCCCGCATCCGTTTCTATGGGAAAAAACGATTCCAACCCATTAATTCTCATTCAAAAACCGCATAGGAAACGATAGAAAACGATCTATCGGTTTCTATCGTTTTCTATCATTTTTTTTTACAAGGGCCTTTCTACATAACCAAACCATCTAATCCGGTTGGATTTAATGAATCCGATTACATCGCAGCCTCTAAGAAGCTGTCTGATTTCATGATTCTGATACTGATTTTCAGCAACTTTACATGGACCATAAATTGTTCGTATGACTTTCCTCTCGAATGTTGATAGAATTCTACAATCGGAGGAAGTCAGTGTCCAGCTTTCACTTCCAAAGGTAAGCACAGGTCGGATTAATGCTTTTTAAAGTGAGAGTTTGCACGACTGCGAAAGATGTTTTGATCGCAAAAGTTTTGAATATGCGTAGAAAACTGTGTACGCGGCTGACACACGGGCTTTAATATCTGCCTGCATGTCATTTGACGATGTTATTACAGACCCGATGTATTTGAAGTTTTCCACGCGTTCTACTTCATAGTCGCCAGTATTCAGATTGCCGGGAGGTATATTCCTGGATGTTGTTAAAAGTTTAGTCTTGCCGGTGTTAATGCATAATCCAAGTCGTTTAGCATTTCTTTCAAGCTGAGAGAGACTATCCTTAATATCGCTTGTTCTACGTCCGAGAAGCGCAATGTCATCTGCATAGCCAAAAATTTGAGATTTGTTATATATGAAGTTTTGTGTCTCAATTCGGCTTTTTCTTATCGCGTGCTCAAGCGCCAAGTTAAATAGTACGGGCGTGAGTGCATCACCTTGTCGAACACCTGATGTTATATCGAAAGAGTCAGAAACTGACCCTTCGATTACTATTCTACAGTTTGATCCCGATGTTGTGAGTTTGCACAGAGAAACAAGTTTCGCTGGAATACCAAGGCATATGAGTGCAGACCACAGGTTGTCGCGGATGATGCTATCATATGTTTGCTTGAAATCAACGTAGAGCTGGTGAATGCTGATGTTGTACTTCCAACGTTTTTCCAGAATCATCCTTAAGGTAAAACATTGATCTGTGGTTGAACGGTTGGGATGAAAACCACACTGATAGTCGCCGATGATAGATTCGGCAAACGGGATGAGCCGAGCGAGTACGACATTAGCTAGTATTTTATATGCAGTGTTCAACAGTGCGATTGCACGATAATTTGCACACTTTAGGCGGTCACCTTTTTTATGTAGCGGAACAATGAGAGCTGTTTTCCATTCAGCAGGTAGTTCTTCTTGGTCCCAGATTGCAAGAATCAGATCATATATACGTGAAACCAGAGCTGCTCCTCCATTTTTCAGAAGTTCTGCAGGGATTCCATCGATACCTGGTGATTTGCCATTTTTTAATTTTTTGATGGCAGCTTTCACTTCTTCTATTGTTGGGTAAGGGACAAAAATCTCCTCACTTGACGGAGCAATTGGTCTAATAGGATGAACTTCATTCGTCCTATTCAGTAGGTCTTGAAAGTGGGATCGCCATACTGCCAGCACATCACGTTCACTTGTTGTAAGCTCGTTGTTTCAATTTTTGATGGCTGTAGATCTTGGGTGGAAATCTTTTATCAGATTCCGTGCATTGGCAAAGCACTCTTTCGAATTTCCATTAGCCGCATGTTGGTTGATGTTTTCGATACAGCTCTTCATGTGTTCGCGTTTCTTTTTCCGTAGGGGTTTTGCTGAGGCTTTTCTGGCGCATAGATAATCAGTTTGCTTCGGGCGTTTCTGGTTAACCATTTTTCGCGCAGTTTGTGCTCCATGCTTTCGCGGCACTCGTCATCAAACCATTCGTTACGTGATTTCGGTGGTCGTTTTCCGATTGTAGTTTGTGCTGCGGATATAATGGTTGATTGAAGCGTTTGCCATTCTTCTTGTATGTTTAATGGCATCTCAGATGGGATGTCATGCTCTTCTATGCTTTGGGTTACTATTTCCTGATATCTATTCAGTGTTTCCAGGTGTTTAAATGCTTCGAAATTCCAGCGCACAGTCTTTTTTGCTTGCCTTTTAAATGTAGATGATAATTTGCACTTGTACTTAAACATTACAAGCATATGATCGGTGTCCTCTGTATGATCGAACGTCAGTTACACTTGTACAGTGTCTCTTAGAAACCATGACATGATCAATTTGATTTTCAGTTCTTCCATCGTTTGATTTCCACGTTGCTTTGTGGATTCTCTTATGAGGAAAGAAAGTGCTAGAAATTACTAGATCATACATCATAGCAATTCAGCTGCGCGAAAGCCGTTATTGTTACTAGTATGATGCAAGCTGTTAGGGCCGACATGTGTTTTAAGTTCTGCACTTCTACCAATTTGCGCATTGAGGTCACCTACCACGATTTTTATATCGTGCCGCGGGATGTTATTGATGACTTCTTCGAGTTCTAGAAAGAACAGGTCTTTAATGTCATCTGCTTCGTCTTCAGTAGGTGCATGAACATTGATGATCGTTGCATTAAATTTTTGCGTACGGATTCTCATTGTGCATATCCGCATATTAGTTGGGCAAAAGCCGATAACATGTTGATTCACGCGACGATGTATGAGAAAGCCAACTCCAAATTCTCCTCCGTTTTCATGACCACAACAGTAGAGAGTGTATCCCTTGGCTGTTTCGTAGATTCCACTCCCTGGCCATCTTAGTTCTTGTAACGCCACTATATCTAGTGTATAGCTATCGATTTGGTTTGTACGTTTTATTAGATCTCCTGGTCTTCTAAGGCTTAGCACGTTCCAGGTTCCCATTTTTAAATCGTAGTCCGGGTACAGTTTCCGAGGTCGTTCCAATAATAAATCCGAGATAATCCGAGGCCTGTGTACAGAATTCATGACAAATAATTTTTTACGGAAACGGGGTGTTAGCCCTTCGCCCAACCCAATTTTTCGTGAATGGGTTCGTTCTGCATCTTAAGGTCACCAGAAACAATCTTTTTACATGTTTATATGCGAGCCGCTTGATCCAAGACAGACGCCCGCTCCAAGCCGCCCCTAACATGGAGAACAGACGCTTGAGTTGCATTGGTTTTGTGGCGCCAATGACTCGCCATGGTGCAGAATCATTGAGTATAAGCAGTATTTGCTCTGCCCCTTTCAACTATACCAACCTAATTCTGTTAGCGTCACCCAGGTAGCACGGCGTGGACGTAGAATTAAACGTAGAAAGAAACCCTGGACAACTAAAAACATTTTAAGGGCAAACACTACATCCTTACAGTGTAACAGTTGTAAGGAATGGTGTCATATCAAAAACTGCTCATGCGTTGCAGCACATAAACAATGGACCAAAAACTATATAGCGCCATGTTGCCAGACATCAGGTCAACAATCAAGCACGATCTCGCATCAGAACACAATGCAAATGAACACACATCCGGAAAACCCCAAGCGATGTGAAAGTAATGCAATTAAACTGCAATGGTCTCATAAACAAAATTGAAGACATAATAAACTATATGTGCAATAATGACATTCTAGTCGCGGTTTTACAGGAAACCAAACTAAATGCTAGGTCTAAAATTAGTGATAATATCTGTTTATGTATTATAGAATTATAAGGCTGGCTAGAGGGAAGGACAAGGGTGGTGGCCTTGCCTTTATCATTCACAAAACCGTTATCTTCCGTACAACCACATTACCAGCAGTACAGGGAACTGATAATCACCTAAAACAACTGGTTATCATAATAAAATCCAGAAACACGGAGATAACACTAGTCAATATTTATATATATCACCAGTAAGCAGCTGTGGTACAGGTTATAAACCGTCCATAGGACACCTATTTTATACCAAAGGCTGTCTAATTTTCGGAGATGTGAATGCTCACCATGATCTATGGCACTCACACCTGAAAACTGATTCACGAGGCGAAAGTATTGCTGATCAAAGTGACGGCTCCAACTTTGGAGTCCTCAAAGAACCAGTAACTAATAACTCGTATTCTTCTCCAGGGTGGTTATTTTGTAGTGTTATCTCACTAGGTGAGATAAAAACTTAGATAAAGTGAGATAAAAGTGAGATAACACTACAAAATAACCACCATGTTTCCTTGCCAGTATGTCACTAATGCCAATTGCTGAATGGAAAACTGAAATCGCATTAGGATCAGGGGGACTTTAATATTGATTTATCAAAATATGACTCGCGACCAATGTCAAATATAATAAGTGATGAAAATTTGAAACAATTTGTGAGCCAACTAGAATCATTAGTGTTAGCAAATCACTAATAGACTATTTATTAGTAAAAAGTGATTGTGATAGTGTGTCCTACAAAGTTAACCCTTGTTATAAAATTTCTGATCATGAAACAATTTTAGTCGATATTAAAGTACCTAAAAGATTTAATGAAAGTGTTAAAACCGTTAAAGTGTTTAAATACGATAAAGAGCGTTTTAGTCAAAGATTATTGATTATTGATACTTAAAATCTTCAATTCCTGCGAAAGTTGTTTATGAGACTAAAAATTTCTCTTCATCGAAATAATTGTTTCGGGTTCGAATATAACACTAGGGGTGGGTTACAATCCACCGATCCACCGGGCACCAATCTGTTGAATGAGCTTGAAACTATTTTTAACCACTTCTCCATCAACTACTCTGATTTTATCCTGCTTGGTGATTTTAGCTATGATTTGATGTGTGTGCGTAAGGAAACTAGGGAGTTCTCTGATCTTGTAAATAGATTCAGTATACGTGTATGTAATAATGAGCCTACGCATTTCACTGCAACATCTTCATCCCTGCTAGACCTTGTATTGTGCAACTCTGACAGGGTTTCTTTCCTTAATCAAATTCAAGTACCAGGAATCTTGACATGATTTGATATTCTTGGCTTATAACATCGTGCCACCAGTTGATAATAATACTGTTGCTTTCAGAGACTTCGCTAAAATAAACTACGAAAAATTGATAACATATTGTAATGGCCTACCATGGGACCAAATATATAGTATGGTTGATATTGATTCGCAGGTACAATTGATTAATGATCTAGTAACTGACATGTTTGAAGGGTTTGTGCCCCTGAGAACTATTGATATACCATTGTATTCACTGGGATGGATCTCTGCTGAAATAAAAAGTGGTATAAGAGATAGGTGGACAAAGCTTACCAGAGGTGGACTAGATTTTGTACAGATGAGAACTGGAAGGTATACACTTGTCTGAGGAATAAACTAACTCTCTGAAGCGTAAAATGCGATTTGATTTTTTGAATAAAAAGTTTGATTCAAATCTCCCATCAAGAGTTTTCCGGAAAATTATAAAAAGCCTTGGCGTCGGAAAAACAACGTCCAGGTACCGTCTTCTCCAAATGATGTGAATACATACTGTTGTACACCTATTACTTAGCCTGTTATTGATACGAACACTAGCATGATCTTTAGTGACATTGATCCTAACTCTCGCCAACTGGCATTTGAAAATATTTCTTACCAGGAGCTTCATAGATCAATCTACTCCATAAAATCTCAATCCGTTGGCTTGGACAACACATCGTTGAGATTCATCAAGATTCTCTTGCCCGTAATTTCGCCATATATTTTGCATGCATTTAATAGCATTTTGAAACAGACTTAATTTCCTAAGAGAATAGAGATGGAAGATTGCTAAAATAATTCCAATCCCTAAACAAAAAATCCCAGCGGCAGGTATATCCGCTAGAAATAGGTAGATTTCGGGGTCAGACGGTTTTGTGTCCAAATAAAATTAGATAAGTCAGATTAGTTTAAATAGAAAATATAAGTAGAAACAGAATAATTCAAAAAAATTATCGAACCAAATTAAATACATTATCCGAACTAACTCCATCAATATAAATTTCGGAACAGTTTTATTTAAGTTGGTTTAAACTACTTTTAATAACATATTAAATCCACCAAAGATCAAATGAACTACGTCACAACTAGTGTTTGCAATCTTGGTATCCGGGTACCCGGCTACCCGGGTATTTAGAAAGATTTTTCGGGTATTTAATATCCGGATATTTTGGTCGAATACCCGAACAACAAAAGGACTAGTTTTTTTTTCAATAAAATTTACAAAATAAAATTCAGCTCATTCTCTTTTTGCAAATTTGAATTATTCTTTATGCTAGTTGTTGACAAATGATTCTATTCTAACCATACAAATTGCAATATGTTCATAAACATTAAACCATAAACATTAAACCAACCACATCCGTAAACATTAAACTGCCCTCTAGTTAATTGTTATTATTTGGATTACGAAAACAACAGAAAACGACGAAGAACACATAACAAAATTTATGGAATTTTAGTTCTTATTAAAATTAAAATTAAGTCATAAAAAATTAAGGATCTTCATTGGTTATTTGTTTATATTTAGTTTAAAATAGAAACGGTAAATATATTATGATAAGTTTTTATTTAAGATCTAAGCTAATAATTAAAATAAGTGTCATCGAAAGTTTGGGACCAGTTCAAGAAAATGTCATCAGATAAATCTCGGTGCCACGTAGTTGAATGCGCAATTTCAACTAAATGGGGAATACGTCAGCAATGAAAAATCAAAAATCGGATAATGATGCGGCTAATTATAATATTGAAAATTTACAACTACAAAAATGTATTGCTGTCTACACAAGATCTACTATAGATAACAGTGGTACTACAGTTGATAAAGAGTTGAAAATGTTGTATGTAAATAAAGGAAACCGAAAAAAATGATAGAAAATTTAAATCAATCGTTATTGACCGTAAAGCCAACATCTATAATATTTTTTAATAATATTTTTATGAGTATATAAATATACAAATAATATTTTTATGAGTATTCACACGAAATGGGAGGGTGCCGCAAACTGTACAATGAAAAAAAAAATTCTAGTGTAATCTAAGGGCCACCCTAAATATATATATATATATATATATATATATATATATATATATATATATATATATATATATATATATATATATATATATATATATATATATATATATATATATATATATATATATATATATATATATATATATATATATATATATATATATATATATATATATATATATATATATATATATATATATATATATATATATATATATATATATATATATATATATATATATATATATATATATATATATATATATATATATATATATATATATTAGGGTGGCACTTATTTGTATGGGTGATTTTTTTTTTGTATTTTGGCATGGCGCCGGTCGGAATTTTGTTCCTTTGGGTAATTTAAGGATACTCACAAAGTTTCACCACCCTATTACAACTTTAACACGTGGCGACTTTGATTCTTAAGCACGCTTACATACAATTTTTTTTGTAATTTTCACATAGTCGAGTCTGTATTAAAAACAAAACCGTATAATAGTTTCTAAAGTATCATTTAATGTTTAAAAACAGGAACCTATTTTATAATGTTAACAAAATTATAAAGGTCTTTTCAAATCCTGCAATGTAGCAGATTTCGGATATTTCTTACGGTAGTCTTGAACGCTCCGAAAATGCATGAAATAAAATTAATTCTCATTCTATATATGCTTAAATTATCTTAAATTATTGCTTATTGTTTACCTTTAACAAAAATTGTTTTTGATCTTCATCTTTAGTTATTTTATCGTTGAACTCTTCCATTAATTTTATGCATCGTTCTGCTGGATCGTTGACTACCTTTAAACAACTTACAATTTTTTGCGCTTCTTTGTATTCACTTAAGTGGTGGAAAGTTGTGGAAATATTAAACCTTTTTAAAAAACATTCAGTGACGCAGCGTTGTGCTTTGTCTTTAAATATGGAGTGGTAAAAACAAATGTCCGAATTAATTTTTAATTCTCTAGACTTTGATCTAGAAGTACTCGGACGGTTATCACGAGATTTAGAGCGCGACCTATGACCAGCATTTACTATCGAGTGAATTTCACTCAGCATTTGCGTTTTAAAATTATTAAGAATTTCATTAATGTTTTGATTTTTTTTATGTTGAGAAGCACTTTGATGAAACCGGTTTGAGTTAGTTGATTGTGCAGAAGTAGAAGTAGTTCATTGCGAAAATTTGTCCCTGTGACAACGTTTCCATAAGATTGTCGGCACGTTCTGCCAACAACATTAATGGCAAATCGTTTTCGAAAGACGATAAAACAAGTTGGATGCTTTCAGGAAGACGTGCCATCCAAAGTTGTTTGATAATGCCATCGTTCATATCAGCACCGTTAATTCGGAATTCAGCTAGCAACTGTGTAGGTTTTTCATCACCTAACACTAATTTATGCAAAATATTATTAATTTTTGCCTTATGTCGCCCATAAGGCAAAACGCCCTACTGTCGCCCAAAATTTTAATTACCTCAATCTTAAAGGTAGTATAAGGAGTATCTCCTATCTCTTTAAAGAGCAACGGTGCCAATTTGTTGTGCAATCGTGAATCAATTGCACTTAATGCATGTGAATATTTGGTCATTTCTGACCTAACATTCGAACTAAAAAATTTTAGTTCCAACATCCTGAACTAAACAATTGCAATTTGGTCAAACAAATTTTGCGGATCTTTAAATTTAACAAAATTAATATTGCTCACTGTAGCTACATCTGGTTCAGTTGTTGGAGGTTGTGAGCAAGGTGGTGGCATCTGCCGCTGTGCCATGAACTGTTGATGGGCAAACAGCTGCAAGTTTCCTTGGATAATATCAGGTAACTTCTGATGAGTCATTAACATGGGTGCTTCATTAACACCCAAGGCATTCACAGGTGAGGCAGGACGCGAGGGAGAAGTGTTTGGGGAAGCCATATTTTTAAAATTAAAACAAAAATAAAATAAACCAGCCGCAATAATCACAAAACAAAACAAACGATTTTAATAAAACAAAAATTTCAGAACAAATAAGAGATAATCCAGATACTGCTTGAGGCGATGAGAATTGCTGGGATGAATATTGGTATTCAATAAATTTATCCAATGAAGCTCCCAAATTTTAAATTATACATTTTAAATTATACACTGTTGCCGTTGGCACTTGGCGTAAGTTTTCAAATAAGATAATGTATATATATTACGCAAATAACTTATTTAATAAGTTTAATAGAAAAATTAAAGAAAACAAAAATTTTTTATAATTTTACTGTTACTCTATATATTTCAGCTTGTTAGGCCATCTTCTGGAGTAATCCAGATTAGCTGATATATATATAGAGTAACAGTAAAATTATAAAAAACTTTTGTTTCCCTTAATTTTTCTATTAAACTTATTAAATAAGTTATTTGCGTAAAGTAACAAGAGATTGACATTATGTTATATGAATAGCGTCTTTCGATTTAACATTGCGTCACACCTATTGACAGACACTTTTAAATTATATAGGGACGGACAGGTTGCACGAGACTCAACTTCTTCTAGCACGTATACTACAGAGCATAGGCCATGTCACAGTGACGGACCCTTTACTTATTTTGTTCGAGTTTTCCAATTTTTAAGTTGATAAGAAATACTTTTTTTGAAATTTCTCAACTTTGAGCTAAAGTCGCCACGTGATAAAATTGTTCAATTGAGCCCAAACTTCAGATTCTAGTTACACATATATAAAGGAACAAAATTTTGACCGGCGCCCTTCAAAAATGCAAAATAAGAAAATAAGTGCCACCCTAATATATATATATATATATATATATATATATATATATATATATATATATATATATATATATATATATATATATATATATATATATATATATATATATATATATATATATATATATATATATATATATATATATATATATATATATATATATATATATATATATATATATATATATATATATATATATATATATATATATATATATATATATATATATATATATATATATATATATATATATATATATATATATTAGACTGGTCGTTAAAAACTAAATTTGCCGAGACGCCCCCTAGAAAAATTCTTTGTGGTCAAAAAACCACAACGGCATTATTTTTTTTTTTTTAAATCAAAAGAACACGTGCCGCAAAATCGTCGAAGTTGATTTTTTGAAAAATTCGTAGATTTTTTCAAATATCTCATAAAATATGCAGATGTAAAAAAAAATCACATAACCATTTTTGTAGGAAATTTAATTCTCTACAAAAAAGATCCATGTTATTTTTTCCCAAAAATGTATAGTTCTCATGATATTTTGAAAATGATCTTGTAAGTTTTCGTAATTTTTAAAAAACATAAAAAATAAAAATGACGAAAAAGTCCTAATTTTCTTCTTATGCTATAGAATGAAATGTATAAAAAAATAATCGTGACAAAAAAATTCAAAATTAGTACTTTTTCGTCGAAATTTTCATCATTTGGTTTTACGAGTTTCGAAGAATTTCAAGTTTTATTTCAAAATATCATCAGAAATATAGGTTTTAGGAAAAAAATGACATAGACCTTTTTTGTAGAAAATTAAATTTCCTACAAAAATGGTTTTATAATTTTTTTTTCACATCTGCATATTTGATGAGATATTAACAATTTTATCAAAAAATAAACTTCGATGATTTTGCGGCACGTGTTCTTTTGACTTAAAAAAAAAAAAAATAATGCCGTTGTGGTTTTTTGACCACAAAGAATTTTTCTAGGGGGCGTCTCGCAAAATTTAGTTTTTAACGACCAGTCTAATATATATATATATATATATATATATATATATATATATATATATATATATATATATATATATATATATATATATATATATATATATATATATATATATATATATATATATATATATATATATATATATATATATATATATATATATATATATATATATATATATATATATATATATATATATATATATATATATATATATATATATATATATATATATATATATATATATATATATATATATATATATATATATTTAGGGTGGCCCTTGTATTACACTAGAATTTTTTTTTTCATTGTACAGTTTGCGGCACCCTCCCATTTCGTGTGAATACTCATAAAAATATTATTTGCAAAATCTGATATCAATCGGTCAATTCTAAGACGTGCCTCCGACCACTTAAAGTTGAGAAATTTTGTTCTAAACCCTAAAAAAATATTTTTTTTTTTTGTGCGACACCTTCCCATTTCGTGTCAATACCAATAAAAAAATTATGTGTAAAAATTGAAATCAATCGTTCAACTCTAAGGGGTGCCCCCGGCCACTTAAAGTTAAGAGGTTTGGTTGTGGCCATTACAAAGAAAAATTAAATTTTTTGTACGGCACCCTCCCATTTGGTGTCAATACCCATAAAAATATTATGCGTAAAATTTGAAATCAATCGGTCAACTCTAAGGGGTGCCCCCGGCCACATGGAGTTGAGAGGTTTTGTTGTGGCCATTATAAAGAAAAATTAAAATTTTTTGTACGATACCCTCCGATTTGGTGTCGATACCCATAAAAATTCTATGTGTAAAATTTGAAATCCATCGGTCAACTCTAAGGAGTTTCCCCGGCCACTTAAAGTTGAAAGGTTTGGTTGTGGCTATTACAAAGAAAAATTTAAATTTTTTGTACGACACCCTTCCATTTGGTGTCGATACCCATAAAATATTATTTGTAAAATTTGAAATCAATCGGTCAACTCTAAGGGGTGCCTCCGGCCACTTAAAGTTGAGGGGGAGGATGAGGATTGATTTCAATTTTTACACATAATTTTTTTATGGGTATTGACACGAAATGAGAGGGTGTCGCACAAAATTAAAAAAAATTTTTTTTAGGGTCCAGAACAAAATTTCTCAACTTTAAGTGGTCGGAGGCACGTCTTAGAATTGACCGATTGATATCAGATTTTGCAAATAATATTTTTATGGGTATTCACACGAAATGGGAGGGTGTCGTACAAAAAATAAAAATTTTTGTTTTTAAGGGCCACCCTAAATTATATATATATATATTAGGGTGTTCCTTAGCTATATGGGGAAAAAAAAATTATGATATATTTTTGGTCTCACACCCAGAGAAATCAATTCATCTATTATTCCGTTAGCGTATAATCCATACAAACATTATGTGTGAAATTCAACCCTTCCTAGCATTGGAACAGTTTATACAATTAATGCATGTTTTATTCCTATTTTGATAAACACTCATTATTCCGAATAAAGTATAAATCCTTAAAAAAGCTAAAGATATACTATGCATAAAGCCGCATGATTTAATACAAAGTATGATTATTAGGAATAATAAATTTATGAACGGATTACATAAAACATTCCTTTTTAGCGAAGTTTTCATGAACTGAAATCATGATATCCATGAAAGATAGGTGGCATACAATATCCCTTATTAAGTAGTTTTTGCTCTTTGAAATAGTGATTAGAGATTACATTATGCTAATGAAGCGAATAAATAAAAAACTGTAGTTCGCTGGTAACATAAATTTATTAACAAGTTATTTTTTATAATTTAATTCATATTAATTCATAATGAATTTATGACAATTAATTTAAATATTGTTCAAAATATTAAATTAAAAGATTTAAGTTTAACATAAAGTTTGTAATATAAATAAAAATTAAAATTAAAGAACTCTAGGTAGAAAAAACTGTTCTTTATTATAAAGCATATGAATTTCAAAAGGTTTTTTTGAGTTTAAATCCTTAATATTTTTTTAGTAATATTTCATTTTTTGATTCGCCTGTTTTATAAATTTTTAAATGCGGTTCAAAATCAACTATAGCAATTTCGTTTAAAATTAAAAACAAAGCGGATTCATCATATAACATTTCAACAATTAAATATAATTTATTATCTTCATAAACATAATAGTTTTTTTTAAACAAAGTTCCTTTATAAATCAAAACAGTAACAGAAACGATAGAAGTAATTTTAAGGTTTTGCTCCAATTTTAGATCATGATAATTAATTTTACTTGGGTCAAAATCTTTTAATCGTTGAATTATTTCAATATCAGGATCAATTATATTATTTTTCATTACATTGTAAGCAAATGAATAACTACATTTTTTACTAAGTGAAAAGGGGAGATTAACCCGAGAATTGCAAACTTTAGAATATTCCTTAATAAATTTGTTTTTACTTTCAAGCCTCATACAGCTTAAAAGTTTTAAGGGACCAGAACTTTCGATCAACCGTGGATAATGGCATATAAAATGGTGTTTTGGTTTAAGGTTGGATTTAAAACAAAATTATTAACGTGTATGGTGTTTTTTTATTAAGTCCCGTAGATATAGAAGTTCCACTTCGCTATAAGAATCTTTCAGAAGAAATTCAACTAGTTCATATAATATGAGAACGTATTTCCAGCATAAATCGTTCCTTGGAACAAAGCGACCTACAAAAGCTGGAAAATAACGTAGAAAACAATAACTCTCTCTAGCCGACATATGCAAATTAAAATTTTTTACATGATCTTCTTTAATAAAGTTTGGTCTGTTTTGCACTTCAATTTCACCATAACCGAAGTTTTGAATAATATTGTTTAATATTTCTAAATCGAAATATTTTTTTTCAAATATAAAAATGTTTAAAGCTTGAGCGAGACCAAATTTAATTATTCCCTCAAATACATCATGCATTATATCACAGTAAAAATTCTCAGTAACATCAAAATACTTAAGATCATTAAATATAGAATTAAACTTTACTCCCGTAGATTTAAAGTCTTTTTTTTCTAGATCTAATTTGTAGTTGTCCTTGTTTCGCAAATTATCCATATTTTCAACAATTGATAGTTCCATCTTAGATTTTGATTCTTTACAATGTCTACAATAAAAATTATGAGAAAAGGAAGAACTATACCCCATTAACAAGTTTAATGCAAGGTTATCTCCTATGATAAGACCTAGAATGAATTTGACGTTTTTTGTTTTATTTGATATAATTAAATCGATTCCCTGGGTTTCGATTAGTTTCAAACAGTCAACTAGATAGCTTAAAGATTGATTAGGTCCAAATTTTTTTTTCATTAAAAGCGCTACGAATATGTTATTTAATTTTAAACTTTGGGAAGGCAAAGTTGGAAAAAAAAAATAAAATCCTGCAATTGATTGAGAGCCTGCGTGGGAACCTAAACTGTTTCCTGTTTCGAAATCATCGTAATATAAAATATAAGGTATGACGAATTGATTTGGCGAAAACATTTTTAACTTATGCTTCCATAATTTACCTTGAGCGAAATTTTCTAGTTTATCCATATTTGAGCTACATAAACGGTTTGTATTGTCTACAGTATTTTGAAATATATTTGAGAATTCAAAAAAAAGTTTTATTTGATAAACTATTAGACTGAGAGCCCGCGACAGCTGAAAGTTTCTCTGTGCATACCCCCTACTCAGGTAGGAACGATAAGTGACATATGAAGTTTGGATCATAGTGGCTTTGGCAGGGAGCAGGTTCCAAAGGGGCCTCCAAAGTTTCGTGAAAGTATAAAAGGTAATTTTTTTATATATTATTCGGGATAGTATTAGAAGTCACGTCACCCAATGCCAGACACTTACTATCGTGGAAACCCCCTGCCAGACGCCCTTAAACATTAAAGTTTAAGGGTGTCTGGCAGGGGGTTTCCACGATAGTAAGTGTCTGGCATTGGGTGACGTGACTTCTAATACTATCCCGAGTGAAATATAAAAAAATTAGCTTTTATACTTTCACGAAACTTTGGAGGCCCCTTTGGAACCTGCTCCCTGCCAAAGCCACTATGATCCAAACTTCATATGTCATTAATTGTTCCTACCTGAGTGGGGGGTATGCGCAGAGAAACTTTCAGCTTTTATAAAATAACGAAGGTCTGGCCGTCGCGGGCTCTTAGTCTATATAGGTTGCAAAACACAATCATAAATAAGATTTTTTAAGCGCGGTTGGCCATGTTCTAAAGCTTGATTTATTTCCATATGGATTTTATATTTTTGTGGAAGTTCAAACTGCATTTTACTTTTTAACTCTTTAATTAATAAAAATTCAGATTTTACTTTCTCAAAAGTGCTTGGTATGATATTTAAAGCTTCAGATATATCAAACTTAATATTTGTAGAACAATTCAAAATATTTGTTAGAAAATCAATTACCACTTGTAAAATACAGTTATTAAAACCTTTTATGGTTTTGTCTATGAGCACAGTTGTCATATTGGTTTTAGAGTACAATTCTAATACAAAAAGCAAGGCTTGATGTTGCAATTTATTTTTGAATTCTAAATTATCAACAAAAGGGAGGTTTACATTTTTTTGAGGTTCTGGTATAGTAGTTTGCATTAAATTAGTATTTGAGGCAATGCAGTAATTTTCCGATTTTGGCCCAAATTCTTGCGATAAGGGTTGGGGACTTTGACTTAATTGAGATTGGTGTAAATTTATGAGATGTCTTTTAAAAGTGCTTCTGTTTGCAAACAATTGATTACAATTATTCTGCGAACAACGTAAAACATCCGTTGGTTTTAGATAGTGAACATGAGCCAAATGAAAAATTAAGAGATCTATTTCACAAAATGAGTTACAACATTTAAAACAGATAAACATTTTTAACTGCAAGGGATTTAAAAGGACTATGTTAACTTATCTTTAGAACTTTGCACAAAAATTACGGATATAAAGATATGATTAAAAATAGTTATTCAGAGCTAAATAAATTCTTAATTTTCTAAGTCGAACATTATGTCTATAATATCAGGCGTTAAATTATCAAATTTCGTTGTAATATTGTAAAAATGTTTTTGTATAAATAACCAAAACTTTTCCGATTGCTTTGGATATTTTAAATTAAAGGTAAAAAAATTTTGAAACAGATATCTAAAGCAGCTAAAAAGTTTGGTGCACTATAAAATACCCCCTCATACGTTACACAAAATTCAGGTGATGGCAAATTTAAATAAATAAGAAATGGTTGCAGCTGAAGATTTCTTTTTACACAAAACTCTTTCATTTGATTGATTTTGATTTTGATATCAGACGAATCTGTTGCTTCAACAACAAAAGACTGGATTGAGTCACTTATTGATATTTTCCAAAACTTTTTGTTATCTAATTTAACTTTACCGGCAGGTTTTAATATGTAATGCATTAATTTGCAAATTTGTAAATTATGTAGATCTGTAAAAATTACATTATAGAATTAATAATAGTTCACTTAAATATATATTAGAGTATAAACGTATACCTTCGGTATTTGAAAGATGTTTAAATATTTCTAAAGTTGCTTTGTGTTTGAGTTTTTTAGGAAAAATTGTTTTTATTTTTAAAATAAATTGTTGCCACGAGCCAAATAAATTTTGCGTTTGGTTAGGAAACTGCTCCTGAAAGTCAATTTCAATCTGTAAATTAAACGAGAAAATTTATAATTTATTATAAAAATTAGATTAACTTATTATGCTTACCAATCTAAATCCATTTGCATTTGTGTATAAAGTCCATTCAGTAATGAACGCGTCAATAGTTTTCAAATTTCTAAAATCAGCTTTTCTAAGATGAGAGGTCTCTTTCCATTTTATCTCAACGACCTCCCATGGAGTACAGTGTAATTTTAACCAATTTTTATTGTCGATATCAGAAAAACTTATGTTATTATTTTCAACAATAGTGCTTTCGGATTCTTTAAACAAATATTTTGTTAATGGGGAACCATATAAAGATACGTATAAAAAATATTATACCTGAAAATGTACTGCTATTTGAACTTCTTCGTCGCTTATGGTCGCTGAAGTATCCAGCTTTTGTTAAATTTTTGGAGAGAACTCTATATTTATTATAAAGTTTTCCGGTTGGATTGTCTACTTCTTTAAAATAGTACTCCTAAAGTTGTAAAAATTGTAATTTCAATTAAAGCACGTATGAAAAAATAGACGAAAAATAGTTTAGAGCTTAATTTTTAATGAATATTTTTAAATTAATTACGTTAGTTTAAATAAATGATTGTCAAACCACATTTGCAGAAATGTGTTTTTAATTATATTGAAATTCCTATTTTACCCTTAGTGCTTATATATGCATTATTTTTCGACTTACACCATTTTCTTCTGGAAATAAAAGTTTTATTTGTTGAGTTACTTTGTGAAACACATCTAGCGTCATTGCTTGGTTATTGTCGACAAACTCTCTGACAACAAAAGTACTAAACAAATCTCTAGTTGCAGAAGTGAACCCAATTGGTGTGTTCGAATCATACAACAGTTTTACTCTTGCACCATTTGGTTTATGCAGAAATTCATTCAGGTCCTAGTTGTAAAATTTAAATATTTAAGAAATTGAGACATAATTCATAAACCTTTAATCTATTTACAAAACTAAATTTATTAGTTAAAGTCCCGGATGAGCAAGATGTTCCGGATGAGCAACTTTCTGTGTTCGCATGTGGTTGACTCGTATCACGTTTAGGATTATTTATATCGTCTTCAATACTCTATTAAAATATAATATAAAAATCATTCGGACATATGAAAATATTTATAAAACTCTACTCCTACATGTTTTTGTTTCCATTCCTTTAGACGTGCACGAAATATGGCTCGATTCCCTAAATCTGATTTAAAAATATCACTGATGTCTTTTTCCGTAAGATACATCAGACTCAATACAGTAATATTAAACTCTTGAACAAAAAGTATTACAATTTAAAAACTTAATACATAGATTCACTTGTAATGTTACCTAGTAATTTTGGCAGAATCGGTTCCATTAACCATTCTTTCATTAGTTTTGTCAGATCACAATCAATTATTACCACCTCAACTTCACTATAATCTGTTGTAGGCTCAGTGAGTGCCTTTTCATTGTTGTGATCGTCCATTTTAATTCTAAAACTATGAATAACAACGATTAATTTAACACTGATTAAATTTATAAACTTTATGTACATCCAATAGCACATTTTCGATTTGTAAACTATCACATTTCTCAGAACTATATAAAACAACACATGTTTCCTTTTTTCTATAAATTAATTGTTCTAATTTAGCAACACAAAAATCTTACCTCAATTTTCTCGTTCAAAGAATTTTTATTAAAAAAATCCTTAATTTATATATATGTATATATATATATAATCGTTCAATCAAATTTATTTTAAAATTTAGCACTAATTAATCACAAGACCACTTCACACAAATGTTTTACGGATATTAAATATTCTATGTAGAAAATTTCTATTGGTTTGTTCTACAAGTCAAAACATGTTTGTAATCATAACAGTACAATCAGGTAATATTAGGGATAAATTATGTATATTAAGAATAATTTAATCTTTATTTGCGAATTAACGTTATATTTCTATTTCAATTGTCTTTGTTTTCTGAATAGTAAGTTATTAATGAAAATCATGATTTATGTACTATAAAGAATTTTTCCTTACGCATGTAACAACCATTGTAATGTAAGTTAAATACAATATTAGGAATAAAATGATCATTTCTGTCATATAAAATGATTTTGAGGAATAATTGATATTATTATTAATTTTATGTCATTCCTATACGAGTATTCCTATGATATGTATAATAAGTGATTATGCTTTTCTCTGGGTGCACCCCCTAAATCGGTGTGTATACATATAAAAATGAACTGCAAGAAATTTTAGGTCAATCAAGTAAAGTTAATCCGTGCCGACTTGAAGTTGAACTTTGGTTCCATATGAAATCATCGAAAAAAAAAGAAAAATTGTTGCTGCACTGTTTTAGATTTTACTCAAACTTTGTGGAAATGTTCTTTAGGGTTAAAAAAATCAAAATCCACAAGGATTTAATTTTCGCACGCGCCACTTCCGGTCCACACAAAATAAAGCACTTGAAAAGTCGTATTTTTGTGCGTTGTGGTTTTAGCTGTAAAACTTTTGCTAATAAAGATATTGATTCGATCAATGTGGCATTATAAAGCTGAAAGATGGTACTTTTTAAAACAAAAACAAAAATGAAAGAAACTGTAAGCTGTAAGTAAGAAGCTGTTAGCTGTAAGAAACAAATGGCTATATAATGTTTGCTTCTCTTTAAACACATGTACACCCGCGCCAGGAGAAAATAACAAAACAAGCTTTAATGTTTTTTAAATATAAAGGTAAGAACTAAATATCCTGCTAATTTCAAATTTTTGTCTTTTAGCAAACACGTCCAAATTGTAGCCTGAAATATGCAAATTTGCTGAAGTTTCAAAATTTCAAGTAAAGAGTTTTTGCATTACGAGTTGACTGAACGAGTCGATTTTAATTTTTTATACTATAACGATATGTGCACTTTGATATTTGAGAATATTTAGACTTTATATTCAACAGTGCAGACACTGGTGTCAATTGAAAATCAATAAAATACACGTATTTTCAATACTCTCTCATTTTTCAAATATATAAATTATTTCAATTTTTATTTTTGTTTTAAAAACTACCATCTTTCAGCTTTATAATGCCACTTTGATCGAATCAATATCTTTATTAGCAAAAGTTTTACAGTTAAAACTGCAAACAGAAAAATACGACTTTTCAAGTGCTTTATTTTGTGCGGACCGGAAGTGGCGCGTGCGAAAATTAAATCCTTGTGGATTTTGTTTTTTTTTAACCCTAAAGAACATTTCCACAAAGTTTGAGTAAAATCTGAAACAGTGCAGCAACAATTTTTCTTTTTTTTCGATGATTTCATATGGAATAATTTTTAAGCCAAAGTTCAACTTCAAGTCGGCACGGGTTAACTTTATTTGATTGACCTAAAATTTCTTGCAGTTCATTTTTATATGTTTGCACACCGATTTAGGGGGTGAGACCAAACATATTTTGAAATTGAAAACTAAGGAACACCCTATATATATATATATATATATATATATATATATATATATATATATATATATATATATATATATATATATATATATATATATATATATATATATATATATATATATATATATATATATATATATATATATATATATATATATATATATATATATATATATATATATATATATATATATATATATATATATATATATATATATATATATATATATATATATATATATATATATATATATATATATATATATATATATATATATATATATATATATACATATATATATATATATATATATATATATATATATATATATATATATATATATATATATATATATATATATATATATATATATATATATATATATATATATATATATATATATATATATATATATGTATATATATATATATATATATATATATATATATATATATATATATATATATATATATATATATATATATATATATATATATATATTAAGCTTGCCAGATCGCCGGCTAAAGCCGTACTCGCCCGGCTTTTTTTGGTAAAACTTGGCTGAAAAATCGCCCGGTTCGGACGCCCGGATTTCTAAACAAAAACCGGAAATCGCCCGGATTTTTCCAACATTTGTTCATTGAAAAAAAATATATATATAATATTAATTCGTTTTATAGTCAAAATTTCAATAATTTGTATCTTTCTTATTCAAATATGTTTCACATGTTAAATCGTGTTATTTTAAATGTTTCATATGAAAATATATAAACAATTGACATCATTTCAACGTTTTATAATTTATATATTGTGCTCTCGTTCGTTCAATCGTTTGCTACAAATCGTGGAGTTTGGTTTAGTTATCCCAGCGGCCAATACGACAACTGAGCGCGTATTTTCTCACATCAATGACATTTGGACAAAAGAAAAAGGCAAATTGACACTGGAAAACGTTCGGGCACAATTGATGGTAAAATTCAACTAGAAGGAGACATGTCCAGAGTTTTACACAAAAATAAAAGAAGATGCTGGTTTCTCCAAAAAGTTGCTGGAAGTGAAAAATACAAAATGAGAGCTGATAGTTTGTTTGGTACTCAAGAGAGTGGACAGTCATTGACTTCGATGGAGATTGATTGAATACAATGTTGACAATTTAAGCATAGAACTCTTTCTGTAATAAACAGAATTAAAAATATTATTAACAAAATATATTTCAACATTTCAAAGCAATAAAGAGTTTTCAAAGGTTATTTATGAAAAAACATAGTCTTTTTGTTTTTTTCTTTTCTGTGCGATTTTTAAAAATTTTGTATTTCGCCCGGCTTTTCAAATGGAAATGTTGACACTTGTCGCCCGGATTTTGACCGGATTTATAAAAAAACCGCCCGGATTTTCCAGCCCGGAATACCTCCAAAAAAAATCTGACAAGCTTAATATATATATATATATATATATATATATATATATATATATATATATATATATATATATATATATATATATATATATATATATATATATATATATATATATATATATATATATATATATATATATATATATATATATATATATATATATATATATATATATATATATATATATATATATATATATTAGGGTGTTCCTTAGTTTTCAATTTCAAAATATTTTTGGTCTCACCCCCTAAATCGGTGTGCAAACATATAAAAATGAACTACAAGAAATTTTAGGTCAATCAAATAAAGTTAACCCGTGCTGACTTGAAGTTGAACTTTGGCTTAAGAATTATTCCATATGAAATCATCGAAAAAAAAAGAAAAATTGTTGCTGCACTGTTTCAGATTTTACTCAAACTTTGTGGAAATGTTCTTTAGGGTTAAAAAAATCAAAATCCACAAGGATTTAATTTTCGCACGCGCCACTTCCGGTCCGCACAAAATAAAGCACTTGAAAAGTCGTATTTTTGTGTTTGCAGTTTTAACTGTAAAACTTTTGCTAATAAAGATATTGATTCGATCAAAGTGGCATTATAAAGCTGAAAGATGGTAGTTTTTAAAACAAAACTAAAAATTGAAATAATTTATATATTTGAAAAATGAGAGAGTATTGAAAATACGTGTATTTTATTGATTTTCAATTGACACCAGTGTCTGCACTGTTGAATATAAAGTCTAAATATTCTCAAATATCAAAGTGCACATATCGTTATAGTATAAAAAATTAAAATCGACTCGTTCAGTCAACTCGTAATGCAAAAACTCTTTACTTGAAATTTTGAAATTTTAGCAAATTTGCATATTTCAGGCTACAATTTGGACGTGTTTGCTAAAAGACAAAAATTTGAAATTAGCAGGATATTTAGTTCTTACCTTTATATTTAAAAAACATTAAAGCTTGTTTTGTTATTTTCTCCTGGCGCGGGTGTACATGTGTTTAAAGAGAAGCAAACATTATATAGCCATTTGTTTCTTACAACTAACAGCTTCTTACTTACAGCTTACAGTTTCTTTCATTTTTGTTTTTGTTTTAAAAAGTACCATCTTTCAGCTTTATAATGCCACATTGATCGAATCAATATCTTTATTAGCAAAAGTTTTACAGCTAAAACCACAACACACAAAAATACGACTTTTCAAGTGCTTTATTTTGTGTGGACCGGAAGTGGCGCGTGCGAAAATTAAATCCTTGTGGATTTTGATTTTTTTAACCCTAAAGAACATTTCCACAAAGTTTGAGTAAAATATAAACAGTGCAGCAACAATTTTTCTTTTTTTTTCGATGATTTCATATGGAACCAAAGTTTAACTTCAAGTCGGCACGGATTAACTTTACTTGATTGACCTAAAATTTCTTGCAGTTCATTTTTATATGTATACACACCGATTTAGGGGGTGAGACCAAAAATATGTCATAATTTTTTTTTCCCCATATAGCTAAGGAACACCCTAATATATATATATATATATATATATATATATATATATATATATATATATATATATATATATATATATATATATATATATATATATATATATATATATATATATATATATATATATATATATATATATATATATATATATATATATATATATATATATATATATATATATATATATATATATATATATATATATATATATATATATATATATATATATATATAATTTAGGGTGGCCCTTAAAAACAAAAATTTTTATTTTTTGTACGGCACCCTCCCATTTCGTGTGAATACCCATAAAAATATTATTTGCAAAATCTGATATCAATCGGTCAATTCTAAGACGTGCCTCCGACCACTTAAAGTTGAGAAATTTTGTTCTGGACCCTAAAAAAATTTTTTATTTTTTCGCGACACCCTCTCATTTCGTGTCAATACCCATAAAAAAATTATGTGTAAAAATTGAAATCAATCGTTCAACTCTAAGGGATGCCCCCGGCCACTTAAAGTTAAGAGGTTTGGTTGTGGCCATTACAAAGAAAAATTAAAATTTTTTGTACGGCACCCTCCCATTTGGTGTCGATACCCATAAAAATATTATTTGTAAAATTTGAAATCAATCGGTCAACTCTAAGGGGTGCCCCCGGCCACATGGAGTTGAGAGGTTTTGTTGTGGCCATTATAAAGAAAAATTAAAATTTTTTGTACGACACCCTCCGATTTGGTGTCGATACCCATAAAAATTCTATGTGTAAAATTTGAAATCCATCGGTCAACTCTAAGGGGTTTCCCCGGCCACTTAAAGTTGAAAGGTTTGGTTGTGGCTATTACAAAGAAAAATTTAAATTTTTTGTACGACACCCTTCCATTTGGTGTCGATACCCATAAAAATATTATTTGCAAAATTTTTCGTACAAAAAATTTAAATTTTTCTTTGTAATGGCCAGAACAGAACAAAACCTCTCAACTCTAAGTGGCTGGGGGCACGCCTTAAAAATGACCGATTGATTTCAAATTTTGCAAATAACATTTTTACGGGTATTCACACGTAATGGGAGGGTGCCGTACAAAAAATTTGAATTTTTCTTTGTAATAGCCAGAACAAAACTTTTCAAGTTTAAGTGGCCGGGGGCACGCCTTAGAGTTGAACGATTGATTTCAAATTTTACACATAATTTTTTCAATACCCATATTGACATGAAATGGGAAGGTGTCGCACAAAAAATAAAAATATTTTTTTTTAAGGTCCAGAACAAAATTTCTCAACTTTAAGTGGCCGGAGGCACGTCTTAGAATTGACCGATTGATTTCAAATTTTGCACATAATATTTTTACGGGTATTGACATGAAATGGGAGGGTGTCGTACAAAAAATTTAAATTTTTCTTTATGATGGCCACAACAAAATCCCTCAACTTTAAGTGGCCGGAGGCACCCGTTAGAGTTGACCGATTGATTTCAAATTTTACAAATAATATTTTTATGGGTATCGACACCAAATGGAAGGGTGTCGTACAAAAATTTAAATTTTTCTTTGTAATGGCCACAACCAAACCTCTCAACTTTAAGTGGCCGGGGGCACCCCTTAGAGTTGAACGATTGATTTCAATTTTTACACATAATTTTTTTATTGGTATTGACACGAAATGAGAAGGTGTCGCACAAAAAAAAAAAATTTTTTTTAGGGTTTAGAACAAAATTTCTCAACTTTAAGTGGTCGGAGGCACGTCTTAGAATTGACCGATTGATATCAGATTTTGCAAATAATATTTTTATGAGTATTCACACGAAATGGGAGGGTGCCGCAAACTGTACAATGAAAAAAAAAATTCTAGTGTAATCTAAGGGCCACCCTAAATATATATATATATATATATATATATATATATATATATATATATATATATATATATATATATATATATATATATATATATATATACTAGCGGGACCCGGCGTGCTTTGCTACGCCTATAAATAAAGTTTGTGTGTGTATACATTTTGTTGGCGTAGTAGCAATAATTTCAAAGAGTTGTAATGAGAAATGATTTTCTATTTTTTTTTAAATATGATTGTAAAAGGATCAGCACTCTAGTTGATCAGCAAAATATAAAAATTAGTATTATATATAAAACAAAGGATATATAAAAATACGCGATCAATTTAGTTTTAAGGGGTGCAAGGTTTCAGGTGTGTCTCTATATTGAACATTATACGAAACAAATATAGATTCAAAAATGTTTACAGTGTTCATGCCGTTTAATATACGCTTTCTTTACTGGTAGGTTATTAAAATAGTTACAAAAAAATTGTAATCGTGATGTCATTCAATGGTCAGCAAGGGCAGTTAGAATAGTGACAATACATTCGATGATGATGAATACAAACACATTTACAAATTTTAAACATACACACATTAATTTTTATAAATAGAAGGTGATGATGCAAAAAGAATTAAAATTTTATTTTGGAGTTTTGTATTAAACTTCTAGGCAGTACTACGTGTGAATTGATAGGATGAGAAATATTTCTATTTAGTCAACATTCTGAGTCATTGTAGTCATTATTGGTTGTTGCAAATCAATGCGAAACTAACATCTGACACACAGTCAATATATTGCCATATATAGACAACATTAAGGGAATATTAATTTTTTGGAGTTTTGTGAGTGATTAAGCTTAAAGTAATTGTTGAAAGTAATATTCCCGACAATAGGTAATTATTGTCGGGTCGGGATTGAACTTATACTTATCAGAGACATCATTCCGACAGACGTTGTCCTGCATGATATTTCAAGCGATTAGGATATTAAACAAAGTATGAAATGAAAGACAAATAATATAATAATTTCATTATTCTTTATTTTGAAATAACATCAATTTTTCTAAAAACAATTCGTTATAATCAATATTGTTTGTTTAATTTTATCTTAATGCAAGTTGATGAACAATGTTGATTCCTGAGGAGTATAAATGAATAAATTTGATGGTTTTCCAACGCGAGAACACGCCACATATAATTGGCCATGTGAAAAGACCGGATTTTCTAGATCCAACCCACAAATCGACATTGTTTGACCTTGTGACTTATTAATAGTCATGGCAAACTCCAAGCGAATTGGAAATTACAGACGTCAGGACGAAATGGGTGAGTCTGAAAGGATCATTTGGATTCGTGACAGAAGAAGAACTCCACCTTCAAATTAGCCGTTCAAAATTGTAGCTTCAAGAACATTGCCCAAAGTTTTTTATATCTAATCTTGTAACGTTGCATAGCTTAGGTGGATTTAAATTCCGAAGCAAAATGATAGGTGAGCCAATTTTTAATCGCAAGTTATGTGGTAGCATTCCTGGTGAATTCAGCGAATTAAAAAGTTCAACAGGATAGTTGATTGCTTCGTCAGGATCGGTAACAGTGTCGATCGATTTGAACAATATCACATTGCCGGGTAATGACTGTTGTATTTTGAAGTTAATAGCGTCAACATCGATATTTTTTGCGGCTAAAATAGCTCGTTCTCGAAGCCACGCATGATTAATATAATTAGCAGCGCCATCTGCCGGGTTGATTTGTGAATCTAAACCATCCTGGGCATCACCCAAACACATACAAAAAATTCATCAAATCGGTCCAGCCGGTTAGGAGGAGTTCAGTGACAATACCGACTGCAGCGCCATCTGCAGAGCTGATTTGTGAATCTAAACCATTCAGGGTGCTACCCAAATACATACGAAAAAAATCATTCAAATCGGTCAAGCCGTTTAGGAGGAGTTTGGTAACAATACCGACTACAACGCCATCTGGCGGGCTGATTTGTGAATCTAAACGATCCAGGGCGCTACCCAAACGCATAAAAAAAAACTCATTCAAATCGGTTCAGCCATTTAGGAGGAGTTCAGTGACAATACCGACTGCAGCGCCTCTGCCGGCTGATTTATAAATTTAAACCATTCGGGGCGCCACCCAAACGCACACAAAAAAATCCATTCAAATCGGTCCAGCCGTTTAGAAGGAGTTTAGTAACAATACCGACTGCAGTGCCTCTGCCGGGCTGATTTATAAATTTAAACCATTCGGGGCGCCACCCAAACGCACCCAAAAAAATTCATTCAAACCGGTCCAGCCGTTTAGGATTAGTTCAGTGACAATACCAACTGCAGCGCCTCTGCCGGGCTGATTTATGAATCTAAACCATTCGGGGCGCCACCCAAATGCACACACAAAATTTCATTCAAACCGGTCCAGCCGTTTAGAAGGAGTTCACAGTCATACACACGTACAGTAGAATTATATATATAAAGATGTAACTAACATTTAATAAAAGAACTCCTAATAAATAAAAAAAACTCCAAAATGGATTTATTAAAAGTAAAATACTATATTTCATTGGGCGGATGAAAAAAGATGCATCATAGAAAAAAACGAAGACGCTTTTCTCAAAAATGAAGTAATTTAAATTGAAAACAAATATGAATGAATAAAACAAAATTATTTTATTTACAAATTAATTGAATCTTTTATAAATATTTCAATACGCAATTGCAGAATATTGCAGAAATTTTTCAAATTTATAAGTAGACAACCGCCATTTAATATCACTAATAAAACCATATTTCACATCAATTTTTGTTTTTTGTTCTTTTCAGATCCTAATTTATAAATTGATTTAGAAAAGTGAAAAGAAAGAAAACCACATTATTTTTATTCAAACTTTATAAGAACCAATACATAAATTTTTTTTACAGGTTTCGATACATTCTAACACTTCTATGATTAATAAAGAAAGGTTTTGACTTAGCATAATACGCTTTTCGTTTATTATCAAATAAAACAAAACTTTCTTTACTAAAACATATTTGATAGTCTAATAATGGCCCTAAACCGGGCATTCACATACAACGGAAACAGAAACAGAAACCGAATTTCATACAAATTTGACAGCAACTGAAACAGAAACCGAATTTAGAAACAGAAACAGAAACGGAAAATTCGTCTGTTTTGTCTGAAACGGAAACAATTAAAATTGAATTGTTTCAGTACCGAAACTGTCACATGACCAGAAACTGTCACATAATATTAATTGTGACAGATGTTGAAGTTTACTATGAATTGAATAAATTGATTTACGCTGCCATCTGAAAGTAGGCTTATGAACCATCCGTATTGAACATTTAATTCGCAATTAAAAAATATTTAGGAATTTAATCAAAATAAAAACTATCCTATCTCTCAAGTTGGACCATTATACACACACTGAACACAATTTTATTAAGATTGGTTACGTTGTTGCGGAGTTTATCGCGGATAAACATCGTGACACGTTATTTTTATATATATAAGATGCTCAATATTGTCAGTAATTGTCAGTAATAGTACATAAAGAAACTTATATTATTTAATTGTAGTCAAATGAGAAATTTCATAGATAATTTTTAAAATTATTCAAGTTGTGTTTTGTATGAAATCCCATATAAATTTTATTGAATTTCGTTTCTTTTCCCCCTTTTGCAGTGCCATTGCAGCAAATACCGAAACAAAATAATCGCTCAATAACATATGATAGTCTATAAGGGCCCTACATGGATGATTGAAATAAAGCAGGTTTGACAGTAAATTAATTAATTTACGCCGCCATCTGAAAGTTTGCTTATGAACTATCCATATTTATCATTTAATTCGTAATTAAAAAATATTTAGGCGTTTAATCAAAATAAAAACTATCCTATCTCTCAAGCTGGACCATTATACACACACTGAACACAATTTTATTAAGATTGGTTACGTTGTTGCGGAGTTTATCGCGGACAAACATCGTGACACGTGATTTTTATATATATAAGATATATATATATATATATATATATATATATATATATATATATATATATATATATATATATATATATATATATATATATATATATATATATATATATATATATATATATATATATATATATATATATATATATATATATATATATATATATATATATATATATATATATATATATATATATATATATATATATATATATATATATATATATATATATATATATATATATATATATATATATATATATATATAATTTTTTTTTTGTTTTTCCATCTCCGCTTATCACATATAGTCGTTTGGCATCAACATTTTTCCGAAGTTCCGAGATGAAGCCCATTGCAATAGGTAGATTTTTATATGAAATCTACCTAAAAACCCTAAAACAATATCGGATTTAAGACCAATAAGTATCCTATCAACTTTGAGTAAAGCGATTGACATTATTATGAAGGACCAAATAGAGAATTGTCTGCTAACAAACGATTTATTATTTACCGGGTCATAGTACTACTTCTGTCTTACTGAATATTACTGATGATATTAGACGCAACGCGGATGCTAACAAGTTTACTGTTCTGGTACTTTTGGATTTATTACTTTATAGAATTAGCCTTTAATTCTATAAACTTTAAGAAACTATGTAGAAAACTTTCAAGACTTTACAATTTCTCATCATCTGCCTGTAAGTTGATTAATTCTTATTTGTTGGGAAGAACACAAATAGTTGAGATTGGTAGTGTGCAGTCAGATGAAGTGTCATTATATGAAGGTGTACCGCAAGGGTCTGTTTTGGTACCTCTGTTATTTCCACTTTTTGTAAACGATATATCTTCTTGCTTAATGTTCTCTAAGTTTCATATGTACGCAGATGATCTCCAAGTTTATTTGGGTGATGAATTTAATGCAAGGGTTTCTTGTTTGGAAAAGTTGAATGATGACCTTAAGAGAATATTGAAATGGGCACATGATAATGACTTGCTTCTGAATGCCAAAAAACTCAATCTATTATTATTTATAAACATAATTTGTTGAGCAGTAATTTTCCTAATGTTGTAGTGGATAATGAGGTGATTAATTACTCAACTTATGTGCGAAATCTGGGGATTATTGTTGACTCTACACTGTCCTGAGGAACATATTGATACAATATGTAGTCGTGTGTATGGCATTCTTCGTTCTCTATGGAAATTAACGGCATCTACTAGTGTGAAATTGCGGCATAGGCCATTTATGGCTTATGTTTTGCCACATTTTTTGTACTGCGATGTAGTCTTGTTTGGTATGCTTGATAAATGCATGCATAGGTTAAGAATGTTGTTCAATGCTTGTGTAAGATATGTCTTTTCGTTTTGAAAATATGACCACGTTTCGGCTTTTTTTAAACTAATCCTGGGATGTGAAATTGAAAAACACTTTGAATTTCGTACTTGCTTATATGTCCATAAGATTTTAAACAATAAGAGTCCTCCATATCTACATAGTAAACTTATGTTGTCCAACTCTAGGCGAACCGGGCATGTTATACTACCTATAAATAAGTTTCGTATTTTAAACTCCTCATTTTTTGTTCTTGGAGTTAGTATGTACAACGCGTTACTGCTGACTATTTGGTCTTCAAATATTGTGAATTTTGTTCGTCTCTACAAAAAGTATTACAATTTTGAAATATGTTTGAACGAGGATGAATCCTGATTGCTCTATATCATATACATACATGGAATCTGTGTTGTGAAATCTCGTTTGACCTTACTCGGAATGCTGTATATATTTTTAGTTTTACTTAAACTGTATGAAAATTGCACTAATGATCTGTTTGTTAAATGACTGTGGTAATTAATTAATTTTACTGCAAGTTGCAATATGTAATATTAATAAAAATTCATCTTTTCTTATTCTCACTTTTTGACTAGTATAAGAAATTATTAATGTAAATAGAAGCCTATAGAGCTTAATTACAGGAAATAAATTAAATAAATAAATAAATAAATATCTTGGAACAATAATAGATAATAAGTTGAAATTTGATATCCATTTAAATAAAACGTGTAGTAAAATTGCAAAAAAGATTGGCTTCTTAAGCAGGTTACGATCATGTCTTACACAGGAAACAGCAATGTTGCTATTCAATGCTTTGATATTACCACATTTAGATTATTCAGCTAGTATCATATTTTGTTCAAATGTTGAATTAAAGGCAAGGCTCTCAGTCTTGCAAAACAAAGGCATGCGTTCAATACTGAAACTAAATAGTTATACTCTAATAAGTCTGATGCTATCTAAGCTTAAATGGATGAATGTGAAACAACGAATTTGTTTTAAAGTAATTCTTTTTATTTTTAAAATTAAAAACAATATGCTGCCACCTTATTTAAGCAAGAGTCTTCGATATGTCAAGGAATTTACCGGTTATGAATTAAGGAATGCTAATGATTTTAGACTACAAAAATTCAATAAAAGTGCTACAAAAAATTCGGCGATGTACAAAGGTGTTCTTCTGTTCAATCAACTGCCTGATGAAGTTAAAAATATGCAGAATATGTCAACATTTAAAAAAAGCAGTTTCCTTACATATATTACAAAACCACTAAATTTTATACTCTACAAATTTCTATAATTTTTAATGTGTAGCTCTACGTATTGTGCAATAGCGATACTTATTGAGCACGACCAGTAAAAATAACTTCGCCTATTACTATACATTAAGATTCATAACCTTGAGATTCAATCGTCATTTAAAAATCTTCGAATCATTGCTATGTATTGCTTTTAGAGATGGAGCCTAGTTTTGGCAAAATCTTTCCAATAAAGTTTACCCCAGGTTTGTCAGTTACGCCGTTCCCAAGATAATAGTTTTTCAGATAAAAATTCCCAAAATTGGTTAAAATTTTGAATTATAAACAAAACAGACCGTAACGGGATAAATTGAACAAACATAAAAAAACTCAGAGGCGGACTATAAAGAATTATTTATTACATTTTTACAACACAAAAAAAGGTCTCTATGATGACTCGTAAGTCCTTATGTCCTTATGTTATGTTTTATCTATCCCATATTTGGGATATGAGTGTGGTAGTAGAAAAATAATATAAATAATATAAATAGAAAAATTATATTAAATACTTGTTATTGTATGAAATTTGGATGGAAACATTTATTCATTTATTGTAGTATATTTTGTTTTAGGTTTAAGAAAAAATTAATGAATGAAGTTATTTAAATTTACAAATAAAATATATGTATTTGTAATTTGTAAACATATGTGTTTAGATTTGTGGTTTGAATGAAAATATCATAGACATTTGACTCTTGATTTAATAAAAAACGCTTGATACTTTTCATATAATTTATTCCATGATTTTTGTTTGAGGCATTATGATTTGTGGTATTGAAACTGCAGAAGTGTTATGAGATAACTATATCTGTAAGGATTGTAATGTAACCGAACATAGAATCATAAAAAGATTGTAACAATCTATAAGGATTTGAACTTTTAGACGAATTTTTTAATAATACACAAACTATATTGCACCGGATAGCTCAAAAACTACTATGAAAACTCTACCACTAAATTTATACACAAACAGAATCATCACTTGGAAATCTCTTACACTCTGAACTACAGAAAAATGCTATTAATTAACATGAAAATAATTTAATCGAAAACAAAATCAAAAATTATACAAATAAAAATATATAAAATAAGCTTACATTAATATTCCTGATTACTGTTGTTTTCCAATATCATATAAAGTACGCTTTGACGTTTTAATTCATAACAACCTCCATCGCTGTAACAGTTTTTCTTCATCAGCGCCACATATGGATGGATAAAACTACCATCACAAACAAAAACATCATAATATCACCAGTGTGAACAACAATATTTTCTTCATTCACTACAACTGTTCCATCTTCTAGTGTCCTTGTATAACTAACGACACATAATTCCCCTCGACTTTTCATAAGTTGTCCATTTCCAAACATATCACATAAATGTGTTATTATGGTTTTCCATATTATTCACACGTTAGAAAATGAAGAAAATAACACAATAAACTTTTTTTTTCAATCAAAAATGTAGATTCAAAACACACATTCAAAATATTCCGAAAACCAACCCAAACGGATCAAACAATAAATATTAAATCACATCATCCATACCAACATAGACTAGCTGCCTACAACCACATGATCAAAAGATTGAACAATATACCAATGAATGCTGAAAATTATCAAGACGAACTAAACAACATAAAATACATAGCCAGTAAAAACGGATATAAAAATGAAATAATTGACACATTAAATAGAAAATATAAAAACAAGAAAAATTTGCGAACCCTTACAACGTTGAAAAATGAAGAAAACTTAGCAGGGAAAAAATACGTAGGCGTAACATACAATAAAACAACATTCAAAATAATATTTATTTATTTATTTATTTATTCATAATGAACATTACATTAATTTCATACATGTTTTCTTACATTAATTGTTATACTAAATACAAATGTTCATTAGTAGGTGTTATTTAAGAAGTGCAAACGCACTTGTTATATAAAATAACACCGTCAAATTTGTACACTAAAATATAAAATTCAACGTTGTGAGGAGAATAATTAGGATTAAAACAGGATTAGGATTAAGACAGGAATTAAAATAAAATTTGGTGATTAAACATGAATGAATTTAACTTAACTGGAATCGTGTGAGCTTACGTATTGACAAGTATAACTAGACTCTATTGTATAGATACTCGATGTTATCTTGACTTAAAAGCCAAACTTTTAGATTTTTTAGAAATATTTTTTCGGAATGTGACGTTTTGACACAATTGGGCAATACATTAAACAAGAAGGGTGCTATAAAGTAGAATGAACGAAGACAGTATTCCTTTCGTGTAAAAGGAACAACACAATTATAAGCATTACGCAAAGAGTAAGGCCTATCTATATTTGGAATTATATAGCCACTTCTTGAATAAAATATTTTTAAAACTTTGTAGATAAAAATGTAGCGGAGAGGAAGTATATTTGACAAACGAAACAACGGTAGTGAAGATTCAAAGCGACATTTGAAATTAATTACTCTAATAGCATGTTTTTGAGCAATACTTAGTGGTGCAACATTGTTGTAATAGTTACCACCCCAAACACTGATACCGTACTCTAGTTGAGAATGAAAAAGCGAAAAATACAAAGACCTCAGTAAATTTCTTGGACATACCGATCTTAATATATACAATTTTCTTATAATGCATAGAAGTTTACCTTTTGTTGTTGAGATATGCTGCCTAAATTTTAGCTTTTGGTCGACTAGAATCCCTAAATATTTATAAACTGAGACGCTTTCAATTTTAACACAATTCTCATTGCAATTAAAACCAGGGCAATCAAGCGAATGACTAACATAAACATTTGGTAAGGAGTTTATATGAATGGGTTCATTTTTCATTCTGAAATTTATAAATTTACTTTTTGGACTAAGGACCATATGATGGATATTAAACCATTTTCTAAGTAGAAATAAGTCAGATTGTATTAGATATGGAATGACATTAGGATCAAACGAAGAGTAAGAAAAAGCTGTATCATCGGCAAAACTTGTCAGCTTCCCAAAAAACTTAAGTTTGCACAAAGAGTTAACATAAATCTAGAACAAAATTGGCCCAATTACTGAACCCTGAGGGACACCAGTATGTAGTGTAACTACAGAGCTTTTAAGGTCATTAATTTTTACTTCTTGACTTCTTGATTTTAGGTACGATATAAACCAGTCTAGGACGATTCCCCGAAAACCAGCCCGTTCTAATTTTTCAATCAAAATCTCATGATCTACTGTATCAAAAGCACCTTTGATATCTATAAAAAGCCCTGTAAGATTTTTGCCCTTATTCAATTCTCGAAAAATGTTGCATATAAAATTTAGAAGTGCATCTTCCGTGCTCATGCCTTTCCGGTATCCAAATTGCACATTACATAGGAAACCAGTACTCTCAAGAAAATCTAATGTTCTTTTTTTAACAATTTTTTCTAATATTTTAGAGAAAACTGGCAGAAGGGATATTGGTCGATAATTGGAGATATCAGAAGTTTTACCTGATTTATGCAAGGGAAGCACAATTGCCCGTTTCATCGATAATGGAACCACACCACTCGATAAACTTAAGTTACAGATATAAGTAAAAGGCTCAACTATATTATGACATACGTTTTTTGACGTTTTGTGACGACTGCAGTAGATTTTATATAGGCCAGACGGGGCGGTCCTTCAAAAAAAGATTTATCGAGCACACCAATGAAATTAACAGAAGCGATCCAAAATCCAAATATGCCCAACATTTGAAAATAGAAAAACACAAATACACCAACATATCAACACGAATTTAACCATATTACATAAAAAAAGAAAAGGACAACATCTAGATAGATTGGAAGAAATAGAAATATATAAACATAAAAACAATAACAACATTTTAAATGATAAAATCAACACTAAAACTAACAAAATATATGACATAATAATAAAAAACAGCCGTTGAAATAGTATATAAGTAATAGTTTAAGCAAAAATTGTAATAATAATTTAAGAACTGAGGATGACGTAAGTCGAAATCGATATTCTATAAAATAAAAAATAAAAAATAAAATCCAAATTGTTACTATAAGGAAGTTTATATTATTATTAATAAAATAAAATTAAAAATAAACAGTAAAAAGTATATTTTTAAATATTGCATTTTAATTTTAATATCACATTAACATTAACATAGAACCTTCGAACATCAAGTGATTTTCCTAATGATGCTAAAAATATTATGCAAAATAAGAATATCGTACATGGTGACAATATAGTTTTAGAAAATGATGAAAGTTTGAACGAATAAACTCATTTTTGTTCCTCTGCTTTTAATTTATGATTCGCTTTTTGTCACAATAATCAAAATAAATCACTAATTTACAAATATGGCTTCTTTTCTTTTCAATGATTTTGAACCAATAAATTTCTTGATTAAACAACATCATAACTTAACACAAAAAAAACAATCATAATTTTTTATAACATTTTTTTCCACAAAATTTGATTTTTATTTATATATCAAAAAACTTAAACAATTATTGTAATAATTTAAACAAACTTTTTATTTTAATCATTTGATTTTCAAAATTATACTAACTTAAAAAAAACTTAAACAATTGTTATAAGAATAAATTAAATTAAATTTTAACATACATTTAATAAAATTTTATTTTTTATAACACATATTGTTTTTTTCAATTTACAAATTATACTGTACTACGATCTAAAACATTTTGATCGTTTTATATCATATTTGTATCTATGTATAGCCACAATTTTCGTATACAACCAGTTCATTTTTTTATTCTATCAAAACTTGTGTTTAATCTAAATAAAAACAGTGGTATAGATAAACGTCTCTTTTTAAGGCAATTGGAGAAAATTAATAAAATTATAATTGAGTTTGAAAATTATTATTTTCAGAGTGAGAACTGAAACAGTCCGCCGTCACAAATCAATACATTTTAAAATATAACAAAAACTGAGTAAAACAATCATACATTTGTAAAGTTTATTTTTAAAGCTTTACCTAATTTTAAATAGCTTTCTGTAGAAGCCATTCAAACTGTTAGTTTAGATTAAATATGTTGTAGGTGAATAACTATAAATCAAGCGAAAATCAGTGGAGCGAAAGGGTAGGTAAAATCCGAAATTCTACGTCCGCGCCGTGCTACCTGGGTAACGCTAACAGAATTAGGTTGGTGTAGCTGAGAGGGGCAGAGTAAATACTGCTTATACTCAATGATTCTGCACCATGGCGAGTCATTAGCGCCATAAAACCAATGCAACTCAAGCGTCTGTTCTCCATGTTAGGGGCGGCTTGGAGCGGGCATCTGTCTTGGATCAAGCGGCTTGCTATATAAATGTGTAGAAAGCACCTGTTCTCCATGTTAAGGGCGGCTTTCAGCGGGCGTCTGTCTTGGATCAAGCGGCTCGCTATACAAACGTGTAAAAAGGTTGTTTTTGGTGACCTTAAGATGCAGAACGAACCCATTCACGAAAATTTGGCTTGGGCGAAGGGCTAACACCCCATTTCCGCAAAAAAATTATTGTCATGAATTCTGCACACAGACCTCGG
>OY856188.1:85042139-85090639 GCA_963693315.1 Diogma glabrata | reverse complement strand
TAAAAATTTTGCAAAAATTATTACAAAATCAAAAATACAAACTTTTTTCAAAATTCCAAAAATATTTCAAAAACTATAACAAATTCAAAAATTTCCATGTCCAATTTCATTTTCAATTACATTTACGTCATAAAAACAGCTACATTTTTTTGACACACTTGACAACTTTTGACACACTTGACAAAATTTTTTGACAAACTTATAATGCCATAATTCTCAATAATAATAAAATTTCATTTCAAACAAGATTTTATTTTATTTTTTTCCAACAAATTGGGTAAAAAAATAAATAAAAATCTTTCTTTTGACACACTTGACAACATTTTTTTGACAAACTTATAATGCAATAATCTAGATTTTGCTCTCCCATACCAATCACGACCATCAAGATTTCTCCAAATTCAATGTTCCTACTCGTAATCACTTAAAATGAACATTTTTTAAGCAAAAAATATGCAAATTTCCTTGTTTTGACACACTTGACGATTTTTTTTACACACTTCCGTTACAGTTATCGAACACAGCGTCCTTTCGGCTCTTTCCATTGAGTAAACCTATTATCTGAAAAAAAAAAATTTTCAAATCCGTCCAGCGGTTTTTTAAATTTCGTAGGTTGTGACGGCCGGACGGTCGGGCCGGCAGACAGACATACATTTTTTTTGCTTTTTTAGAATCAGTAGGTCCTAAAACGTCGAAAAATACCAATAAAAGTGGGGGTAAGAATTTCACTTTGACCTCATGAATGTAATACTTAGGTCTTTCAGACCGAAGTAATAGCTAATTTCAATTTCAGTTGGTCCGGTGGTCACATGACGTTTAATTCAAGAACTTTGTCGAATTTTGACAAGCAAAGCTTCGAGAATGTGCAAAATTTTGTCGAATAATGGTCTATATGATCCAACCTCAGTTAATCCAATGTTTACGGAGCCAAATTGAGAGAAACAACAATTTTAAAGGACAAATATAAAATTTATTATCTTTTCATCGTTTAAGTCCAAAACGATGGAAAGGACTTAAACGATGAAAAGATAATAAATATTAAATCGTCCAATTAAATATTAAAAAATAAATATAAAATTCTTACAAAATCAAAAATTGAAATTTTTTTCAAAATTCTGAAGATATAATAATATTTTGGAATAATATTCCAAAAATTCTTAAAAATTCAAACTTTTTCCAAGATTCTAAAAATATTGCAAAAATTATTACAAAATCAAAAATTAAAACTTTTTTCAAAATTTTAAAAATTATAATAAAATCAAAAATTTAAAATTTTTCAAAATTCTAAAAATTTTCCGAAAATTCTTACAAAATCAAAAATTGAAACTTTTTCCAAAATTCTAAAAATTATATACATTCAAAAATTCTATTTTTTCAAAATTCTAAAAATATTGCAAAATATATAACAAAATAAAAAAATGAATCTTTTTTCAAAATTCCAAAAATATTTCAAAAAATAAAATTCTAAAAATATTACAAAAATTATAACAAAATCAAAAATTGAAACTTTTTTCAAAATTCCAAAAATTAGAATAAAATCAAATATTTAAACTTTTTCTAAATTCCAATATAATATTCCAAAAATTCTTAAAAATTCAAACTTTTTCCAAAATTCTAAAAATATTGTAAAAATTATTAATTAATTATATATATATAAAATTCAAAAATTCTATTTTTTTCAAAATTCTAAAAATATTGCAAAATTTATAACAAAATCAACAAATGAATCTTTTTTCAAAATTCCAAAAATATTCCAAAAATTAGAATAAAATCAAATATTTAAACATTTTCTAAATTCCAATTATATTCGAAAAATTCTTAAAAATTCAAACTTTTTCCAAAATTCTAAAAATATTGCAAAAATTATTACAAAATCAAAAATTGAAACTTTTTTCAAAATTCTAAAAATAAATATAAAATTCAAAAATTGTTTTCAAAATTCTAGAAATATTCCAAATATTCTTACAAAATCAAAAATTGAAAAATTCCAAAAATATTCCAAAAATTAGAATAAAATCAAATATTTAAACTTTTTCTAAATTCCAATAATATTCCAAAAATTCTTAAAAATTCTAACTTTTTCCAAAGTTCTAAAAATATTGCAAAAATTATTACAAAATCAAAAATACAAACCTTTTTCAAAATTCCAAAAATATTTCAAAAACTATAACAAATTCAAAAATTTCCATGTCCAATTTTATTTTCAATTACATTTACGTCATAAAAACAGCTACATTTTTTTTCCAAAAAATTGGCTAAAAAAATAAATGAAACCACTTTTTGACACACTTGACATTATTTTTTTGACAAACTTATAATGCCATAATTCTCAATAATAATAATAAAATTTCATTTCAAACAAATATTTAATTTTATGTTTTTCCAAAAAATTGGGTAAAAAAATAAATAAAAATCTTTCTTTTGACACACTTGACAACATTTTTTTGACAAACTTATAATGCAATAATCTAGTTTTTGATCGCAAACCAATCCCGACCATTCAGATTTCTCCACAATCTTTGTTCCTACTCATTATCACTTAAAATGAACGTTTTTTAAGCAAAAAATATGCATATTTCCTTGTTTTGACAAACTTGACGATTTTTTGACAAACTTCCGGTACAGTTATCGAACACATCGTTCTTTCGGCTTTTACCATTAAGTGGACCTATTTTTAGAATTCAAAATTTTTCAAATCCCTTCAGCCGTTTTCTAGATTTCGTCGGTTGAGACGGACGGCCGGCCGGCAGACAGACATACATTTTTATTTTGCTTTTTTGGAATCAGCATAGGTCCTAAAACGTCGAGAAATACCAAAAAAAAATGGCGGTAAGAATTTCCCTTTTAGCTCATGAATTTCCCTTTTAGCTCATGTAATACTTAGGTCTTTCAGGCCGAAGTAATTCTGAAACGAAAAAACTGCAAAACTAAAAAATACTTACATATTACGTTCTTCAATTCCACAAAAAAAATTAAAGATGTTTGAAATAGTTATTTGTGTAACTAGTGCAAAAAGTGCACATTTGTTTCACGACGCATGAAGTTTGCAGCTCGAGACGAAGTCTAGACCAATTATTGTCAATTATTGTGTTAATACTGTAAAGGTTTTTTATGGTTGTGAATGTAATAAAATGTTAATGTTGAGAACTTCTAAAATTACTTGCCTTTAGTGCATGATGTTCTTTATAAAAAGACAAAAGGTTTTAGATTTAATACATATATTTTTACACGAGCAAATTATAAACGTTTGTGTACATAAAGAAAGAAAGAAGTAAGATGACGTTATACATAAATGTCAATGTTTATTTAATGCAACACTAATTTAATAATAAGTGCGTTCAATGTTTAATTGCAAAGCTAATCTTTAGATATTAATTTTATAGATATTAATTTATTCAACACTCCTCTTCAATTAAACAATCCACAATTTCTTGTTAACAGTTGAATTCGTGATGCTGGTAACGGTTTTGTCATCAAGTCAGCTAACATCTCTTCCGTAGGACAATATTCACATTTTACGGTTTTTCTGTCAATATGATCCTTTACGAAGAACTTCTTTGTATCGATATGTTTAGAACGATTCGATAATTTTTCGGTTTCAATGAGTTTGAGACAACTTTGATTATCCTCATAAATAACAGTAGGATGCTCAAACTTTTCTCCAAGTTCCTCCAATAAACGACGAATCCAAATAACTTCCTTAGAAGCCTCAGATAAGGCCATAAATTCAGCTTCTGTTGACGACAATGCGACACACGTTTGCTTTTTGCTGCACCAATCCACTACGCCACCACAAACAAACATCATATATCCAGTATTGGATTTACGATCATGTTTATTTTCTGCCCAATTTGCATCTGCATATGCAACAAATAAATCATCAAACTGCGTTGTGCTCAATCGTAAATTAAACTCCTTAGTACCCTTGAGATACTTTAACACTCTTTTTAGTTCGACCCAATCAGTTTGGCTTGGTTGAGTAACTTTCTGTGCCAAAATTGATACACTTGCTGCAATATCGAATCTTGTGTTTACTGCAATATATAGTAAACAACCAACAAGTTTTCGATATTCTTCATTGTCTTTAAGCAAAATGATTTCACCATTTTCTTTGCCATGACCAATACTTAGTGGCAATTTTGAGTCTTTGGCGTCTTTTAATCCGAATTGTTCGACCAATTGTTTTATATAATTAGTCTGGTTTATCATATAATTTCCACCTTTATCTCGTGTTATTTCCAAACCGAGATAATACTTAATGTTTCCTAAATTTTGAATTTTAAATTTATTGTTCAAGATTTTTATCGTATTATCAATTGCTTCTTTTGATTTACAGAAGATTAACATATCATCAACATAAACGATAATATAAATCGATAAACCATTCTCCTCTTTAATATATAAACAGGGGTCTGCTTTACATTGATTGAAGTCAGATGCCAATAGGAATTCGTGTAAGGCTTGGTTCCATGATCTCGCAGCCTGCTTCAAACCATAAAGACTCCTTTTTAAAATACAAACTTTTTCTTCATTTCCTTCACTTATAAATCCTGGTGGTTGCTTCATGTATATAACCTCTTCCAAATTTCCATTAAGAAACGCTGTTTTTGCATCTATATGCACGACATGCCACCCATTTTTATTTGCCAATGATAATAGAATCCGAAAAGTTGTCAACCTTGCAACTGGTGCAAATATTTGACCATAGTCTGATCCATATTTTTGGGAAAATCCCTGTGCAACTAATCTCGCCTTGTATCGTGTCACACTCCTATTTTCATTTGTTTTAATTTTGTAAACCCATTTGCATCCAATAGCTTTCTTAGATATGGGTAAATCAGTTAATTCCCATGTTCCATTATCATGGAGAGATTTGATTTCATCTTCCATCGCTTCGATCCAATTTTCACGATCATTACTGGTCACAGCTTGATTATACGACTTCGGTTCAGTAGAAATTGCTATGTTAATTTCTTCAATTAATCTCACCGGTGGAACACCTTTGTTGACACGCTCTAACCTCCTTAGTGGAACCTCTGGAACAATATTTGTTGGTTCACCTTCATCGATAAAAATTTCATCATTGTTTTCCAAATTTGCTGTAAATTCTGAAACGATTTGTGTAGTTTCAGAAGATATCACATCCTTTACACAGCTATTTGGCCACACATCAGTTTTGCTGACAAATTTGACGTCACGGCTACTAACCAATTTATCAGTCGATGGTACATAAATGCGATAAGCTTTCGACGAGTCATCATAGCCCATTAAGTTTCCAGCTATTCCAGTCGAATCAAGTTTTCGTCGCTTCTCAGTTGGTATGTGAACAAAACATTTCGCACCAAACATCATAAAATGCTTTACGTCGGGTTTAACACCATTCCATATTTCATATGGTGTTTTTTCAATACATCTTGCTGGCAAACGATTTTGTATATCATTCGCCATATTCACCGCTTCACCCCAAAACTTTTTCTCATGCTGACCCTCAAGCAACATACACCTGGCCATTTCAATCAATGTCGGATTTTTGCGCTCAGCAACACCATTTTGAGATGGGGAGTATGGTGCAGTTCGTTGATTAGCTATTCCCTCCTTCGCCAAATATTCCAAAAATTCGTTGCTTAAATACTCTCCACCACGATCAGAGCGAATGCACTTAACCTTTTTACCAAATTTGGTTTTTCCGAATTCCACAAATTCTTTAAATTTGCTAAACACCTCACTTTTATTTTTCAACAGAAAAATCGTTGTATATCTTGATTTATCATCGATAAATGTCAATATGTATCGTTTTCCTGATGGTGAAATAGTTTCCATCGGACCGCAAACATCTGAGTGTACGAGATCCAAAACAGCACTAGATCTGTTTTTAGATTCCTTTGGAAATTTAATACGTGTTAATTTTCCTTCTAAACAAACCTCACATTGATTACTATTGCACTTATCGTTACATTTTATAATTTCAATGCCTTGAACCAAACCATTAGACTGCATACTTTTGACCACTTCAATGTCTCTATGACCAAATACTTTATGCCAAAAATGCACACAACCTACAGTCTTATGTTCTCGAACTAAATTTGCCACATGTGATTTACGTAATTTGTATAAATTACCAGTTTTATCACCAATTGCAATTTCTTTGGTTCCACTTTTGTCCAATATAACACAGGAATTTTCATCAAAATTTACTTTAAATCCTTGAGTTGTTAATTTACTCACCGATAGTAAATTTCCACCTGCTTCAGGCACATATAAAACATTACACACTTTAACTGAAGATACTTCATTTTTTGCATTCAAAACATTCATGCAAATTGTTCCAATGCCCTTTGATAATAATACTTGATCGTTGAGTACGTGTACTTTGTCATGGTTTTCTTTCGAAAAATCAATGAACTCATTTTTCGAATTTACAATATGACATGTTGCACCGGAATCAATTAACCAGCCATCTTTTATTGATGACGTCATAAACAAATATTCATCCGCGGCACTGGCAACCACATTTGCCTTTTGTTTTATAGCACTATTTCCACCACTCGCACTTTTATGTTTCAGCCATTCTTTATACTTTGGACATTTTTGACGAAAATGCCCTGGCTGCTTACAGAAGAAACACGACTTTTCTTTTGTTGTCTTATTATATGATTTCACGTTTAAAGCTGTTTCTTCACCTATCATCGCTTTTTCTTTTCGACGACGATATTCTGCTATAATCTTTTCCGTAACGGTTCTCGCATTCAATTGTCCATCTGACCTTGCTTCCAACGCCGTAACCAGTCCATTATAACTATCTGGTAAAGAACCAAGCAAAGCAGCGCTTTTGAAAAATTCGGGATCCATGTCGCCCAACGAAAATAATCTCTGAAACAATTCAGTCATTTTCGTAACATGTTTTTCAACATCACCGCCTTCACACAGCTTCTGCATCATAATCTGTCGTATGATATAAATTCTATTGCTCGGTGTATCTTTCTCATAAATTTTCTTCAATGTATCCCACATTTCCTTAGCAGATTTGCAATCTCTAATGTGATGAATTTGCATGTCATCAACATTTAAACCAATTGTTGTTTGAGCCTTTTGATCACTTTTAGTCCACGCACTTGTCACTGGATCAGGTTTTTGATCCTCGACCGTATCCCAAATTCCTTTTTCTATTAACAATAATTTCAATTTATATCTCCAAAGAAAATAATTATCACCATTCAATTTTGTTATGGTGTATTTTGTTTCAATTGAGTCAGCCATTTTAAAAATTATTTTCTTTTAAAACACACGCACTAAATAGTTAGTTTTTACATGAAAAACAATACTGTTTCCACCAAATATTTACACTTTAACAAGCCTGGGTCCATAAACTGTTGAGAACTTCTAAAATTACTTGCCTTTAGTGCATGATGTTCTTTATAAAAAGACAAAAGGTTTTAGATTTAATACATATATTTTTACACGAGCAAATTATAAACGTTTGTGTACATAAAGAAAGAAAGAAGTAAGATGACGTTATACATAAATGTCAATGTTTATTTAATGCAACACTAATTTAATAATAAGTGCGTTCAATGTTTAATTGCAAAGCTAATCTTTAGATATTAGTTTTATAGATATTAATTTATTCAACAGTTAATACCTCAATTGCATCTATAAAAATATATAAACGAAATAAAAACAATTTTCTTAATTGGGATGACCACGTTTCAAAAATTTGTTCCAAGGTTTACACGACTTTGAGCAAACTTCGGTTGTGTGCAAGTTATACGCCCTGTGATATTAGATTAAAACTAGTCCAATCATTAATAGTTCCGCATCTAATATATTGTGCTCCTATTTACGCTGGATGTTCAGAGGCCGGCTGGAAAAAACTTAATGTTGCTTATAACTCTTGTGCTAGGTATATATATAATAAAAAGATGGGTGAATCGATTTCACACTATTCTAAATTGATTTTGAGTTGCTCTCTCCGTAACTACCTAGATTTTATTTCGTTGCTTTTTTTATATAAATTAATCAACTTAAAAAATAATTAAAAAACTTTTTAATATTTAATTTTATTCCACAATATTTTATTTATTTCACTAGTACTTTCGCTTATAGCATCTTCAGGTGATTAGAACTTAAAAAAAACGAACTATTTGTATGAAAAGATAAATCTATCTAGATCGACCAGGACACTAAATATAAATTTACCAATTAATTGCAATTCTAAAGCCCGACAATCGTCCTTTTTCGTTCATGCTATTAAAGTTTGGAATTCATTGGATCATAGCATAAAGTCTGCTGGCTCTTTTGGAACATTTAAAAGACTGTCATTTGAATTTCTATCTTCCAAAGCCTAATCCAAACTGTAACTTTACTATCGGAGTCAGAATATAATATATCTAGTTACTCTTTGTCGAGCATAAATAGATAGTAAATTAAATAAATAAAAAAATTAACAAATAAGTAATTATAGATGAATGTCGATTAATAGATAAATAAAGACATGAATTCATTAATTAATAAATATAAAATCACACATGATCTGGGAACCTACTAATCATATATATGGAATGAAAAACAATTGTATGTGCCAACTGAGGGAAATAAGTGATGGTGAAGTATGAAAACTATATTTGCAATTATCGTTTATTTTAAAATTGCACTAATTATTAATTATTAAAATAATTTAATTTAATTATCATAAATAGAGCTTAGCTTAGTTTTTTTTCGGTTCTATTGTGTTTATCTTTTTCATTAGTTTAACCTGTTTTGCTATGTAAATAAATTTTAAATGTATTGCGTTTTGCTGGTAATTTTAAGTTTACATTACTTTCTTGTTTATTAAGTATACAATTTACACCATCTTGAATTCTAAAAATATTATATAATTGAAAATATACATAAGAAAATTTACTTGCCTGCAAGTAGATTGTAAAAAGGCTACGCCTTAGATGTATATATGCTGATTTAATTTGAAATAAATAAAATGTAAAAAAAAAAAAAAAAAAAAAAAAAATATGTTTTACATTCAAGAAATAAAATTTATTTACTAAGCAAGTGTTATGTTACCTCTCTCTCTCTGGCGTTTACATCCCATGGAGGGATTTTGCCGTCTGTGCAATCAGCTTCCAATTATCTCGTTCCATGACCAGTTGACCCCAGTTTCGACATCCTATATCACGAAGGTCTTGGATGATGTCATCACGCCAGCGTTGTCTAGGTCTTCCTCTTCGACGAACACCAGCTGGTTGTTGTTGGGACGCTTTTTTTATCATTCTATCCAATGGAGCCCTTTCTACATGACCAAACCATCTAATCCGGTTAGATTTAATGAATCCGATTACATCACAGCCTCCAAGAAGCTGTCTGATTTCGTGATTCATTCGGATTCTATACTGATTTTCAGCAACTTTACATGGACCATAAATTGTTCGTATGACCTTCCTCTCGAAAGTTGATAAAATTCTACAATCGGAGGAAGTCAGTGTCCAGCTTTCACTTCCAAATGTAAGCACAGGTCGAATTAATGCTTTGTAAAGTGTGAGTTTACACGACCGCGAAAGATGTTTTGATCGCAGAAGTTTTGAGTATGCGTAGAAAACTCTGTATGCGGCAGAGACACGGGCTTTGATATCTGCCTGCATGTCATTTGACGATGTTATTACAGACCCGAGGTATTTGAAGTTTTCCACGCGTTCCACTTTATAGTCGCCAGTATCCAGATTTCCGGGAGGTATGTTCTTAGATGTTGTTAACACTTTGGTTTTGCCGGTGTTGATGCATAATCCAAGTCGTTTAGCATTTCTTTCAAGCTGAGAGAGACTATCCTTAATATCGCTTGTTCTACGTCCGAGAAGCACAATATCATTATGTTACCAGTTTTGAAAATAAATTTGTAACTTTGTGAATGGTACATGAGTTTTGATGATAACGAAAAACAAAAATTAATTGAAAAAGTTCATGATGTTGTTACCGTATGAGATGCTAAACACAAAATTATCTAATTCTATCTGTAAAAATTAATCGTCAAGTCCGTTTATGAAATTTTCGTGCAGTGACTTTATTATGTATTGCTTTTTTCTGGAGGAACGGATTATTTTCTGCTTGATATAATAAAACCTTTAATTAGCCATCAGGATAAACGAAGATGTGAAATAAAACATGAAGAAGACAACATTGAAGTAACAAATTAATGTAAGCTTTTAATTGAATTTTAATTTATATAATTTTTGATTTTTTTTTAAATAAATTATTTTTCATGTTAGCAATTAATAGTTTTGTTAAATTATCCATTATATGATTCATAATATAAGAGATTTCCAAGTGTAATCAATTTGTTTGTTATAAATTCAGTGTTCCGGCGTAATATTACAGTATTCATATATTTTTCTGAGCTTTCCGGTGTAATGTAATATTATAATTTCGTCTAAAAGTTCGATTATTTTACAATATCTATGGGCCTGTCACAAAGAGCAACATCCTTGCAATGACACTTTTTCAACGATATAGAACCAGCTAGAGACATAAGGAGAACTACGCCCCAAATCGAGTACTAAATCGAAAGCTATAAGTCGCTGCCGAAGAGGCTCAACAGCCGCGCAGCACCAGATCCATCCTAGCGAACTAAGATCCGGTTAGTCACGCATCCTAAACAATTACATGAGTAGAGTTGATCCGGAAACTGTTGGCAAGTGTCCAGCATGTGAGGGCACGCCGGACGTTGTTGAAAACTTATTCAATTGTCCTAATAATTGAACCAACTTGAGCAAGAGACATTTATAACACCGCCCAAAGCCAGTAACAGAGTTCTCGAGCCTGGACATAGAACCAGAGGATTAGCACCCGCTGCTACAACAACAACAGAGTTGAACCTGAAAGTCCTGGAAATATAACTAACTTGACGAAGGAAGATTTGTGGTACCGCCCAAGGGCAGTAGCAGAGTTCCTGAACCTGGAAATGGAGCCGGATGATTAGCTTAGCACCAAACACATCGCTAGAACAACAACAACAAATTGATTTGAATTCAACTATCTTATTAATTGTAATATATTAATAAATATTACTTCGGTTTTGAAAAAAACAAAATATTTAATTCACGAGCCAAAAGTGAAATTCTTACCCCCACTTTTTTGGCATTTCTCGACGTTTTAGGATCTACTGATTGTAAAACAGCAAAAAATGTATGTCTGTCTGCCGGCCGTCACAACCGACGAAATCTCGAAAACCGCTGGAGGAATTTGGAAATTTTTTTTAATAAAAATAGGTATACTCAATGGGAAGAGCCGAAAGGACGATATGTTCGATAACTGTACCGGAAGTGTGTCAAATAAATCGTCAAGTGTGTCAAAACAAGGAAATTTGCACATGTTTTGTTCAAAACGTTCATTTTGAGTGATAATGAGGTAGTAACCGTAAATTTAAAGAAATCTTGATAGTCGGGATTGGTATATGTGAGACCAAAAACTAAGATTATTGCATTATAAGTTTGTCAAAAAGTTATTGTCAAGTGTGTCAAAAGAATGATTTTCATTTATTTTGTTACCCAATTTTTGTGAAGAAAAATTAATTATTTGTATGACATGAAAATTGAAATGTTCATCACATGAAAATGGACATGAAAATTTTAGATTTTATTATAATTTTTAGAAGTTGGAATTTTGAAAAAAGTTTGTTTTTTTGATTTTGTTGAGAATTTTGGAAAAAAGTTTGAATTTTTGGAATATTTTTAAAATTTTGAAAAAAGTTTCAATTTTTGATTTTGTTATAATTTCTAAATATTTTTAGAATTCTGAAAAAAGTTTGTATTTTTGATTTTTTTATAATTTTTGCAATAATTTAAATTTTTTGAATAAATTTAAATTTTTGATTTTGTAATAACTTCTGGAATATTTTTAGAATTTTAAAAAAAGTTTAAATTTTAGATTTTATTATAGTTATTGGAATATTTTTAGATTTCTGAAAGATTTCTGAATTTTTGATTTTGTGATATTTCTCGAAACGCTAAATGGAGAGGTTTTTGAGTATTTTGCTGAGTGTATCATCTTTTCACTAAATTATGTTAATATATGGTCTGTTATAATTTTCCGGCAACGAATTGATGTTTGTGTTAGTTTTGTAATCAATGTCTAAACAGAGATAAAATACATGTACTTTTACAAAGAGTTTTATGTTTGATATACATCGCTAAATACAATGTCCTCACAAAAGTTTTATGCCGAAAACTATATCAAAATCCTTAACCAAAACCGAAGTTTTGATATCTCAGAGCTGTGAGATTTCAGCCCCTTCATATTTTTATTTTAAATTTTGTTATATGATATTGTTACGATTACAGAAAAATCTAGACGATTACGGTCACTTCTAGGAAAATCAAATCAACAAAATACTACAACAAATTAATGAAATGAATGGTGTTGTTGTTGTACTTCTTAGAACTTGGGTCGACTTGAATGATTTTATGAATAAAATCAGCATAACGTAAATTAATCGAATATTCTACTGTTTTCTCAAGGTTTCTAAAAAGTGACCTCGAATGATCTAGATAATGCAAAATCGTATAAAAAGAAAGATGTCTTTCAAGACAGAGCTAGTTTTATTTTAAACCTGCGATAGTGAAGTTAAAATTATAAAAGTGATCTTTAAATTAGTTTTTGTGAATAAAGTTTTAAGTGTTATTGAATAGAAATATTTTGTGTATTATTTTGAACGTTGTTACTGGAAATGTCTACAATCAATCGTTGGAGTTTCTGAAGCTGTTAAAGAATATTCTAGTTAGGAATATTGTTTTCCTGTGGTTGTGGAACAATTAAGGTGTTAAATACTTAATAAAACCTGGTGTTTGTGCTTACTAATCAGTGATCGAACTCTGAAGAGATTTGGGAATCGCGTTTATCGAATTGTGAGTTAGGCCAATTCGAAGTAAGGTTAGAAAAACGTAACATTGGTGACATCAGCGGATTAGTGAGCTGTTTAAAATGGTTTTCTTAAGTGAATTGAAGGTTCCTGAGTTGAAGAAGGAACTAGAACAACGTGGATTGGCAACAACCGGCAACAAAACTGAATTGACGCTAAGGCTTCGAGAAGCTATGGAAGCTAGTGGAGTAGTTGTGGAAAGTTACTAGTTTGGAGTGATTAGTACAAATAATGATCTAGTGGCAGCAGATGAGGAGAAAAGTTTTGTTGTAGAAACAACAACAAAATTGCCATCTGGAAACTGCGATTTTACGCAGTTAATGGCTATGATGCAACAGATGAATTTAAACATCAGTCAACAGATGGTTGCCAATAAAGAAGAAATAAATCAGCAATTAAATACAGTAAATTTGAATATAAATCAAAAATTGGATGATGTAAATACAACACTGGCTACAAACCGTAACGAAATAAGCCAGATAAAGGAAGAAATTAGTCTCAACATCAATCAACAGTTAGAAGCAATAAACACAAACATTGCTATGAGTTGCGATGAAGTCAAACAAATCATGGACGAGAAACTTCTACAAATGGCAACAGCATTCGATGAAACAGTCGAGAAGATACAAAATGATATCCAAGAATTAGAACATACAGTGCTTGACGAAAACATAAAGGTATACTTTCCAAAGTTGATGATTTCGAAAAACGGTTGCAGGATGTTGAAACAGCTAAAGTGACTTCCCAGGTGGTACACCAAATATGCAAACATTAAACTAAAGCCACCATCATATGACGGTACCACATCTTTCGGCATCTTTAAGTTCCAGTTTGAGACAGCAGCAGACCAGAATTTTTAGAACGCCGAAAATCGTCTTGCTGCATTAAAAGTTGCGCTTAAAGGTGAAGCAGCTGAAGCACTACAGACAGTACCAGAAAACGACCGAAAAAGTTATGCTGAAGTGATGGATGCATTAAAACGTAAATATGGTAGCGACCATAAAAAGGAATTATACAGAATCGAGTTAAAAGGTCGCTTGCAACGGAATGGGGAAAGCCTTCAGGACTATTCATCGGCAGTGGAACGGCTAGTACATTTGGCTCACTCAAATACTCCACCGAGTTTTATGGAGAAGATGAAGATAGAGGCGTTTACTGATGGTATTCGTTATCCAGAAACACAAAAAGCAGTAATGTTGTCGCCAAAAGCAACATTCGCAGAAACTATTGCTTATGCCTTGACAAATGAAACTGCACAAGCTATCATAAACCATCAATTAAAATACGCCGGGTAGAGTTGGCTGATGATAACAATTACAAGCCCAGAGCACGAGAAAGTATTCGAAGTGATAGAATACGATGCTGGTTATGTGGCAAGTTGGGCCATATTCCGAGAGAATGTCGAGATATTAGAAGGAAAAGAGCAAGATCAGCATCGCTTATGCAGCGTCGTCCAGCAGAAGAATGAGTGCAGGCTAGAGCGGCCGATGGAATTGGATCGCAGCAGTTAAACTACACCGAGTCAGCCTAAAGGGGCGTAAGCGGAAGCCAGCTTACGCCCCTTTAGGCTGACTGAGAACCGATTGCCCCATAACCTTCATCCACGTATCGAGATTGACTAGGGGAGGTGACAGCCTTACTGTTAGGGCTAATATTGATGGAAAAAGTTGTGTCATCACGTTAGATACGAGAGCAACAAATACAATTGTCCGCACTGATGTTATGAAAGGGAAAATAAAACCAGCAGGAAGATACCGAATGCAGACAGCTACTGGCGAAAGTGCAGGTATTAAAGGAAAGAAAGTGGTCAACTTTGAAATCGGGAATACTCACTTTCAACATGAAGTGGTTGTAGATGACATTGTGGATGAAGTCATCCTGGGAATGGACTTCATGAGGCCAAATGGATTCGTTATTTATGCTGGAAAAGGAGTACTCACATACGGAAATGTTGAGTATGTGAGTACTCCAGTTTAATGGCGAGGATTCAAATTGTGTTCGTCGAATAATATTAGATCACAGAGAAAAGGTGCCACCCCAATCAGAAACAATCATTTGGGGAAAATTGGAAGGAGGTTCTGGGTCACCCAGATTGTGGGTTGTGGGTTGTGGAAGCCAACAAAGAACATCAAAATTGTAAAGAAGTCATTATAAGGAAAACCTTAGTTAGATCGGATGCTGATTACAAAATACCAGTAAGGGTTTTAAATCTGTCAGATACACAGAAAACAATTAAGAAAGGATCAATCATAGGATAATGTGAAGAGGTAGCTAAAACAATAAAGTGCGAGCAGAAAAACATCAATTGCTCGTTCAACACAAAACAACAAAAGGCAGAAATGGAACAACTTCTGCAGAAATGGACAGCAGGGCTCTCAGAAGAGCAGAAGAAAGCAGCACGTCAATTGTTGGAGCAACACAAGTCTGTATTCTGCAGTTCACTTGAATGAAATGGCAGAACCAATATGGTGAAACATCGCATTGACAACGGAGCAGAAAAGCCCATTCGTCAAGCACCAAGAAGATTACCATTGGCTAAAAGAGAAGAAGCGGATAAAATGGTAAGAGATATGAAAGAAGCTGGTGTTATCGAGCCTTCAGATAGTCCCTGGAGCTCACTTGTGGTGTTAGTTGGCAAAAAATATGGAAGTTTAAGATTTTGTGTTGACTACAGGAAACTAAACACAGTTACGAAGAAGGATAGCTACCCATTGCCAAGGATTGATGATACACTGGATACATTATCGGGTTCAAGATTGTTTTCAACATTGGATTTGCAGAGTGGTTACTGGCATGTGGAAGTTGCGGAGGAAGATCGGGAAAAAACGGCGTTCAGTGTGGGGAATGGACTATGGCAATTCAATGTCATGCCATTCGAGTTATGCAACGCTCCCGCAACTTTCGAGAGATTAATGGAACGGGCACTTAAGGGCTTGCACTGGAAAACGTGCCTTGTATATTTGGATGACATCATCGTCATGGGCAAAGACTTTGATGACCACTTGAGGAACTTGGCGGAGGTACTGGAAAGGTTGAAAGCAGCTGGTTTAAAGTTAAGTCCCAAAAAGTTTTTACTTTTCAAGGAAGAAGTAAAATATTTGGGACACAGGGTTACGGCAAGGGAATTCATACGGATTCTGACAAGATTGCAGCAGTTATGAACTGGCCAAGACCAAAGAACCTACATGAACTACGAAGCTTCCTTGGATTGTGCACATATTACAACGGTTTGTGCCAGGATTCGCCAACGTAGCTAAAAGTTTGCATGAGTTAATCAGAAAAGATAAGGCATTTGAATGGAATGAACCTCAAGAACAAGCATTTGTGGAGCTCCGAAGGAGATTATGTACGGCTCCGATTCTGTCCTATCCTATTCCAAATGTTGGAAATGTTTTTGAAATGTTTTTTTTTTTATTATTATTTAGTTAGACATGTTTAGCACACTAAATATGAAATATTCATTATTTAGACTCTTTGAATATCCGAAGATACCATGTCAACTATAAAGGAAGGAGATGAGGAAAATGGAAGGAATGGGGATATAGGGATACCTATACTAATTTTTTTAAATGATGATTGACATTTTCTTTAAATGCCTGAGGGGAAAATTCATCGGGAAATACAGAGGAAGGCAATGAGTTCCATAATTTGGCCACTCTATTAAAATAGTCGTTTTGGAAGGACACAGTTCTACAACGAGGTATTTGTACAACAAATGGATGGGATAACTCAGCAGCTCTTGTTTGTCGATTATACTGCGCACACGGTGGAAGGATATTTTGAATTTCCTTAGAGGAGAATTCGCTCAAGTTATATTTATAGTAGATTGACAATTCAGCCACATTTCTTCTGTGCTGGAGTGAATCAAGCTGGTCCGTTAGTTGGGTATTACCAATCAACCGCATTGCTTTTCTCTGTACAGAGTCTAGACATTTTATTGTTGACTGACAAGCACCTCCCCAAACATGACAGAAGTACTCCATACATGGACGAATAAAGGACTTGAAGTTTAGCAAAATTTGCTCGGGATTGAAATACTTTTTACATCGACTCAAGAATCCTAATTTTTGCATTGCAGATTTAGCGAGGTTGAACACTTGTTTATTCCATTTCAGGTTATTTTGAATATCCGCTCCAAGAAGTCTAACTGATTCAACCTCATGCAATTCCTCATGGTTTATTTTAATAGGAATATTTTTATGTCGCTCTATTCGTGAAAGACGGCATAATTTGGTTTTGGTTGGATTAAATGAAACAAGATTACGATCTCCCCATTCCATTATACGCTCCAGATCTTTGTTGATGGAATCAATTAACAGCTCTCTATCAGTGGTAACTGCAGTATGAGATCGAAATTTAGGAGATGCATGTGATGCATGTAATGTGCTGTCATCAGCAAAACTATGGATTGGGTGCACTGTGGAAATAAGTCATTAATGTATAGAAGAAACAAGGTTGGTGAGAGTGCCGAACCTTGGGGAACCCCAGCATTGGTTGTGAAAATATTGGATGTGATATCATCTAAATTAACATGAAATTGGCGACCGATAAGAAAACTATGAATCCATGAGACAGTAAGATGGTCTATGCCATAAGATTTTAATTTAGCTATAAGATTTTTATGCCACACTTTATCAAATGCTTTAGAAATGTCAAGTGAAATACCTGTTGCATGACTTCTACGAAAACCATACTGCTTATCATCAATAATTCGCGACATTTCCAAATAATCTATCAAATTGTAGTTAACATATTTTTCAAATATTTTAGCTAAAACCGTCAGAATTGCAATTGGTCTATAATTGTTAGGGTCTATCTTACTGCCTTTCTATGATATGGGTTGAACGCTGGCCAGCTTCCAAGAATCGGGAAATATTCCGGTTTTATAAGATAAATAGAAAATTTTTGTTAAAATTGGATCTAGTTGTCTAGCAAAGTTTTTAAGAATGAGGGGTGGAATACCGTCGGGGCCAGCGGATTTGTTGATATTGAGAGAGTGCCGAACCTTGGGGAACCCCAGCATTGGTTGTGAAAATATTGGATGTGATACCATCTAAATTAACATGAAATTGGCGACCGATAAGAAAACTATGAATCCATGAGACAGTAAGATGGTCTATGCCATAAGATTTTAATTTAGCTATAAGATTTTTATGCCACACTTTATCAAATGCTTTAGAAATGTCAAGTGAAATACTGAATGTTTCACCGTGGTTTTCCAGCGATTTGTTCCAGAGATGGGATACGTAGGCTAACAGATCACCTGTTGCATGACTTCTACGAAAACCATACTGCTTATCATCAATAATTCGCGACATTTCCAAATAATCTATCAAATTGTAGTTAACATATTTTTCAAATATTTTAGCTAAAACCGTCAGAATTGCAATTGGTCTATAATTGTTAGGGTCTATCTTACTGCCTTTCTATGATATGGGTTGAACGCTGGCCAGCTTCCAAGAATAGGGAAATATTCCGGTTTTATAAGATAAATAGAAAATTTTTGTTAAAATTGGATCTAGTTGTCTAGCAAAGTTTTTAAGAATGAGGGGTGGAATACCGTCGGGGCCAGCGGATTTGTTGATATTGAGAGAGAGAGAAGCATTTTCCGTACTATGTTGCAACGAAAAATAATTGGTTTCATTTTCGTTACAACTGGGGGAATGAGTGTGGGAGAATGGGCGGGTTCAACTATGTTTGAGTTCTCTGCGAAAATACGACCCAAAAGATCCGCCTTCTCTTTCGAGTCGCTCACGGGAATGTCATTCAGAACTAAGGTTGGAATAGAGGATCGAGTAAAATTTCGCTGGACTGATTTAACTGCCTGGAAGAAACTACGTGAGCCAGATGGGTGCTCGGCGAATTTCTTTGCTTTCTTCTGGATAAACGCGTCTTTGTCCAAGTCTATTTTGAATTTACTAATATTTCTGGCTTTCTTATAGGCGCTATGGGTTTCAGGTGTTTTATTAGCATTATACGTCTTGAATGCTTTGCGTTTATTCCTCACTGCCTCATCAACATCCCGTGTGAACCAAGGCTCAGTTTTAGGAGTGATTAATCGATTTGGAATAAACCACCGCATTCCTTCTTTTATGATTTCAGAAATTCTTATTGCCGATGTGCTAGGATCTTGATCAACACAACAAATAGTTTTCCAAGGTGTTTCATCATAAAAGTTTCTCAGTCCCTCCCAGTCAGCGCGTTTATAGTTCCAAACCCGACGAGGATTTGCTTTAATTTGTGTCGGTGATGTAAATTGCACTATTGCTGATATTAGTAAATGGTCCGATGTTCCGAGGGGTTGTTCAACTTTTGTCTTCGTAGTATCTGGTTCGTTTGCCAAAAACAGATCCAGCAAATTATTGTTATGATGTGAATTGTCTGCGATTCTAGTGGGACACTCTATCATTTGCGTCAAACCGTGATAATCTGCGAGTATCAGTTCAGCTTGCCTTCCTACGTCGTCAGTGCGCGATGAATTCTTAAACCATTCTTTATTATGAATATTAAAGTCTCCAAGAATGGCCAGTCTTGCTTTGGGGTAGTCCGTGGTAATCTTGTCTAGATTAGCCGATATTTTATCGAAAAAGGGACATCCTGGGGGAGAATTTGGGGATCTGTATAATCCTATTACAAACATAGTTTCATCAACACCTGAGATCTTCAGTGCTATAGAATTATGGTGCTTAGAGTTCAACTCGTAGGCCTTAATTCTCATACATGAAAGTGAATCTCGAACAAATACACAGACACCATGCTTGTTATAAAAGGAATGTTCCAATTCGTAACTAGGCATCCGGTATTTATCGAGATCCAACTTCGATGCTTTGCCACTAACAATTGTTTCGGTAAGAAACAATATGTCAGGTTTATTTTTTTCAATGTAGTGATGAACCTCGTTTAGATTCGAATTGAGTCCTCTTATGTTGGTGAAGTCAATGCTAAGCTGTTGGTTCACTCTGCGGCCATTCTGTTGAGACAAAGACTTACCCTTTGACATTGCAGGCAAAGCTACTGAAATTCGGCCAGGCCTAAATTTCAACACTAAACAGTACAAAAGAAACTGGGTATCTCTGTCACAAAAACACGATAGCAGATTTCATGCAACAGTAGCACGATAAGAGAAAAGCAAAAAAAAAGTGGGGACACAAAAGACACTAACAAAATTGAAGAGTACAAATAAAGGGTTAAATTCTAAATTCCTAACTTTTGTCAAAAAAAGGTATTTCATAATCAACTAACTGAAATTTTCCAGCTCCTACAATAAGTCCGAGGTGGGAGGAGCCAGATCATGTAAAAAACTTCACAAAAAAAATATATCAATCAATCCAAAAAAAATCACTAACAACTAAAACGAAATTTTTTGAATATATATATATATATATATATATATATATATATATATATATATATATATATATATATATATATATATATATATATATGTATATATATATATATATATATATATATATATATATATATATATATATAGATATAGATATAGATATATATATATATATATATATATATATTTATATATATATATATATATATATATATATATATATATATATATATATATATTTATATATATATATATATATATATATATATATATATATATATATATATATATATATATATATATATATATATATATATATATATATATAGATATAGATATAGATATATATATATATATATATATTTATATATATATATATATATATATATATATATATATATATATATATATATATATATATATATATATATATATATATATATATATATATATATATATCGTATGGTTTATTCATTCTTTCTTCTGTTTTATAATTGAATATCAAGACTTGACCACCAGTCACGGAATATTGTAGAAGCAGAATCACTTAGTTCTCGCATTGAGCCGGAGAATCTTCTCAAAGGGCATGCATTGACAATATGAGCCATAGTCTGATCAGGACAGCCACAATCACAGGCTGATGATTCACTAAGTCCCCATCGCTTCATGAAATGATTACATCGCCATGTCCAGTTTTAATTCTATTCAGCAATACCCACTCTTTCCTTGGTAGATCAAAACCATCTACTTTCATTGTTGGATTTGAAATTAATTCGTAATAGGGGACAGCTGTATTCTCCCAATATTCCTTCCATGCCATGTTGCCGTCATATGTTATCAACTCATTAATTTCAGTCTGTATTGGGTCTCTTGATTTCAGACGATTCGAAGGTTGATCTTTTAGGACATTGCTTAAGATGGAATTATCATGAAGTATCGTTTTCTTGATCAGACGAGATGTTAAATTTTTCCTTCGAACTTCGGGTGGCGCCATATTACTGAGCACTGACAGCCATGGCACTGGGGTGCTTGTAACTGATCCACTTATCATTCGCATTGTTTGATTAAGCTGTGTATCAACAAGATGAGTATGTGAGCTTCTATACCATGGCGCAGCGCAGTATTCAGCAACTGAATAAACTATACTGAGTGAAGAAATTCGTAACGTTTGTGTACTTGCACCCCACTTTGTACCAGCCAGAGTTTGAATCAGGTTCATTCTAGTGCGTACTTTTTTAGACAACTTTTCTTAGTGGTGCCGAAAAGTAAGAGATCGATCTAGGAAAACTCCCAAATATTTTGAATTTTTATTGAAAGGTAGTAATTAGCCATTTGTTTCTACCTTCAGTTCACGTTTAGCTTCTTTGTTGTTAAGATGAAATACAGACACTTCAGTTTTATTTGTATTCGGTTTCATTCTCCAAGTTTTATAGTAGACAAAAAGAATATTAATATTGTTACGTTTTTCCAACCTTACTTCGAATTGGCCTTACTCTCAATTCGATAAACGTAATTCCCAATCTCTTCCTGAGTTCGATCACTGATTAGTAAGCACAAACACCAGGTTTTATTAAGTATTCAACACCTTAACTGTTTCACAACAACAGGAAAACAATACAGCAAACAATATTCCTAACTAGAATATTCTTTCAACAGCTCCAGAAACTCCAACGGTTTATTGTAGAAATTTCCAGTAATAACAACGTTAAAATAATACACAAAATATTTCTATTCAATAACACTTATAACTTTATTACACTTATAACTTTACACAAAATCTAATTTAAAGATCACTTTTATAATTTTAACTTCACAATCGCAGGTTTAAAATAAAACTAATTAAAAACTACAAGAAGCAATTTCCTTATATACATTCTGCTTAATCTCTAGAAATTTCTAGGTCACTTTTTAGAAACCTTGAGAAAATATTAGAATATTCGATTATTTTATGTTACGTTGATTTGATTCATAAAATCATAAAACAAATAGACCTTAATTCTAAGAATATGTACAACAACAACAATGTTCATTTCATTAATCTGTTGTAGTATTTTGTTGATTTGATTTTCCTAGAAGTGACCGTAATCGTCTAGATTTTTCTGTATTCGTCTAGATTTTTCTGCAATCGTAACAATATTCTCTTTCAAAATCTCTTCAGCTTCTTCAAATGACTTACATTGCACTGCTAGCACCTCATCATCAGCATATATAAATTTCTCTGATGTGGTTTCTGGTTGATCATTTGTATAAAGGTTAAACAAAATCGGAGCTAATACTTAACCTTGTGGCAGGCCATTATTCAATATCTTCCATCGGCTAGTACTGTCATTCAGACGAACCTGGAACCATCTGTTGCTCAGCATATTATTTAACAAGTTTGCAAGTTTCTTAGAAGGAACTGCTTCAATAAATTTTGAGTGCATTCCATCTTTCCAGACTGTGTCATAAGCTGCAGAAAGATCGACAAAGGCAGTAAAGGTCTTCAACTGCTTCTGAAAATCGTTCTCTATATAGGTTGTAAGTGCAAGCACTTGATTATTGCATCCTATATTTGGGCGAAATCCAGCTTGTTCGATCATGAGACTGTTCTCAAGTATGGGTTGTATCCTATTTAGGATTAATATTTCCAAGATCTTATAAGGGATACACACCAAAGAAATTGGTCTGAAACTTGCCGGATCTGATTCATCTTTACCAGGTTTAAGTACAGCAAGGACTTTCGATTTCTTGAAAATCTTTGGCATGATACCAGTCGACAATATTTGATTGTATAATTGAAGCAGCCACAGACGAGTGTTCACCCCAAAGTTCTTTATAAATTCAGAGTATATGTTATCTAATCCATCTGCTTTCCCAGCCTTAATCATATCAATGGCAATATTAAACTTTTCCACAGTAAATGGCCTCGAGACATTGTCGTTGTTTGGTAGACACTTTTTTAGGTACTTAATTTTCTTCTTTATCTTCCTCATCCATTTTCGATCCAAGGGAGCTTTTGACACTTGTAAAAGTCTTGATGCGACTGCATTTACGTTAACATTGTATTTCTTCTTTTTTGGTTTAGAAGTAGAACCAAGTTTTCGAATAAGACTCCAAGCTGTTCTACTTGAGTGAGTAAAGTTCATTTCCTCTGTTTTTTTGGGTCCATTGTTTAGCTCTTTGATCATTTAATGCATCGATGCTGGGGATTAACAAAACCAGATACCAAATGCTGGGGATTAACAAAACCAGGACGACAGCTTCACACCCACAGTCAGATGGGATGGTTGAGAGATTCAATGCTACATTGGAGGAATTTCTAGCAAAAGCGGTCAGTAAGAACCAACGTACTGGGCTCAATACATTCCTTTATTTTTGATGGCATACAGATCAGCAGTTCATGACACCACGACCATGACACCAGCTCAAACTATTTTTGGAAGTGTTTAAGACTTCCTGGTGACCTCAAATTTGGAGCAGCACCATCAACATCATTGTATGCGCAAGAATACGTCAACCGAATCAGGGAGAACCTTGAGGATATTCACAAGATTGTTAGGCAGAAGATACAACGGACCAGTGACAGAATGAAAGCCCGATATGATATACGATCTAATAATAAAGGTTTTGAAGAGGGAAAATTAGTATGGCTACACAACCAACAGCGAAAACGAGGGTTATCACCGAAATTGCAAGCTGCATGGGAAGGACCTTACATCATTATAACCAAGTTAAATGACGTGGTTTATAGAATAAGGAAAGCCCATCGAGGCAAGGCAAAAGTCGTACATTTGGCAAGATTGTCCTTATATAAAGGAGAGCTAGGTCCTGTTCGGGACGAACAGGCTTAAGTGGAGGGTATTGTTACGATTACAGAAAAATCTAGACGATTACAGAAAAATCTAGACGATTACGGTCACTTCTAGGAAAATCAAATCAACAAAATACTACAACAAATTAATGAAATGAATAGTGTTGTTGTTGTACTTCTTTGAACTTGGGTCGACTTGAGTGATTTTATGAATAAAATCAGCATAACGTAAATTAATCGAATATTCTACTGTTTTCTCAATGTTTCTAAAAAGTGACCTCGAATGATCTAGATAATGCAAAATCGTATAAAAAGAGGGATGTCTTGCAAGACAGAGTTAGTTTTATTTTAAACCTGCGATAGTGAAGTTAAAATTATAAAAGTGATCTTTAATTTAGTTTTTGTTAATAAGTGTTATTGAACAGAAATATTTTGTGTATTATTTTGAACGTTGTTGCTGGAAATTTCTACAATCAACCGTTGGAGTTTCTGAAGCTGTTAAAGAATATTCTAGTTAGGAATATTGTTTGCTGTATTGTTTTCCTGTTGTTGTGGAACAATTAAGGTGTTAAATACTTAATAAAACCTGGTGTTTGTGCTTACTAATCAGTGATCGAACTCTGAAGAGATTTGGGAATCGCGTTTATCGAATTGTGAGTTAGGCCAATTCGAAGTAAGGTTAGAAAAACGTAACAGTATATTTGGTTGTTATTTGGTATATGTTACAGCATTTTCGACCCATCCCTAAACTGTTATTTGTGTGCGCGTCTGAACGAACTTTACGAAACTTTTAAATTGAGGTTTTATAGATTTTGAATGCAGATGAAGTTAAATAATAAAATAATATAAAAAATGATAATAAAATAAAAAATAATAAAATAAAATAATATATGCCTTAAATTGAGTTTTATTTCACTAAGTTAACAAGTAACATAACTAAGTTACAAAAAATATATAATAAGCATTTTGTATAAGTTAAAACTTTAATTGAATTTGAAAACAGATAATAAATTATTCACATTTGAAACGGGTTGCCCGAACTTCATAATTTATTATATAAAATTATAACGAACTTAAAGGGCAGGTAAAAATTGAAAATAAAGAAAATGGCTTGAAATAAGTTTTCAAATTAAACTCGATTCGTATTAGAAAATATGTCATATAATGGACTTTTTGCCCAATACACAGGGAATGCCGGAATTGGCGTACAAAAAGTAATGGAATTGTAAAATTAATAAAGATTATGAAAAATTGGTGACAGTCTATATGAAGCGTTCTGCGAAGGCTTTGATGAAATTATGAGAAACTTCAGTGAACTTTTTGTCCGGTGGTTTTATATAAAGGTTAGGATTTAATATCATAGGTTTACGTATTTTCTTGAAATATTAAAACGAATATATTGATAAAAAATTAGCAAGTATTTTTAAGCCTTGATTTAGGGTTTAATAAATGTTTTTGATGAACCCATTGATGTGTGGTAAGAGAATTACTTTGATTGAAAGCTTTACCGCAAGTTTTACAAATATACGGTTTTTCACCGGTATGAACTCGAATGTGTGACGTTAAATCACTTTTTCTAAGAAATGCTTTACCGCACATTTCGCATTCATGTCGTTTTCCTCTGTGAATATTTCTATGTGATATATAATTTGTTTTGTTCTCGAATTCTTTGTAACACACGTTACACTGAAATTTTTGTCCTGTATGCTTACGTGTATGATCACTTTTTTGGGTAGCGGTTCGAAATGATTCGTCACAATATTCGCATTTGAATGGTGTCTCTCCCGTATGCAATCTCATATGACTCTAAAATAATTAGAAATATATAAGATCTTTAAATAGGAAAACAAGCATCTTTAAATACCTTCAATGATGGTTTAGATACAACTTTTGTTCCACATATATTACATTGAAACGGTTTCTCTCCAGTATGAGATAATTGATGCATTGTAAGGTAAGTATTGGACGGACATATTTTACCACATTCGGCGCATTTATGTTTTGGGGAAACCTGATGCACCATCATCAAGTGCATATTAAATTTTTTACGAGTATGAAAAGGTTCACCACATTCACTACACAAATGCTGATAGTTTCTATGCAAATGACTGTGTTGCCGAAGGGTACGTTTAGATTTTAATAACTTTGGACAGTGGCTACATTTGAATCTTTTTTCTTCTTTTAACTCATCAGATTCGATTGTTTCACATACATCGTTTTTAGTTTCATCTAATGTTGAAAGGTTTTCAACATAGTTTGATATTTCATTAGACGACTCATTGAAATCTGATATTTCTGATTGACATTGGATAGTAATTGCATCATATTTTTCATTTTCTATCAAATAAATTTCCTCTTCACCACAATGAGTAACATCAATTTCTTTTTCTTCTAATTTAACATCATCTTCAAGTGGACAGATATTTAAGCTTAATGATTCGTTTACTTGTATAGTTCCATTTGTTAAACTCACGCATGATGAATCTGAGCTATATTCTTTTAAATCTATATAATTTGATCTTTCTATTGAATTTAATTTTCTTAAACATTCATCGGATTTCATGCTTTGTTGCTGAAATACATATGATTTTAAGACTTGTATCACACACTTTTTACAAACTACTTGCGGCAGTTCATCTGTAAGTTCAATCTGATTAAGTGTAAAAAAATTCAGTAAAAAGCAAAACGAACAAAATAGGCCCATAGAATTATGGATTGTACGTGTTGTTGCCGGTTGCAGGTCAGAAGTATTTTTAATATCTGGGGGATGGTACTCACATAATGGACCTGCCGAGTCCACTCGCCCGGAACCTGGGGACTGGAGTTATTCAACAAATTCCGCTCGAAATGTTTTTTTGCTTTCTTGTAAGCGATATAACTCGTAAATGGTGCACTTTAGGACTGGTGCCATGGAATTTTCATATTTCTTAAATGTTTTTCTATAACTTTAAATTTAAAATAACAAATTTTTTTGTTGCAAATTTTTGCGAAAAAATGTCTAAAAAACGATATTTTTCAATTGAGTTTAGTTATTTGCAAATAATTGTTTATAATATAATTGACCCCTCTATCTTGTAGTTGAAATATCAACAAAAAAAATAAGCAATTATAGCGAAAATTCCTTAGTTTTTTTTTTCTATTTATTTATGGCTTAGCTCCTTTATTGGAGCCATATCGCCCAAATTCCTTAGTTGCAAAATTAAATTTCTCAGCGAATTTTCAACATAACGAGATGCGGTTTTAAAATTTGCAAAGTGCTTAGAAAACCGAAGATTTTAAAAAATAGACCTCTCTAACATGATTTGGGACCGAGTTATGGCCCATTTTGTTTTTAAAACCGCTATGGTGCCCTTGATTTTGTATGCAATATATCGAGCATTTGTATGCAATATATCGGTCTGTGCCTACCAAACACGCGATTGGCTACTCTGACTCCTGCTAATAACGTACTCTATAAAAAAAGAAAACGTACTGTACTATACAACAGACGTACGTAGTACACGTAGCGACGCGATGTATAATTGAGTATTATTGTAATGACAAATAAATTTAATGAAAAAGTAATGAACTATAGTAGAATTTTTAACAGATAGGACGCAGCAAGAGATAAAAGATGAAACAAAAAATAAAACAGAGATGTATTATTTATTTTGGGATAAATTTGTTTTCAAAACAATTATATTAGTTAAATTTCTACTTCTAGTTCGTAGTACCATTTGTTTGTTGTGACATTTGTTTACATAGGCGTCGTTATTTTTATTATAATTATAATTAATAATTATTTTTAATTATCAAAATTTTGTTATATTTCCTACAAAATCATTAATATTTGTACTAGTTTTTGGGTTTCAATTATAATTGGTTGAATTTCAATAGTAATTTATAAATTTTATGCGTTTTTTTGTACATTTCAATGGGACGGGACCCCAATAGTTTTTTTTAATATTTTAATCGAGACACTGAATGTGCAAACAATATTCGCATGTGCAAACAATATGCGCAGGTGCAAACAATATGCGCATAACAAATTTCGTGTTCGCTGGCAAAAAAATACTACTATACTTATGTGTAATGCTCTTTATAGTATAATTAATTACTTATTAAAATTGTATAATAATTAATGTATTAAATAACTTATTGATCAAAAATTAATTGATTAACATTTTATTTTAAAACAATATAATACACAAATATTTTCATAATGTAAAAAATAAAAGCAAAATGTACTGTTTCAAGGGCCGAAAGAGAAAAAGTTGTTTTTTCGGTAAAAATGATGAAAAATCATGATTTATGCAATAAATGTTAATTTAACAACATAATAACAAACTTTTTGTTTAAAAATATTATTAAGTTATTAAAAAAATGGCCCAAGACTCGGTCCCATATCATGTTAGAATCTCTGGTTTTCTATTAAGCCCTTTGCAAATTTCAAAACCGCATCTCGTTAAGTTGAAAATTCGTTGAGAAATTTAATTTTGCAACTAAGGAATTTTTGCCGTTTTTTGAACCGCTATAATTGTTGTTAATATTGTATATGGGTATAGGTAACAAAATTGCTAATTAAAGCTGACATTACACCCTTTCGATTCCCGAGAAGCAGATCGCGATCGGATAAAAACTCAGACCTTGCGGCATGCCCAAAGTTAGCAACTTTTTTTCAGACATTAAGTGCAAAATGGAATTGTGCAAAAACTATTACGCCGAATGAAACGTTATAGATGGCTTATTTTTTTGTTGGTGTTTCGACTACAAGATGGAGGTGTCAATTATATTATAAACAAACAATTATTTGCAAATATAACTAAACTCAATTGAAAAATTTCGCTTTTTAGACATTTTTTCGCAAAAATATGCATTTAATTTTAAGTTATAGAAAAACATTTAAGGAACAAGAAAGTTCTGTGACACCAGTATCCTAAAGTGCACCATTTACGAGTTAAATCGCTTACAAGAAAGCAAAAAAACATTTCCAGCCGAATTCGTTGAATAAATCCAGACCCCAAGTTCCGAGCGAGTAAACCCATTATGAGTACCCTCCCCCAGAGATTAAAAAACTTTTAGCCTGTAACCAACAACAACACGTAAGCCATATCTTTTCCGTTATTCTATAGGCCTAAAAAGAAAAATCCAATTACCTGTACATTGCAGCAGGACTGAATCATTTTAATAATTTGAACAACTTCGCTTTTAACTTTCACCATATCTTTTATTGAAACAAAATTTGTTTTTGCTTTTGTCAAACAAGTGCGACAAATTATATATTTAGTATTAGTTTCAGTCATTTTAATAAAATATTGTAATAAATTAAAGATTTTTGGTATAGATGAAATGGAACTGTCAGTTGGAGTATCAACAAAGTTAAGAGTTGTGCGTCGTCTAACTTAAAACCTTATAACGGCATCAAAATATATAATATGTCAAACTGACAGCACAAATTTTAATTCTAATTTTGATAAATTTATATAGATAATGGAAAACTAAATTTTGTGTAGTTATTTTAATAATATTTCTATTCTAACAATGAGTGAAGATAATACAAAATATTCTATTTGTCGCACTTGTATGGGTAAATCAAAAAGTAGTTTCATGTCAGTGAATGATATGGTTAAAATTGAAAATGAAGTGAAAACAATAATTGAAATGCTACAGTTGCTATGTAATATTAAAGTAAACAATATTTATTCAAAGGCGGTAAATATTTATTAAATTCTTTTCATTGAATTATTTAAGATTGATCCAACTGATGAGCTTCCAAAAACGGTTTGTAAAAAATGTGCAATAGGTGTAAAGAAAGCATATTTAGTACAGCAGCAATGCATAAGATCTTATCAAACTTTAATGAAATTAAATTCATCCGAAAGATCTAGCTATATTGACATTGAGATAGAAAGTATCGATGGTGCATCTTTAGAAGATATTAATGAATATATTTCAATAAATGAAGCAGCAGATTCATTTAATCAAGAGAACGATCTACAAATAAAAAACTCTGAAATAAGCACAGATAAATTAGAAATCAAAGTCGCAGATAATGATATAAAAATTGAAGATATACCATTAGAAGAAATATATCTATTAGAGAACGTAAAACCTGAATTAAATGAAATAGATTTACTGAACAAAATTTGTGATTCTGATAAAACCAACCACAAACCAATTGACTCAAGTTCAAGTACAAACTCATTAGAAAACAGTGCAAACAAAAATGAACATGAAGATCATAGTACAGTGAATAAAACAGACGAAATCATGGTTGAAAATAAGTACAAATGTAGTCATTGTCCAAAATTGTTAAAATCTAAACGTACACTAAGGCAACATAGCCATTTCCACCGAAATTTTCAGTTTTTATGCAGTGAATGTGGTGACCCATTTCACACTAGGAAAAAATATAAAATGCATTTAATGATGATACACCATATATCCCCAAAATTTAAATGTGAAGAATGTGACAAAGTATGCGAGTCAAAGACTTATCTGGAGATTCATAAATCATCACATACCGGCGAGAAACCTTTCGAATGTAGCGTTTGTGGTATAAGAGTTGTAGCCAAATCTTCATTAAAGGTATATAATTCCAACAATCTTTAAAGTTTTTTTTTAATGATTTTTCATTTAATTGTTGCAGAGCCATATGAGACTTCATACGGGGGAAAAACCATTCAAATGCGAATTCTGTAGTGAACGTTTTAGAACTGCCAGCCAAAGAAGTGATCACACACGACTGCATACTGGGCAAAAATTTGCATGTGATATATGTAATAAACAGTTTGATTTAAAAGCAAGTTATTCGTCGCATAAAAACATACATAAAGGCAAAAAACATCCCTGTCATTTGTGTGATAAAGCATTTGTTCGGAAAAGTGATTTAACATCTCATATTAGAATACACACAGGTGAAAAACCTTATGTATGTAAAATATGCGGTAAAGCGTTTAATCAGAGCAATTCTCTTAATACACACCAGTGGGTGCATCAAAAACTTTTGATATCTTCAAAAACCGATAGCTAATGCTTTGTACATTAGCATACATTAGTATACATATTCAAAAAATTTAGAATAAAATAGTTGTGTTTTGAATGTCTGGGTATAAACAATTAGATAATCCTCAATCTTTAAGAAATACTTAAGTCCTGAAAGAACCTATCAATAATTACAATAAAACATAAAAAGACTCCATGAACAACGTTTTATAAAGTCTTAAAGTCTGTGGTTACAAAAAAAACTATAGGTTGGTATTCGAATAATTGGGTTTGCATCGTTTATCAGACTCGTATGACCCAGGAGTTTGTGTACAAGGATTAGTCTCGTGTAGAGCACTTGGTTACGATGAATTTGCAAATCTTAAATGTAGAACACAACTTTGTGATTAATAGTAAATTCTTTTCAACTGTACTGGGGACGTTCCGAAACTTTACTATAGCTAAATATTTAATGCACCAATCAAATCACCGCATTAAAATATTTAATAACTATAGCTAAATAATTTCTGAACGACGATCATTAAGTAAAATATTAAATACACAAATACTAATACAATCTGTTAAAATCGTATGTCATAATAATTCTTGCATAAAATGTTTCAATTGAATAAAATTAAAACCGAAAAAATTAAAAACTAACATAGAAATTACTAACCATATTGTTATAGAAAACTTGCATTTCATTCAGAATTTGAAAAATATATATGCTGCAATTTCAAAATAAATTGAACTGTCAATTTGAAATCGTTAAATTTTAAATAATGCTTATGTATATGTGTATTTAATTTTTAACTCTACTCGAGAGCACATTTAATTTTTTAATAAATGTGGGCGGGGCGTAGTGTGTTTCTGAACGCAAACATCTGTCAAATAGTTAAATATTAACTTTACTATTTCGTTTCTGAACAACCGTATTTAAATATAGTTAACTATATTAAAGTTTCGGAACGTACCCCAGATTACCGAATAAATTTCAGTACAGTTCCAACACCGAATTATTTGGTAAACTGTAAAGTCATAACAGCGCACCCTCTTAGCAAAATATAAAAGCTAAAAAATTAGATAAGAATTCAAACGAAAAGAAAATATTAAAATTTTGTTTTTTTTGTTTTGGATAAATTTTTTAAAAAATATCAGTACAAAAGATTTATGTCGAATCTTTTCACCCAAAAACATCAATTTTTTTCCGATTTACATCAAAAAAAAATGCATTTTTTCGTAAATTTTTTTGACATTACTAATATTAACAAAGAAAATTTGAAAAATAAACGTTTTGTTAACGACAATTTTTATATAACTATGAATTGTTTAATTTTGAAGAAATAATTATTGTGTTTTGTATTATATATATACAATATAATGCAACTAACATTTAATAAAATAACTCCTAATAAATAAAAAAAACTCTAAAATGGATTTATTAGAATTAAAATATTATATTTCATTGGTGGATGAAAAAAGATGCATCATAAAAAAAAACGAAGACGCTTTTCTCTAAAATGAAGTAATTTAAATTGAAAACAAATATGAATGAATAAAACAAAATTATTTTATTTACAAATTAATTGAAACTAATGTCGTTTTCTTTTTGCCAGAGCAGAAAAAGTGATTTTTTTAAGATTTTTTTTCACAAAACAAATATGAAAAAATTTGATCTAGTTTTGTAGTTGTGTTTGTGAACTCTCATTTAATGTTTTTGTTAATTAATAGAATTTAATTAAATAATTTTTTATTAATTTTGGATTTAAAAGACGATTTAAACAAAACATTTATTTAAACAAATAACTATTTCACTTTAAAAAAATAATAATAAATAAATGGCGTCTTGTTTGTTTACTAATTTTACAGATTTGTAAATGTATTTGTGTAAATTTATTGTATTTGCAACTTGATCTACCAAAAAATCTAGATTCAGAAAAAATATTTCCAGATCAAAAAAAGAGCAATTTTTTGTACAAAAAGAATACGAAATGCAAAAAAAAAAAGTGATCTGACAGCTGCTTTTTTGCTCTTAGATCACTTTTTTTGTCAAAAAGAAAACGACATAATATAAATATTTCAATACGCAATTGCAGAATATGCTATTATACGAAATTTTTCAAATTTAAAAGTAGACAACCGCCATTTAAATATCACTAATACAAACATATTTCACATCAACTTTTGTTTTTTGTTCTTTTCAGACCCGAATTTATAAATTGATTTAGAAAAGTCAAAAGAAAACCACATTAAATTGAAGTAACAATTAAAATTTTTGGGTAAACTGTGATTTAATAATAAAAATTATGGATGTCCAATCGCAAGTGAATTCAAATGAAGTCGATTATTGTAAACTGAGTTTAGGTGATATCTCGGATTATTTTAAAAACAGTATAAGGCCACTCCGAGAAAGCGAAAGTCTTGTGGACGCTGGTTTGATCCATACTTTAAGAGTTGCCCCATGACCATCGCATATCAAATAATTGGTCTTGTAGTCCAAACATCAAAAATGTCCGAAGCACATCATTATTAGATTTTTTGAAATTTTTTATGTAAATATTGGATTTGAAATGAAAAATTTTATTATGAATGTACATAATTATATTTATAAAATTTTAATTTGAAGAAAACTCAACATAAATCATAAACAACCACATAAACAAAAACTTTCAAAATATAAAATACCACGATGTGAGGTTTAATCCGAACGATAAAAAAATCGGTCATAATTCTCAAAAAATCGGTGGAGAAATATGAACGACTTTTTATTTCTATCGCGATAGAAACCGTGCGAAATGATTTTTGGAAAAATTATCAATTAAAATTAAATTTTTAAGCTAGGTTTATTTTAGTCGATAGGTGGGTGCTCTAATTTGGGCAGCGAAATCCGAAATTCGACGTCCACGCCGTGCTGCCTAGGTAATGCTGACAGAAGTAGGTTGGTGTATTGAAGACAAGCAGAGTAAAAACTGCTTATTCAATGACGCTACATCACGGCGAATTGGCGCCTTACAACCAATGCGACTTAAGCGTCTGTTCTCCATGTCAGGGGCGGCTTGGGGCGGGCGTCTGTCTTGAATCAAGCGGCTTCTATATAAACGTGTAAAAAGGTTGTTTCTGGTGACTTTAATATGCAGAACGGACCCATTCACCACAATTTGGGTTCAGCCTAAGGTTAACACCCTAACCCCGGAAAAAAAACTAATATGTTAAATTTGGTTATCAGAAAGAGAATAACAGACCCGGACACAAACACAGAATTTTACCTGGACATGAAAAAGGACCAGGGGCTCTATTGTGTAATCCGAAACCAGTAATATTTCATCCGAATTCGGATGAATTGTACCGCGTACTTCTACTTTCGAATAAATGTCAAATATACAATCCGAATATGTAAAAACGTAGCTAGCTTCATGCTTAAATAAGAGTACTGTCAATTACGAAACTTGAAGATTAAACGATTCGAAAGTAAGCATTTAAATTCGAAACTATTTTTGTTTACGGATCTTGAAAAAAAATGTTTTTAATCAAAAAAATGTAAGTACAATAAGTATTTAAATATTTATTGCTTAGGCAATATAAAAACATGTAGCCAATACATCGTGTGCCATGTATATTAGTACAATAATTTTTTTATATAATAGGAAAAAACAAGCAAAAGTAAAACAATTTGAAATAATTGTTGAGTACATGGGGCAACATACAAATTTGTCACAGGGCTATGTAAAAACCCAGGATACTCGACAAGTTTCCAAAATTTATGGGAACGACTTATTGAGTTGCTAAACGCAGAAGGTCCTCCTGTTCGTGACATATACTAAGTTTACACCAGTATCTAATTTGTTACGTACCAAATTTGCTAGCCATTTCCACCATCATACTTTTTAAATTTGATACGGTGATGTAAACTCTTATTAATTAGGTATGACATATTAATTTTTAGCGCGTCCTTTTCATTGTTAATTTTTTGGTTAGGAAAAAATAATTTCCATATATATTTTTTATAAAAAACTGAAAACATTTATTATATTAATGCTAAAATTTATTTTACTTTTAATTTCAGCAAAAATATCACATTAAACATAAATATATGTTTATAAAATAAGTTGATTTATTTTTATTTTAAATCTCATACCTAATTTTAGTGTTCACACCGTAAAAATAATACCTATTTGCTACGTACCTAATATGATACGTAGCAAATCATCCTACCAAATATTTGGTACGTACCTTTTTTGATAACTGTTTACATCGACCATAGTCGACCTAATAAGTATAGTATGTACCTATTAGATCCTGGTGTAAACATAGTAATAGTTGCTTGGAAAAAGGTAAATGCTTTTCTATAATCTGAAGGTAAAATCAATAAACGCATTTATTAAACTTTCAATTTATGTAGGTGTGGGCAGACTACAAACAAATATAAAGGCCAAACTGAGGGCTGAGAAACAAAATCTGGGTGGAACAGGTGGTGGTAAACCCAAAAAATTAACTTTAGCGACTTGGAAGAGAAAGTTATTGAAATTCTGCAGTTGAAACAAAGTATTTCTGGAACACTTAACACGAAAAGCTTCGGAAGTGCATCTCAAATAGAAATTTTATTCGTGTCCCACTCAGCTAACGATTTAGATCCTGCTTATGCTGCAGATGCATCATCATTGACGGAAGAAGAAGTGACCACGTCCACGTGTAGTCAACAAATCGAAACGCCTATTCCATGCAGCACACCACGAAGACAAAAAATGCGAATGTAAATAAACAATATGAACTGCTACAACAACAAATTTCCGGGCAACAAAAATACCGGACAGAACACTTAAAATTTTTAGACGAGTTAAATAAAAACATGGTAGAAATAGGCAAGTCGTTAAAACGAGTTGCAAGAGTAAGGAAAAGCAAACTGATTTGCTTAAACTTAAAATTAAAAATAAAGAAAAAGCCTAGCTGGAAAAAAATAGACGACATCTAGCCAAGCTAGAATTGAAAAAACTTAAAATTGCAATATTGGAGTCAAACAAAAGTGATAGGGAAAACTAAGCATTCATAATATTGGAGTCAAACAAATGTGATAGGGCCATAATATTGGGTAATATTGGAGTCTAACAAATGTGAACAAATCGAGCTTTAAATTTAAATTAAAATTTTTCTCTTTATTAATATTATTTTTATTTAAATAAGTTCTTTGAAATAAATTTAAAAAATTAAACTGAATGCCAAAAAAATTACATTTAAGACTGTATAACGATTTTATGTTATTTGTTATTTTATATATAATAAAATCTTCAATTGGAAACCAAAGCGCAACACTATCCATTATATTTTTTAATATTTCACAAACAATTAACACAATAATATAACACAAGAAAAAAACCAAACGATTTGACATAACCAAAAACGATTTGACATATAATCACAACCAAAATGAAGTCGGATACAAATATAAAATCGATGTCAGTAAAAATGTAAATTCGAAAGTCATATTCGGTACCAATACTTTCGTTTCGGATTGTAAATCCGAATGTGCTTTTCTTTCGAATCGAATTACACAGTAGACCCCCAGACTACCGAATCGGAACGTGGAACGTGCGCAGCCTGAGCACTCCTGATGCTCATATAAGTCTAGAAACAGAGGCTGAGAGGTATAGAAATTAGACAGCCGATAATCGGAAAACAAGATTTGGATAGTCACTCTCTATACTGTAGTGGTCATCCTTCTCGAAGAGAATTTGGAACTGGCTTTCTTGTTGGTGCACGCATACAAGAAGCCTTGATGAAATTCATCCCGGTCAGTGAGAGGATCTGCTACCCACGTGTACGCTGTACATATAACAATATTTCTCTTATTGCCGTGCATGCACCTACCACATGCCGTGCACTGAGTTTGCATTATCAAATAATTTGAGAATTGCCAGTACGTTCTTTCCGCATCGATTGATTCATACGCAGACTTGGGTCTCACCGAATGGAAACACTCGAAATCAAATTGATCACGTTCTAGTAACAGCACGTTTCTTTTCGAGCGTTCGGGATGTGCGATCCTTTAGAGGTGCATACATTGGAAGTGACCACTTCCTTGTATGTGCAACAATAAGGTTCTTCCCTAATCCAGGCATTCCAAAATTCAATCAACGGAAACGTTTTAACATCTCATCATTAAAGAATGCTGAAACAGAAGAGAGATATCAAATCCATATTGCCGAAACATTGGATAAATCAGAAACCATTAATGGAGACGTCGATAAGTCATAGTATTTGCTCAAAGATGCTGTTTTAAGCGCTGCTGAGGGAATACTTGGACGACCTCAGAACCACTCCCAGAAGCCATGGATGGATCAGGCATGCCTTGACGCAAAATATAATATTGAATACAACAGAGATTGCTATCTGAAGTGTCTACAAGGACGCAACACCAGGTCCACGAAGGAGAACTTAAAGCTGGCAAGACAAGCCGTTACAAAGCTATGTAGACGAACGAAGAGAGCATGGTGGAAGAGAAAGTGTGAGGAAATTGAAAGCTTCAATAAGGAACATCAATCGCGTAACTTCTTTCAACAGGTTAAAACCTTAAAGAAGGGCCCTCAAACTAGATCGACTGCTATTCAAAACGATGATGGGGAGCTACAAGTAGACCTTAAAAATATTTTAGATACTTGGGCCGCTTATTTTGAGAATCTTCTCAACTTAAGTGACCAGCAACAAGTCGGGCGACGAGCAAAGCTTATTCGTGCGTCAAAGGTACATGTAGACGAGCCAACCAAAGAGGAATTCGAAGTGGCGCTGCCAAAATTAAAACGCAATAAAGCACCTGGTATCGACGATATAACATAAGAAATGATTGTACATGGTGGCGAAACTCTATCCTTAGGATAGTTTGAACTTGTTCAAATGATCTGGAAGACTGAAACCATGCCACAGGACTGGAACACAGCTATGCCGATACCAATCCATAAAAAAGGTAATCGCCTACAATGTGCAAACTACAGAGGAATCGCTCTCCTTTGCACAGCATATAAGATCTTTTCCTACATTTTGCTATCCAAAATCAATCCTTTTGCTGAACAACTGTTTGGAGAATATCAGTGTGGTTTCCGGCAGGGCCGACGTACTACCGATGCACTTTTCTCCATAAGGTTGATTTTGGAAAAGTGTCGAGAGTTCAACATACCTGTGCACCAACTTTTCATTGATTTCAGGCAGGCCGACGACTCTCTCGAAGGAGATACTGTATGGTCTGCTCTGGTGTCAATGGGAATCCCTGGTAAACTGGTATCACTATGCAAAATGACGAGTACAGAACTCTAATGCTGTGTACGAGTAGAGAACGAAATATCAAAGTTTTTTAAAGTCGACTCCGGTTTAAGACAAGGTGATGCTATCTCTCCTATACTTTTTAATTTAGCCTTGGAATATGTGTGCCGTCAAAAGAAACTACCGACTAATAACAATATCTGGTCAATAAACTCAGTACAAATGATTGCTTACGCTGATGATGTTGTCATCCTCGGCCGAAGTGAAGCTGTTATGAGTGAGACTTACAAGTCGCTTGAGAGTGGTGCTAGGAAAATTGGTCTGCAAATTAACTACAATAAAACCAAACATATGAATGTTTCAAGAGAGGCTGAGAAGAAAGATTTGATGTGCGGCAATGAACGAATTGAGGGAGTTGAATCTTTTAAATATTTGGGATCAATGATTGACTCAGCATGCTTACAGATATAAAAGCTCGAATCGCTGCAGGTAATCGAACTCTCTACTCAATTAAACCTCTCCTTGGATCACCGTATGTATCAACTAACACCAAGCTCAAGTTATACAAGACATTGATCAGACCGGTTGTGATGTATGGGTCACAAACGTGGACCCTTACACAAAATGACGAACCACATTTATCTGTATTTGAGTGTAAGATCCTACGCTACATTTTTGGTCCACTTAAGACAGACGATGGAGAGTATAGAACCCGGTATAACTTTGAGATCAGAGACCTTCTTGAGGGTCCTGATATAATAGGTTGTATCCGTTCTAATAGGATTGCTTGGTTTGGGCATGTTCTACGAGCCGATTCAGTCTGGAATGATTAGAAAAATGTACGTTAGTACCCCAGGGAGTGTTCGTCCACGACTACAATGGGAGACTGACGTAATAAACGACCTTAAAAATCGGCTACCATGGTAAATATGTCGCTGTTGCGAATGACCGTGGTGAATATCTAGCTGATTAGCCTGGCAATGCTCCTACATGGAGCATGAATGCCTTAAAAAAAGGTGCGCTTATTTACCACACATTTTGCACAATTTCCAACTAAAGCAAGTTTTCGTTTAATTAGAAATAAGAAAATCGTTAAATAATATGGGATTATCGATTTAAAATCATAAAATTGTGGTAATATTATAATAGATAATAGTAAGGAATAGAGTTGTAACTTACATTTTAATGAATAAGTACACCAATTGTAGCACAATTTTAAGGAATATGAAATTGAATTCAGTTTAAATATTTTTTCAGTAAAAATGTTTGCTATTTGACAATGTTAAAATTTAACTTCACTTTGGAGTTTAACATAAAATCTGTTAGAGCACATGGTGTATATGTATCTTTTACGTCAAATAAAACAATATAAAATGTGGTAGATTAGATTTTAGATTAAAAACAACAGCAAATAGGAATCAAAATTTCCTAAATGCACACTATATTTTCCACAAATATTGTGCACTTCTGTTTGTATTAAAGGTGCTTTACAATTTAAGGCAACATTACTTTTACAAATTAAAAAAACAAAAAATTGTCAAAACAGTGTAATTTTGTATGGATTTTCCTTTTCTCAAGGGCCTGTATCTTGGACCACGGGGCTGATATACAACTCGTTTCGGTTTTATTCGCTTCAGTGAGTGATTCTATATCAAAAATCTTGGCGCCTAAGTAATATCCCCCAATTTTACAATATGGTAAGTTCGATTTGACTGAATAAAACAACATTTGAATAAAATTTTTCACATTATTCAGTCAATTCGAACACTGCTTATAACTGACTCTCGGGGAATAAATTTGTTTATGAAAAGTCAAAACATGGATTATTTGCGTTAAGTTAATGTAGAACGAGTTAAAATAAAATTTCTTTACATAGAATAATGAAATTTAATTTTTCAGATAAATTAGATATTTTAACATTTTATTACAAATATTTCTGTAATCAATTATTTGTTACTTAAATGTTCCGTTCCTATATTCTAACTATGATACAAGCAAATCATAATTACATTTGGGCACAAAATAATTATGTTGATAAATTATATTTTTGTTAATGGTAGAAACACAATTACGGTTTGGAACCGAAAATAATATAAAATTAAATACTAAAACAAAGAATTGTTTCCAAACATTTCAAAATGATTATTCAACTACAATACAATAAAATTATGTACTTTTCCTTAAGAAAAAAACCTAGCTATGAAAAGTTTAGTTAAATTAACAAATTAAAATATTTACTTAATAAAACTATTCCATCAGAACATTTAAAACCAAAATTGATTATATTAAGATATAAAAAATTGTTTAAGAATATATTTGTTCTATACAATTATTTTTGATTCTGAAATTTCCTCTTAGTTTTTGGTGGTCTGCCACGCCCACGTTTTGGTGGAGTAGGTTTTGGAACTTTTGGTGCAGCATTACCAGATGCAGGTCTGCCACGACCTTTTTTAACTTCAACTTCTTCATTATCTCCTTCATCTTCTTCTGTTGATTCATTTGATTCTTTTGTTAGTTTAGCACCAGGGCGACCTCTTTTTTTAACCTAATATCGATTTAAATTAGTTTAAATTTTATTTTATATATTATTTATTAAAGAAACCTCAGGAGAATCCTTTACATCAACAACAATTTTTTCTTGAGGATCATCTATTGGTTTACGTCCAGCGGAACGTCCGCGTCCTTTTTTTTCAACATCACTCATTTTGAACTTTAAAATGAAAAAATGCTATGTAAAATTAAATGCGTAACGAACAGTTTATATCTGAAAATTACATATTTTTTATTATTTTATAGAATTGCACGAACGAAAGTTAATTTAATCAATTAATTAAGCAATTTCTCTGTAATATAAAATTAATTTTAATTTTAGCAATTTGAATAAAAATTAAATACACCATTTTATTTATATATCGCGATAAAGCGTTAGCTACTATACATCAAACAACCAACATTCACAACCAATAAAATAAAATCATTTACATTAAAATATTTATACGCAATAAGCCAAATAAAATATTTAACCGATTATTTATTCTAAAAAAATTCTTACATTTTAAATAATATCTTATTAATATAAAATAAAATAACTTTTTCTGAACTATAGCACTAGACGTTCAAAACAGAAGAAGAATGTTTAAATTTGTTGAGCGGGAATGCTTTTGACTGAATACGATGCTATCAAAAGTAATATAAAATTTACACCTATATTTCTTGTAATGTTTACACGAAAATTTCACTCAAATGTGCTTAGGGAAATTTCTTATAGGGGCATATATATATGTTGAAGAGATAAAAAAGTCGAACTTCGATTTAAAGCATGCTACAGACCATACAATCAATCGAAAACGAAAATAAACGAAATAAAATTTAGGGGATTTTTACCCTAAATTTTATTTCGTTTATTTTCGTTTTCAATTGATTGACAAATTGATTGTAGTCTGTAGCATGCTTAATGTGCAAAATTGTTATTAATTTTAATTGCAAAATATTTTCCAGTCGATGATTTTTTGAAAATCGAAACCGGTAGAATAAATATAAAAAATAAGTGAATGGTGTTTGCAATTGTTTTAAAAAAAAGTTTTTTTTAATCATTATTTAAAATTTATTTCGTTACTGAAAAATATTCAAAAATAAATAAAAATATAATATTATGTGGTTTTCTTTCCCCTTTTATAAATCAATTTATAAATTGAAAATTAGGGTCTGAAAAGAACAAAAAACAAAAGTTGATGTAAAATATGTTTGTATTAGTGATATTTAAATGGCGGTTGTCTACTTTTTAATTTGAAAAATTTCGTATAATAGCATATTCTGTGATTGCGTATTGAAATATTTATAAAAGATCCAATTAATAATTTGTAAATAAAATAATTTTGTTTTATTCATTCATATTTGTTTTCAATTTAAATTACTTCATTTTAGAGAAAAGCGTCTTCGTTTTTTTCTATGATGCATTTTTTTTCATCCGCCCAATGAAATATAATATTTTAATTCTAATAAATCCATTTTAGAGTTTTTTTAATTTATTAGGAATTATTTTATTAAATGTAAGTTACATTATTGTATAAATATAATATATAATATAATACACAATGATTAATTCTTCAAAATTAAACAATTCATATGTAACGCCAGTACTATTTCTATTTTGTTCTAAAAATAATAATTTTCATTTTCAATTTTAATTTCATTTATTTTCTTAAAGGTCGCAACATTTTTGTATGCTACTGTTGAGATTTAGTTGCGTCACTCAATTTCAACAATAAACATGTTTGATTTAATGTTTTTTTATACGTTGGAGAAATTGGTGATTGTTGGAAAGGGAAACAGAAGCAGAAAATATGGGATACGTTCCGAAACTTTACTATAGTTAACTATATTTAAATAATATTTAAATACGGTCGTTCAGAAACGAAATAGTAAAGTTAATATTTAACTACTTGACAGCTGTTTGCGTTCAGAAACACACTACGCCCCGCCCACATTTATTAAAAAATTAAATGTGCTCTCGAGTAGAGTTAAAAATTAAATACACATATACATAAGCATTATTTAAAATTTAACGATTTCAAATTGACAGTTCAATTTATTTTGAAATTGCAGCATATATATTTTTCAAATTTTGAATGAAATGCAAGTTTTCTATAACAATATGGTTAGTAATTTCTATGTTAGTTTTTAATTTTTTCGGTTTTAATTTTATTCAATTGAAACATTTTATGAAAGAATTATTCTGACATACGATTTCAACAGATTGTATTAGTATTTGTGTATTTAATATTTTACTTAATGATCGTCGTTCAGAAATTATTTAACTATAGCTATTAAATATTTTAATGCGGTGATTTGATATATATTTCATATATGTAGCTTTGTTTTGAGCTATCCGGCATAAATTAAAATAAATATTTCGTTTAAAAGTTCAAATTGTTATACATAGTTATATAAAAATTGTCGTTAACAAAACGTTTAATTTATAAATTTTCTTTGTTGATATCAGTAGTGAGCCTACATAAATATTTATGTAGGCTCACTAAATATCAGTAATGTCAAAAAAATTTACGAAAAAGTGCACAATTTTTTTTTGTGAAAAAAATTTTTTTATGTGAAAAAAATAGTAGTTTATGTAACAAGTACGCAAAATATGGTTTTAGCGGACGAATCGTAATGTTTCCGTAATATGAATATGAGTCTGATAAAGCCATTTGCGTACGTGTTGCATTCAACCTTAGAGTATATATAAATATAGAGAGAACATAACTTTAAAATTGAATGAAGAGAGACATAAGAAATCGTGTTTGCTAATATGTATGTCATATTCAATTTCCAAGTACATATAAATATAGAGAGAACATAACTTTAAAATTGTATGAAGAGAGACATAAGAAATCGTGTTTGCTAATATGTCATATTCAATTTCTCATTTCGCCATTTGCATTTCTGTTTATTTACAACAACCAACTATTGTATTAAATTATAAATTAAAAACAATTAAATAATTTAAAACGAAACAAAAAGTACAATCTATTATTTTTAGTTGTGCTAATTTTTATAAAATGAATGAAAATAATTACGAGAGTATTTTACATTTATTGTGTTATTTCCAGTGATTTTATAATAGTGAATATTTTATTATTTTATAATGCCTATGTGCAAATATTTAAGTTATGTATACATCCTGAAAGTATATTATGAAAACTAGCTGGCGACCAACTTTTCATTATAGTTTAGTTTATTTTTAATAGATCAAAATTTATATGTTTGGTTAGAATCAAATCTTAATCTGTCATTTTTCTTATTTCTTTTTATATAGTCGCAGGGAAGGAGAAACTATTATTTTTTTGTGGTAGGTTTTTTTCTTATAGATTTAAAAGAAACTCGCAATAATTGTACAATTTTGAATCAAATGAAAAATTTACGCACGTCTTTGGGAAGACAAACCGGTTTCTCTTTCAGAGAAATAAAGGAACACAAACAAACAAAAAAAACGATTTGACATAAGATCAGTCACGATTAATATTAGTTATGGTGGTCGGTTGCATACAACGTTTTTTAGTATTAGCTCTTAGGATTTTTTTTCCTAATTTATTGCTTAGTTTGTATTCTTGCGTACCTAAAAATTTGATTTTTGAGCAAAACTTATCAAAGCAATTGTGATTATAATTTGAAAATAATTATAATATAAAATGAAAACAAATTTTGAATCCACTAAAGTGTTGTCATAACGACTTTTAAGTACTAGGCCGCTAAAAGGTGCGTTCGATTTGACTGATACAACTGAAAAAACAACAACAATTGCATTCAATTTTTCAGATGATTCAGTTGCTTCAGTCAAATCGAACACGGCTAAAATACAATTTCGCGGACTCTAAACAGTTCTAAAAATCATTTTTCGGAGCTAATACTAAAAAATTGATTTTTTTGCTGAATAGAACAATATTTTTGATTTACATCAATTTTTTTTTACGGATTTGGGTGAAAATAATTCGACATAATATTAAATATATTAGGTTAAAACTGTAAAATTTTTACAACGAGCAATATTCGGTTAAAGAATAACTCAAAAGAATAATTATGTTGTTGATTATCTTTATTTGTTAAATTATCGCAGATTAATATGTATTTAAAACTGCCGCACATATATGGATGACATATCGCTCAATGAGTTTTGTTAAAAACCACTACCTAGGTTTTGAGTGTTTTTAATTTAGCTTATTCCACTTAAATTTCGAGCTTTGATTAATCTTTTTCCTACATGAATACTATACACCTAGGAATTTAGGTGGCAGAATCAGACGTCTGAATAATCTCCGCAACACACAAATGTTTACTAAATAGTTAGTAAATATATATTTGTATAATTATTACCCTTTTTAAAGTTAAAATATAATTTACGCTGTGTGCAATCAAGAAAAACCAAATATTCATAATATCGTTTAAATAAACAGAATGTGATTGAAATATAGTATAAAATTGTCATAACTTCAAAATAGTTAAACTTTGACGGAACACCCACAACCAATAAAAAATTTAGAAGTGTTATGCCTAAATGTTGAAAGCGTTTAACGGGTTTTTTTAACGGTGGAGTAAAATTAAAACAATTAGTTATAGATATGAAACAAACCCAACAACTCTCTAAAAATTTCTTTGAAGTTTCGAATTTGGTATGTAATTGTTTTTACTGTGTAAACGGGAAACAATTTGATGGAAAAACTTATCATAAATGTGATACATGCTATGTTATTTTTTCTAATTTACTATCCATAACCACACATTCGTGTGAAAAGAATGAAGAGCGCATATTTTGTGGGGATTGTGGTGAATTTTTTGCGAACTTTAAAGATTTAAGTTATCATCAAGAAGTTCATGAAGAAGAAAAACAAAAGTTACTTCCGAAACGTTCTAAAGGTCGTAAAAGAAGTTTAGACACTGTAAGTGATTTTATTTTGTTTTTGAATTTGTTTTAGTTCGTAATTACTTATATAATGTTTTATATTAGACTTCGAAGGAATGGAGAATGGTGCGACCTGATGATCATAAATTGGAACAAATAAACCCAAACGTTCAATATTTGGGATTAAGTATAAAATGTAATTGTATGTATTGTTTAGAGAAGAAACAGTTCAATGGTAAAATTTATCATAAATGCTATACATGTAGTAAAATATTTTCGAATCTAATTACGATGGCTAATCATTTAGAAGAACATTGTGAAGAAATATTGTTTTGTAAATGGGCAAATTGTGGTGATCGTTTCTCAAACATTGATAAAATTAATGATCATATGAAATTACATCTATTCTGTGGACCAATGGTAAAGCAAGAATTGACTCCAGAAATGCAACAAATTGAGAGTAATATTGAAGAACCGGTAAGACTTGTTTATTAAATTTTGTATAAACATAGAATTCCGAGGTTTCAAACTATTTGTTTTGTTTAGATTCAAAATGACGATAATGATGAACCTGTAAAATGGAAAACAGAATTTGATACAAATGAACCACCTATAACTTATATTATTACAGGAGTTCCAGAAAATGCTCCAGAATTTTTAGATGAAAATCTTCTAAATCAGGTAATTTATTGTAATTTTAGAAGAAATAGAGAAACAGAAAAGACAGAATTAAATTCCTAAAAACTCTTATTATTAATGATATAGAATAAACGGGTTTTCTTTTATCTAGATTAAGAATGAAATAGCCTTAAATGGGCCACAACATTTTTATACTATAACTGAAGTAGGAAACAGCAACGAATATAAAATTTACCCAATTTATGAACAGCAAAATAAAAATCTAAATTTTCTGAAGGTAAAAGTTATAAAATAAGATGTATTCTATATATAATTTCTAACGAATACATTTTTATTTTAAGGAAGGAAAATTGACTAGCTACCTTCCCTCTGACGTGGAAGTTTATGGCACTCCTGAAAACTAAGAAAAAACAAAATAATTTAAATTCAAATTCAGGTTCTTGAAGTCAGTGTTACCAGTGTTTTAAATATGGTCGAGTATCTATTTTATTCAATGTATTATGCCGATTTTAATGTTACAATAGCTGTTAACGTTATCGGTTAAAACTTTATTTCCTTAAATTAATGTAAAAAGAATATTTAGTAATTCGCAAAAGTTTGTTCTTACAAAAAATTTTAAATTTTAATTCTAGTTGTAGAAATAAAACATGTACGTCTAAAATACAATGGAATGTTGGTGTGTAGATTTGTTATACGTTCGTTTTTACTGGAAATAGAGTGAAATATTTACAGTACTTTCGGTTAACTATATCTATTGAAATGAATTGTGTGTTCGTTTGTGCTCTATCGTTTACATTCTTGTGTATCGAGAAATTAAAATCGTGAGAACATTATTATATTATTATCATTATAACTAATAATTTATAATGTATATATAATACAGTTATACTATAATAGTTTAAATAATAAAATAATGTACTTCTTATCTTTAAACTTCAATTTTTTTGAAAAAATTAAATTTTAAACTTCGATTTTTTTAGATACTACTGTCGATGAAAGCTATGAGCTTTCTTAATAAGTATTTAATGTATATTATTTTATTATTTAAAATTGAAGCTTCTTGTTACCCTTCAGAAATTTAAAAAAAAATTTAAATGTACATATAATAATTTCATATATTATAGTTCCCAAACCTGTTGTTTGATAAAACCGAACAAACTGATCAGCTTGATTCACTCCAGCATTATGTGCGCAGTACAACTAACGGACAAGAACATCAAAGTTAGCCCATCCATTTGCTATCCAAATACCTTGTTTGAGAACTATGTCCTTCCAGAACGATCATTTTAATAGAGTGGCCAAATTGTTCCACCTAATGCCCGCCTCCCCAGTTCCCGATGAATTTGCTCCTCAGACATTCAAAGAAAATGTCAATCGTAATTTAAAACAATCAGTATAGTTATCGACACATCCTCATTCCTTCCATTTTCTCGATCCTCTTCCTTTCCTTTTGACATGGTATCTTCGGATATTCAAAGAGTCTGAATGATGAATATTTCATATTTAGTGTGTTAAATATGTATAACTAATTTATAAAAAAACGAAATCGCAATATTGTTCGATATGATTAGAACGCCTCACTTAATTCAGAATCTTATGATCATATGATCATTGCAAGCTAATTTTTTGTTTGCAAAATAAAATGTTTTACTACAATGATGATAGAAAAACGTTTACATCTTGAAAAGAAATGCCCTCATTATTCCGAATATCGTTTAATAACAAGTTGCACTACCACCAATGCACTGTTGTATTTTCAGCAACAGAAAACAGTATTACCTAATTAATTAGTAATGTAAAAGTTATAAATGTAATAAAAGTCAGTAAAAAGTATGTTCTTTTTGTTAACCATTCAAAGCGATGGGGTAAATCAGTTCTGCAACTACGCGGCAAAGGATTTGCGAAAGGGGACTGCATAGTCTAGTTCTTGATACTATTGCAGATGTAAGGCAATGCTGATGTGGTGCAGAGAGGAGTTAATCAACGAACAATTCTGAAGGCCCTGGCATTCCTAATAGATCCATGGCTTGCATACAGCATACTGCATAGGGGTCGAAACAACCCCTGGTTAAACATTCCAATTGAAACCAATTGAAAAAAATGAATTGGATTAATCGGAATTCTGCATTGGGAATTTTCAATTAATTCCTATTCAAAAAATCTATTTCCAATACAATCCTATTTATTCCTGTTAAATATCTCTATTTTATTTTCC